>CM060964.1:98282825-98400325 GCA_030765045.1 Tenodera sinensis | reverse complement strand
TTGTTAAATCACAGTTCACTTAACGATCAGTGCTTTAAAAATAGGAAAATTTAAATAAATAACTATACACATATAGTAAAGAGGGACATTATTGTATTCCACCCAAAAATTCGATATCAAAGTTTCACCAGAAATACATGCTTTGAGACTCCCTTAGTCCAGAAAAAATAATTTTTATACCAACCAAAAGTTCTGTGTGTGGGAACAGCCTTTATTTAAAAAAAAAGGAGAGAGAGAGAGAGAGAGAGAGAGAGAAGAGAGAGAGAGAGAGAGAGAGAGAGAGAGAGCCTTGGTATTTAAGTTCAGAAATTTCCAAGAATTCGACACGATCTTCAAGAAAATCCCCTCAGACCAGACTACCGTTTTTATGGAACATTTTTCGCTATTTTTATTCTCTGAAAAATGGCTCTGGCGTTTTTTTTTGTTATTAAAATGCCATATTTTAAGATATTTTCATGCCAAAATGAAAATCATATATTTAATTTTCTTGGAAAGTTCTCGGAAATACTCTTCACACTATGGTAAAACTGTAAGAGTTAGACAAAATTCTATTGCACAAAAAATGTAAATCTCGTTAAAACAAGCAACCCATGTCAAATACATTTTTTATAGAGTGAACGATTTCCGAGGTATTCCTTAATGTTTCAATTTTCCAACACTTATACTTCTCTAAAATGCAAAGTCCTTATTCCTTTTGTCATGTCCTGGACATAAAAAGAGAATGGGATTTCAAAGCCATCACATAACGACCAGCTCTTAAAATATTTGACTATTGCTTGAGCCTACTGTGTCCTCCTATTTTCATTGTATCTATAAGAGAGTATATTAAGACTATTTCTAAAAACTTCTATCTCGATTAACACGAAGTGATAGAAGAATAAACGTTTTAAAGAATATTTTGTACAAGATTGACAAGATTATCTTTCAATATTCTTTACCTATATAGCAAATAACACTTTGATGTTTCAAACATATTACTTTATCGTCAATGGCATTCTGAGCTCCTGAAATGATGCACTTTTGGGGTGTAAACCTTACTTACGCTGCATTAGCTAACATTAGCAATCAGCTGCATTAGCAATATTAGCTAGCATTTATATAAATTAATACCTATGAATCGGATCATAAAGGATAAAGGGTTTTTGAGGAACTAAACGCACTTACTGTATGCGTTTTAACCACTTATTTAACCACAAAACTAGTAGTAGTTCCTGAACCCACACATTCATAAGAAAACATAGGAAATATTTTTGATAGACATTTACCTGTAACAAGCCAATGATTGATTAAACTTTATAGTGTCCATGATAGAGATTTGACACTTAACCTAATTATTACGAATGTATGCACTAGTGGTCCAATGTGCTATTTGTATATTTAATGGTGATAGAATTGATCATGTGTCAAATATGTCTCAGGGGAGACTCGTAGCCTTGGAGGTGCATTGGGATATAGTCAAATAAGAGAGAAACACTGTTCGGAGGTCATGTGACAGCGCGGCCATAGAACAAGGCTGCTGAAAATCCGTGCTTCGAATACCGACCGTGGCACTGAGTGTTGGAATGTGATCCAACTTTGCAGCCTTAGCCTACACACAGCCTATGTGAAAGACCATGAAGTAAAATCTATTTAATTGTATTCCTCCATACCAACAGTAAAAAAGGTTATGTTATGGGCAAATGCTGGTGCAGTGCGTAACTACCAAAAAGAGCCATTTCTTTTTATTACCTTTCATCTTTCCCAACCTCCGTGGTTTAGTAATCAAGCTTAGTATATCCTTAGAATGGGATGGCGTGTTCAGGAGCTCGTTGGAAAAATGATACTGAATTTAAAACAAGATGTGTGATATACAAGGTCCTATATTACCGACAGAGATGGCTGTGCGGTAACGTGTGAGGCTTGCATTCGGTTCGATTCCCATGGCTGACCTTCCTGAACAGTTGGGTTTTTTTTAGATTTCCGCGGGTCATCAGGCGAATGCTGGGAAAGATAATCACATTCCCCGATTTTCCTGTTCTTCCATGTCGTTTCATTTATAATTTCATTCATCCTTCATCCCGTTGGTTCTTTCAGGGTCGCAAGTGTCAGCAGAGGTGGTGCCAGCCGAGGTCCTCTGGAGTTGGACAGGGAAGACCTACAGACTTCGATGTGTCGTCAAACTTCGGAAACCTTAGGGACCTCTGTCAATGTCTGTGTCGTTAGCCTGGATCTGGTGGCCCGGTGTCTCCTCTCACATCATCCTTCCAGTGTGCCCCTTGGGGGCATAAGTACAATAAGCCTGGCTTTAGCGTCCAACCCCTTCCGTATCTCTCCTATTCCTATTGTCATAACTTTGCTGTGCATTTATAAATGAACTTACAATCCGTAAACATGCCAATTTATTAAAATACGACTAACGGAATATTCTTCGCTTGGTACACAGGAAGTTGGGAAAAAGGTTTATTGTCCTCTGAAAACGAGCTAACCGACTACAGTAGTAACTCATGTTAAACTTTCAATGTTATACTACACTCCATTGTGACGCATATATGTTGATTTGTGGTTTTGTACACATTAGTGCTAAAGTGCGGTAGCTGAGAGTCAGTGCTTACAACAATGAGGGTGTGAATGCATTCTCACGCCCTGAAGAGCAAGTGAAGGATATCAATTATTGTGTAGCTCGATTGTTTATATCCTGAAGCTCAATCGTATTTCTCCACGGTCTCAGGTACACTTTTATTTCATCCTGAACGCCCTTTCTTCCTACACTAGCCACATTTCTACGCTCGGCTTATGCGTGGGGTAGGCCAAGTTTAATTACCAGTAAGGCACTCGCTTTCCGTGAGGAAAGTTCATTAAGAGGTCGCATCCTTGAATCGGCGCCTCTCTCTTTTGTGGTAACGACATTCCGCACGTTTGAACCTGCACTGGGTGTTACTCTGTTGTTCTTGCGAGGCTTCAGCTTTGCTTGTAGCACATTACGTTCTATTTCAACCCACTAGATGATACCTACTAATATTACTACAAACAACAACAACAACAACAACAACAACAACAACAATAATAATAATAATAATAATAATAATAATAATAATAATAATAATAATAATAATAATAATAATAATAATAATAATAATAATAATAATAATAATAATAATAATAATAATAATAATAATAATAATAATAATAATAATAAGCAATAAATATAACAATTATGTGAATCAGGCTTTGTGACATCCTGTAGTATTAACTTTCGCTTTTTAAGGATAACTTGTGTAAAATTTTTGAAGTCCACAACTTCAGTTCGATTCATTTGAAATTGTAATACAATCACGGTTTAACGCATAATAATATATAATGATATCTGTGTTGACCAAATTACTTTCAATTTTTAAAATTAATTTCAGAAATATTTTTGTCTTTATTTAGATGTACCTAGTTGTGCTTTGAGATATTGAATGTTTATAATTAAACGTTTTAATACTACCTTAATGAAATAATTGTAGAGGTTAATTTTAATTGTTCCACTACTTTGGGAGAAAATAAACGAGTAACATGAGACTTCAAAATTTTCCTGAAAAACGTACATAATACGAGTATTATTTAATAACATCACAGTTAAGCATGCCTACATTGTTTTATTGTAATTTGCAAGGAGGTATGCAGACATTCATTCAAGAAGGGCATCGTATGAAACAATGTGTCGACAAGTGAAAAGCGGAGAAAAAAAGGGTTAGCATTATAACTCTTAAATAACACTGTTGCTGACGATTTGCCGTTTAAAAGCGTTAGTGCATATACAGACCCTCGTCTACCTGCATCTGTTCTTGTGTAGATAATTTAGTGTTTGGAAATTCCTGAGGCCTCCCTTGAATGGCTTACCCACTTTAATGGAGGGAAAAAAATCCTGCTGTTTGCATGTGTGCTGGGCAGGAAAAGCACCGTGGTCTCTTGCACTATGCAGCAGAATGTATAAGCTTACTTATCCGTAATTATCAATTCCATTCGCTGCTGTGATAGAGAATATCATATGAGTCTATCCTTTAAGCGTTCGAGATGTGAAAATGTATTTGAAAAATTTGCAACATTCTGAAGTAATTTGATGCTGTAAAAGATGCCTCCACAGTGGAGATCCGTACGTTAGGATTTGTTCTATTTCTTGTTTGTGCATGGCAAGCTGTGGTTTAACTCGAGGCTTCAGTTGAGCTTCATGGAATCATACATTAGGTATTGGTGATTGAGTGAGAGAGTGAGCACGTGAGTAAGTGGGTGAGTGAGTGAGTGAGTGGGTGAGCGAATGAGTGAGTGAGTGAATGAATGAGTTAGTGGATGAGTGAGTGGGTGAGCGAATGAGAGAGTGAGTGAGTGGGTGAGTGGGTAAGTGAGTGAGTGAGTGGGTGAGCGAATGAGTGAGTGAATGAATGAGTTAGTGGATGAGTGAGTGTGTGAGTGAGTGGGTGAGCGAATGAGTGAGTGAGTGGGTGAGTGAGTGGGTGAGCGAATGAGTGAGTGAGTGGGTGAGTGAGTGGGTGAGCGAATGAGTGAGTGAGTGAATGAGTTAGTGGGTGAGTGAGTGAGTGAGTGAATGAGTTAGTGGGTGAGTGAGTGAGTGAGTGAGTGGGTGAGCGAATGAATGAGTGAGTGAGTGAATGTGTTGGTGGGTGACTGAGTGGGTTAGTGAGTGAGTGGTTGGTTGGGTGGGTGACTGAGTGAGTGAGTGGGGTTCAAGGGCCCGTTGACAACGAGGTCATTTGGGGTGAGTGCCTATATTTGTGGATGGAGCGCAGCTATAAGCGTAGTTGGTATTTAAGTGTACATACAGGTAAAATTTCTAAATTACGCAGTTTTTTATTGAAATATTTCTAAAATGTCATACGCTGCTTTAACACAATTATATGTGAACTTTAATTTTCATACACTTATTTTTAATGACCTTTGGTAGAAAAATCTAGTTTACCTATTTTACTTTTACTATACCAACTAATAAACCCCTAGGGAGAAGAAATATCGGACGACCTAGAAAGAGGTGTAAGGGTCAGTTGAGAATTGCTTCGTTTCGGAACATCAAGTACCTACTGTCTAATCCAAATGTATACCTATAATGATGATATACTAACTAATCAGGTGTTCATCAGTATGGAGTTACTGTAATTTTTCGAAACACATAACAATAATAACACATAATTTATATAGGACACAAAACTGGATGTAGATTTCTTCACTCTTCTGGTTATTTAAAAAACTGATGAACCTTCAAACATTCTTTTTATAATAATTTATCCTCAGTGGTCGAATTAACTATGTCATATTATCTTGAACATTTTAAAAGTACCTATAGCAAAATTCATATGCCGTATTTTTAAGCTCATGCTCTCTGAGATTCTGCTGGAAATTTGAACAAGATAAATTATATTGTATGAAACGTTTTAAATGCTCAAACGTGTAAGAAAAGTCAAAGTCAGATAAAAAGCATTGGAAGTAAATACAGACTATTAGATCATGTGCTCATGGGAATTTAATTGGTGACGTGTTGAAGCTTTAAAATTCTCTGAGAGGAAAAGTCACAGTACCTATGTAGGTAATTGAAGCTAAAGATTCGAAGTATTTTTTGGATAGAAAAGCTAATTTTTAAAAACTTTTAACCAAATTTCAGCTGCAAGTATCCTTAAGTGAAGCTATTGTCAGCAAAATAATTTTCAGAGATCTTCATATCTTCGGCTATTCCTTTACACGGAAACGTCATGTTATGTTCCCAAAAATAATTTCACGAGATCTTTCTGAAATACCACCTTGAAATGGCATGAAAGATAAACTATACAGAGACACTGAATTGTTTTTCTTAAATGGTTGGTCATGAGGGAAAATCAGCAGTTCAGCCGCTTGAAATTATTTGCTACATGCATTTGTTATGCACTCAGTTTTCCCCAGATATTTTATTTGGAACATTAACTCCCATATTGTGGTTTCCAGTGAGTTAAATCTAGCAAGCGTCTACATTCTCCACTTATTGTGTATAACGAGGTGTTAATTGCCTGCTTCTAAACGTCTCTATACCTTCATTTATGGCGATACTTTATATCTGTAAAATTTGTAAGCAACGGTAATGAGCAGAGAAAGTCTTGCGAGTTTTTCTCATAAAATTAGCTTGTTTCTTTTCAGAACAGGAAGGCCACCAGAGCGTTTTATGAACTTGGAGTAAGCATAGCCATTCCTTTGATAAACTCCTGTTCCTTAGTCTGACTTTGTTCTTCCCACTTGGAATACGCCTTTCTCTCCCCTTCCTACTGATTCAGAGCCGAACAAGTGACTGTTTTACAAAGGCCATTGTGTGGCTTTTACAATACCTGACCTCAGCCACCAAGCCACGCTGAATGTATGCTACCCTTAATCGTTTTCATAGGGTACAAGGCAGGCGTGACTTTCCATAGAGACACCACATTTCTTGATGTTCAAGTCAGCAACGATTTCAAGTGTGAAGTTGCGTGTACTTCTGCGAAATTGTACTTTTGTGTTAGTATTAATATGTCCGTGTCATAACGGAAAGCAGAAAGCAAGGTACAGAATGTTTCAAAAGCAACAACTGTAAGAACAGACTCTATAGGGATTTCTAACTGTGGTCGCGTTTTGATCCTCAACAGTTCAAACTATCTTTCATAAATATTTAAGGACTACGCTTTGAATCGGTATTGCAACATTCTGCAGTATTTTAAGAAATGTTTACATATGCATATATGCAGAATAAAATAAATAATAGTTTATATTAAGACACTACTATAAATGCTGTGATTTCGGTTTGAAGTTCCAATTCACTCGAAAGTGGTTTAACTGGAGTCTGATTTTGGCTATACTATACTTTTAAAATTTCTTGTATTTTCATATATAAATTATTTATTGGGGTATTAAAACGGATATTTAAGCTAGTATTACATGCGAGCGCCTGTCAACCAATGCACGCCCTTAGTGATTCCTTATTCAAAGTAAAATACATTCTCCAAACAGAATAGAAATCAATCGGTAATTATAAAGCATGGTACTCAAAAATTAACAACTAACAACACTTTTTATTCCTATAATCTCTGTTTCAGATTTTCCTATTCACCATTAGCGTTTGGTGCAAACTGAAAAACTAGCGGATTTGTACTTTTTATATTAAAAGTACAAAACAGAGGCAAAGAAAAATGGCATGTTTTGCATGGTAATTATCTCACCCAATCCCCTTCTTGCTTATACTTTTTTCTTGGAACTTTTAAACTCATGTGTCGTGTTATTTGATAATTATTAGTTAACCTCAAGTGGGGAAAAAAAAACAATGAGTTCATTAATACTCGTTACAAATGAGAATCGGATTATGGTGATAAATATTGCTGCTTATATACAATTGAGTCTTTAGTTTTTCCTCTCATACGTTTCTTTTACTTCCCTCATGTCTACCTAAGTTCGATTACGGAAGGAGAAAACAAATTTACCTGCATTGATCTTTCCTATTTTGTGTTGTTAACGTAGTTTCGGCTCTGCTGGGAACAAAAACTACTAAAACTGTACATGTGACAAACATTCATTATGCTCTATTTAATTACCGAAAAAAAAATAAGCACACCTGTCATTAAAAATATACCATTCAGACCACACTTGAACCCTGTTAACGACTCCCACTATGCGATTCCGTCTTCAATATTTCGTTCTTCGAAGAATCTGCTGCCAGCTACTACAGTAGTGAACTGTGATCTTTATCATAGTGTATGTATGGTAGGAAGTGTGATAGACAACATCATATAAGTTGACCAACAAATTTAATGATGACTAATTACTGAGCTATTGGTAACTATATAGCGTTTCACTCTTAGAAGACAGTATGGAGTTAAATGGGACATCTCTGTCTCTATCTAGCGCATACAAGTTGCCATTAGCCGCGTCCTTTTCTACCCTCGCTCTGTTGCCAGATTCCTAATAGCATGGTATAAATATTCATTTGTTATAAATTTCAGGTTTGAACACATTATCCTATGCAGAATTTTTTTCTCTATCAGGTTATATCCTTTTCAGAGTCATTATACATTTCTATAGGTCCAAATTTCTTCAGAAAACGTTTTTTTCAATAGAAGTCCGATATTTGCTGTTTCTACACTCATCACGCACTAACTAACAAACTAACTGCTAGAATGCATCTATATTTTTTTCTTAGGTAGACTAAACTATAGTGCTACTACCTGCCTACTTTGAATTCTCTATGTTTACCCAGTTAAGAGTTATAATTTTTTAAATTAAATGTTTTCGGAAAATTTTATATATGTGCACTGCAAAAGTTACGCAGTGTGAAACTTTTTTGTTATTGAGTTTACATCAGGGAACCAGCGAGAACAAATGTTGAGGAAGGTTGGAGAAAGTTTTTAAAATAAACCAAAAGGCAGTAACCTCTTTCTTTTATCCAGTAAGGCAAACAAAAGGTATTCATCTATTCAGCGTCAGGCCTGACACAGAAGATAGTATAAGGAGCAGCACTAGCATTAGTTCGAAAGAAGCCGTGTGTGTAACTGTGAGCTGTTATTGCGTTATTTGTTTAATATTTTTTTAAATATTTGTAGTTATGGAGGGTGAAGCTAGGAAGGGACGATATGTTGGTAAATAAAGAAGTAAGGAACGCCAAATAATTATGAATGTGTTAGATTATTTTTTAAGTAAAATGCATGTAAGTAAGGCGGTAAAAGAAACAGCTAAGGCTATCGGGTGTTCAGAAGCAGTAGTGTGTATGATTAAAAAGGAACTAATGAAAGGACCTCTAAGAACGCCATCGAAAAAGAAAGCAAAAAGGGCGGGACTACACAAAACGCTAGGTTAACGCAATATGATTGAATAGTGCAAGGTGGAGTGCGGCGAATTGTTCATTCTTTACTGTTTGCAAATATTCCACCCACGCTGAATATAATTTTGTCACAGCTCAACAGTGATGAGACCCTACCAAATTTCTCAAGGGCCACTCTGATTTGGGGTTCGAATATGAAAGGGTAACAAGTGCATATTAATAGAAAGAGACGATATCGATATCATCAGATGGCGACATAAATATCTAAAAGACGTAAAAGGTTTAGGGACCAGGGGAAATCAATTGTTTATACAGACGAGTCGTTTGTAAATTTAGGTCATACAGTAACAAAGGCGTGGAGGGATACCAAAGTTAAAAGTGCCCGTCTCGTCAAGCAGCAATTGAAGGACTAAGTACAGGACTCCGGCCACCTCAGAGTCGCTCGCGGAGAAAGATTCGCAACTATAACATGTTGCAACACTGCGCTCCATTTAACGTGTACTGTCTTTTAAGGGTGAGACGCGCTTTAGTTCCCGTCTATGAGAATATTAACAATATTAACAATAACTTGTTTCAGAATCTTAGCTCGAGAAAGTATAACTATTAAGGTATTGTATCTTCTAATTTCTGATGTGTCAATAACTTCACCGTTCCTTTAATAATAATGGGTAGCATAAGCTGTCATGAGTCGCTGAAATGTTCGTTGGAAGGTTCCCTTGTGGCGTCCGCTGAGGCGTGGTCTCTAGGCGCTACGGACTGCCTATAATCGATCACAGTAAATACTTTTGTAAGACTGTTAGACACAGAAGAGGAGACACCAACTTAAGAAATAATGCTCTTTTATCAGTGTAACTCCGCCTACCGTATCACCACCTCACCAAAGTTCCTACTTACATGTAACCAAACCTTAATTTTCTCATTCATATCTGAAATACAATTTTTACTCTGTTACTTGCTTAATTATAAGAATTCCTTTCGCCTTTGTAATTTTCAGAGCTGACCTACGTGCATTTCTACAGCTCTGCAAAAGCTGAACGTAACTGATTTACAGGAACGCGTTAACTTAATTGCCTTAGCTTCACTGTGTAACTAATTTATTTTCCTTAACATGTAACTTGACAAATTATTTCTGGTTCACTGACAAAAGTTTAACGTGCATTTGTTACATTATGCATTGATTTCAACATGTGGAAATTATGTATCCATTGCCCTTATGATTACTTTAAAATTAAGTCAATAATCCCAGTATAAAACTAGGGTTTTTGCTCTCAGTGTTTTAGACCCATGTCTGTGCATTTAATTGTACTTAAATACGATAATACATAAGTTAACTTCCATCAAAAAGCACTATGGCACATAGTTCTTGTTCGGAGCAAAATGTTCTGCTAAGTTTACGTCCAATTGCATAGGTCAAATTGAATAACGAGTGCACAAACGATGTCAATAAAGCTAAATATATTCAATTTAAGGACAGAGGAAAAAGGAGAATGTAAACATAGTGACTTCGACGCTGGTATGGAACACTAACAGATGTAGAACTAAATAATTATTTATGGTGTTGATGAAGGGAAGACATTTTATACCTCAGTAATTTCACTATGACCTTCACCAAATGTAGTTCAATTCTTTTAGTTTTTTTTTTTTAAATTAACGACCTCCAACATTGCGTCATATCGGACGAATGAATGAAATGAAAGGGGTGAAATGATGCTCAAATGAGCCCGAGGTCCATGGAGCTTTAAGTTACTCGACATTCGTCTTCTCAGGGTAGGGAAAACCTCGGAAAAAAACCTTACCCGGTTAACTTACCCTGAGCGAGATTCGAACTCGCGACCTCTTGAACGTGAGGCAGACACACTAACCATCACGCTATCGAGTTTTAGTGTCTGCGTGCGTGCGTGTGTGTGTGTGTGTGTGTGCGCGCGCGCGCGCTTGCGTGCGTGCGTGCGTGCACTATCGGGTATGCTACTGTTCAAACAAAAGATTAAGAAAATCCTACTTTTAAATGCATTGGGTAGGTAATATAAATAAACCGAATTCTTCTTCTATCTTTTTCATTTTTTATTATTTATGGACGATCTATAACTACTGTGGTTCTCAGAGCTCCATTTTATAAAGGTGGCGACTGCTGCTGCTGCTGCTGCTGATCATGATATACATTTAACTTTACTTCAAAGCTTTTTGATTTTTGGGCAAACAAATAGCTCAACTGGACAAGTGTGAATTTCTAGCTGAAGGACATAGGTTAAAACTGAATCATCACGAATCAGGACATTTTTCAATGTAAAAATTCACCTTAACTTTCTTGCAGTATATTTAATATGCATCTAATTCCTTGCAGATCAAAATGTGTTTGGCATTACACCCTTTTAGCTAGTGAAATGTTCTCAGAAGACAGGATTTTCTAAGCTTAAAGGCAGAACGAAAAGAAATAAGGTTGAACAGTTATGGGATTTAGTCAGGAAGGTCACAGGTAACAAACCACCCCATCTCTTGTACAGTTTGTTGGCCTTTCCAGACCGTGTTTATCTGCTGTCAGTGACTCTTAGCCGGTGTTGTTTATGTTATTTTTACCATCGTATATAGTTTGAGTGTAAAAAGTTAACTGCCTAAGAACTCCGATGTTTGATTATGCGTAATCAGTTTTCTCTGTTTTTACTGTTTCTTCCAGAATACTGGCAAAAGCTTAACCATGAAAACAGTGTCCACTACATGGCCATGTCGTTTCGAGTGTCGTAAACATATAAACTACTTATTTCTTTAGTGATAAACTTAAACTGTTAGTGATTAAAATCTAGAGATATAATCGCCACAGATATGTTTAAGACAGTGGTGAGCATATTCAGGTAGCAGGCTGCTGCTAGTACAGACAGAAGCGTGACAAACAGGGCAGCGTTGTCACGTTTCTGAACCCGCACGAAACTACCTATACTAAGGTAATCGTTAAATGATGATTTTTTATATCTTGAGTAATAAACTAATGCGCAATGTGAATCTTCCATTGTCTATTACAGTCATCACCGTAAGTCTTATGCTACCCATAATATGGTTCCTGTATTATTTGCACATGTTTTGTAGAACTAAACTGATTTCACTTATAAGTGAAATGTTTCTCATAGTATCCAGTATAAAATCAGTCGCTTCACTAACGCTATTTTCTCCCAAAATTTTCCCAAGGTTACTTTTCGTTTCAGTGGAGAACAACATGCTCTACAAGTATTAGATCAAATGAATATGCCAAAAAAACGTGAAAACCTTGTGTCCATTCTAATGCTAACGGGTGCCACGTGAGCTGTCTCTTTGTGTCCTTTATGATTAGGTGTACAGCAACTGTGAGTTGGGATCATACACTTTTAGATACCTGATTTTTTTAAATTTATAATGTAGGGCAGCAATTGTTAAAGTGAATTTTATATTTACCTACCTGCCTCGTGGCAAAGAATGCGCGCCACTGGTGAATTATTTTAGGTATCATCAAGTGTCTTCTGAGCAATTATAAGAGGTCACGATTGTTAGTCACTATTTAGTCACCCAATGATATAATTTTAATAAGCAAATTATCTCTGATTCCAGAATTTAAAATTCGAAGGTATGACATTTGGAAACCACAGAACCTCAGTCCAATTCGATTGAAGCATGTTTATATAAAGTATAGAGCTATTTTCATAATTATTGTAATATATTTTTATTAAGAGTTGTCAGTGGTTACTTTTTTAGAAAACGACCATATACGTGTCTACAGTGATAAAATATATTTAAAATCAATGAGTAAATTCCAACTAATAATACTGCAAAAAAAAAAAAAAAAAAAAAAAAAAAAAAAAAAAAAAAAAAAAAAAAACTAAAATGCCACATTTTAAACAATTTTTACCCTTTAATCTTCCATTAACACACTGGAGCAAAATTTTCGACAATTATATTGTATGACCTGCACAAAAAGCAACTAAAATGCCACATTTTTAACAATTTTTACCCTTTAATCTTCCATTAACACACTGCAGTAAAATTTTCGACAATTATATTGTATGACCTGGTAAAAGGCATCATCTACCTTACATTTTTCAAAACATACTTAACCCTTATTTTAAATCATATACTAAATAGAACATTTTAAAAAGTACGCTTATATTTTATTTTAAACCCCTTATAGACAAAACTATAGTGCCTGACCACTCAGGGAAAACACTTGTAAACTTGAGCTATGGGACTTGCCAAAATTTGTAGGTTAACTTGAAACTTAAGCTACCCTTACCCGATGTTTCAACCCCTTGTGTAGTACAAATCGGCACTTGTTGACCAATGTGTACACAACATTGGGCACTTACATTTTAGGTAACAATGAAAATTGGAGGCTACTCACAACGTTCAGAAACTAACCCTTCATTATTTTCGACCCTTAGTTACCGTTTGCCAAGTAAGACAGCTAGTAGCAGCAATCAGCTATGACGACTTTCATTGCCGATTGTTATTGTTCTGCTGCGTCCCACCATCTTGCAGAAACTATGTATCCTCCGGTAAATGGGCGTCACTTCCTTTATCACATTTTTATTTAGGGAAGAGCAAATGTAAATTTGTGTTTTATTGATTTCAGGCTCTTCGTACTTAGCAGCAGCTCTTTGTAACAAGAAAAGAAGAAAGAAATAAATAAAGAAAGAAATGAGAGAAAGAAAGAGAAAGAAAAAAGAAAAAAAAAACTTTATCCATTGGACATTTAAGCTGCATTGATGTTCCATGCTGAGCATTTTTGACAATAGCAGCTCTTTAGTGGAGAATGAATACATTCCGGATTCTTTCGACAACGGTGCAAATATGGAACCAAGAAAATTACATGGTTATTTGGTAGGTAAGTATAAACATGAAAACATTCCTTCTTTTATGTTTTCCTAGTTTTGTTTTTCTTCCTATGTAGTCCAGAGATCAGCGGCAGCGTTCGGTCTTATAGGTTAGCTAACAAAAGCATTTAAACTATAGTATTAATTGAAAAGAAAAAGAATTAGGACCTAAACGAGGCAGTAACTACCTCGTTCGCCTTTTCAGCGCAAGGTTTTAAGTAGTGAAAAAGTTATAACTTGTTTCCAGCAGGAGCTTAGACAAAAGCAATGATGATGTGTGTCACCGTCTAATGCCGTCTCCAGTGTATATGCTGCCAGCTGGTCCAGTGAAGAACTATGAGAGCTTTATCTCCAAGTATGCTTGGATGGATGTAAGGATAAACAACTCCAGTTAAGTTGACGATACATTTAATGGGGGCTAATAATGATCTATTTGAGGTGATCTGCCGACTTCTGTAGTTGAAGAATTAAATTCATTAAATTCTAAATCATATTATTTGAAATGGTAACTATTGAATTATATCAACCAACCCCTGGCGTATACTTTAGGGTATAATAATGAGTGTTTCTGTAACAATAATGTGAAGCCGTTAGTCGCCGAAATGTTAAGCTGAAGTTACCGCTAAATCTACATAATTTGAGCGCGGTTCTGGACGCCAATAATTACAATTATTCACTGTAGACGAATTCTCTAAGACTGAAAAAACATGAAGGAAAGACGCAAATTTTAGAAATAGATGCTATTTTATTTACTTAAGCCCCACCTACAAGCATTATCTACTCCCAGCAAATTTTCTACATAATCTTGCCAATCCTAGAGCTGCTAAAATCCAAGGTTTCCATTTGCCTTCGAAACACTACGGTTACTGTGCCATTTGCTAAATTATAAAAATCTTACTCCCATTATAGTTTTCAGAATTTCATCTATGAGGTTAGCAACGTCTACGATAACTGAATACTGAATTTTAGGAACACTTTGAGCTAATGGCATTCTGGTCGACTGAGTTTCAACGTAACCTTAATTACCTAGAGCCTAATTGCCTTTATGTATCTGATCTCCTAAATTGTAGATGTCTAATTAATAATTATCGTTGTGGAAACTCCAAATCTTATAAATTTAAGCTTACTACATTATGCATTAATTTTGGGAGATTATTTATTGCAATTATTAATGTGTCTGTCTATCATGTATGTATAATATTATAATCTTCTTCGTTAATAATTCCGCTATCAGCAATAGGTATATGGATAAAATCATATTCCAAGGGACTCAATTTCGAGCAAATAGGAACTTTTCTTAAAAATCGCATTTGTCCCCGTTTTAATACTGGGGTGTGCTCTTAATTCCTATCACAGACACTACCTAATGATTGCATGTCTGAATTTTTAGCTAACTATGCTATTAGTATCAAAGACAATTTGTAATGTTGAAAGTATCAGTAGCGGCAAAATATAAACTGACGTTGACGTATATATTTACGGTACTTTGAAGTAACACTCACAGTTCATTGTACCTCGATCATCACAATAGTTATGCTTCATTATTGTTTCAGAAATGGTGGTTTTCATTATGAGGATGTCTTAAAATGTAAGAAATGAGTGTGCTTTCGTCGACTCTAGTTGAAATTTATAGACTTCCGCTGGTGAGCATGATGGTGGATTACAGGTTACCGCCCCTGTTGACAGCAACGAAAAATTATACGCAGTCCTGACGGAGAAGAGGGATGGGTTTAGACAGATATTTTGTTGACTACTAACAAAGCAAAGTTCCTAGTGTGTGCACACACGATAGCTGCCGTACTTTCTCTTTTTTCATTCCTTCCTGCTTTTATTTCTGTCTTGCATTTCTGCACTTAACGAGCACTATGATATGAACTTTTTCCTTATTGTTGAGAAAATATATTGCTGTAAGGAACCGAACATGTTTGCTTCTCGCAAATCGTACATCCGGTATGTTGTATATTACTTGCGACTTTTCCTGATAGATCAACTTTCCGGTAAATATGCGACTTTTGGGTACGCCCACGAGTTTTCGCCTTCCGTCGTAACCACTAGGTATATTCCAAAGTTGAAATTATATTAACGTCGGAAGAAAACTGTTTAGAATGGTTAAGAAGTTCAAGGTGTCTTATCTGTGTTTTGGCCCACCATTATGAGTCATCGATTTGATCGTGTTACACCATCCTGCAAATTATTGCATTGACTCCTACTTAGGGAACAAAGAGCATTACATTCTTTATCACTTCTCTACCAACCACTTAATTCTTGCATTCCAAACTGTCAAAATGTTCGCTTTAAATACCTCTCAGACTGTGATAGTGGCTAAACTCATTCACAAAATTATATCAGTTTTGCTACACCTGCTCATCACAAAACCTATTTTAATCATTCACAATAGCGTCAGCTCGTGTTTGGAACTACCTGCCGGAACAGACAAGGGACTGCCGTAACTTTATACAGGCCAAGAAGAAAATTAGGGCATACATTTATACCAGTTCGATAAAATCTGCTGTGATAAGTACCTCGCAGCTCATTATTCCTATTCTGATCCTGATGTTCTTACTTGCTGATCATATAGATAGTGTGATAGTAGCAATGAAAATGAATGTAATTGTTAGAAGAAGACTCACATTTAGCTGATCCGCAGATAACTCTTCACAATATACGTCATTCTTATGGAACGAATAACTTCAAATGAGAACGTATTGAGACCATTAGAGCAAGCAGAACGATTCAGCGCATTATTTTGAAGGGAGGGACTACCTGAACTATCTGCCAAATCTCAAACTTTGGGGTCAAGTCCCTCGAAATTGGACATATGGGGAAATTCACTTGATGAAGACATAGTAAATGTTATAGTTTCCCATACACATGTGAACATCAATAGGATAAGAGTAGGGTTGCAAGTTGCAAATTACGGCATATCAGTCAAACTGCTCCCTTAGGCCTTCCTCTGTTTACATCAATATTCAGATCATCCTACAAGGACATGCTGTCTTTATCTGATGAAAAACAGATATCTGACTTGTCACTCCATATTCGCAGTAACAATAACTGAACATTATTTTGAAATTCTCATAGAGTACCTCAGATTGGCTGACACTAGGTAATACTAGACTGTAGAGAAAGAATCTGATTGCCTACTACGTCCACCCGATTTTATCTAAACTCTATCGTTTATTTTTATAGCGTCTATACATTATTCTTAACAAAGGCTTAATTTTCTATATAGAGTAGTGTGGGGCCAGTGTAGGCACTTAAGCGTTCAAGGTGTCTGCAATGGCATGCATTTAATTCTTATGTGTGTGTTTTTATTGTGGAACCTGTATTCCTTGGTGTACCACAAAGAGTGGTCAAAATCTATTTTTCCCATTGCACAATAGTTTTAAAACTAACCAAAATGTGACCATGCGAACTTTTGCCCCGTACACGGGGTAAGAGTTTGCATAACGTAGAGATTTCGTCCGAGATGACACAATGTTGGAGGACGTTTAAAAAAAAAAAAAAAAAAAAAAAAAAAAAAAAAAAACCGTAGAGTCTAAGTACACAGAAAACACAAATGCGTAGTTGTACTGTGTAGTGCTCTGACTTCAATTACAATACAAGAGTATCTGATTGGAACTAGCTACATGCCACCATTCTGCACACTTTTGGCATTGAATCAAGTCCTCTTCCAATATTCCAATACACTCCTCGCATCCTGGACAGTGGATTTTCTCACTTGAATCCTAAGTTGACGCTTTGGGTAGGGTTGAACAACATTCTGTCTTTTGTACCTCATATGACTGTGTGCAGACTCTGTTAACTCACACTTGACGGGCTTTGAGGCACTGGGCTTGATTCATTTTCAACTTCCTTTTAAAAGGTGAACTAGTCAGTCAGCATTTCTGATTTTTTAATTCTCTTTCGTCTTTACTGTTTGTCTTTTCTCTCTGGTAAAGACATAATTTCTTGGTCTTGGTATCTGTGTTAGGCCAACAAACATTTGCCCAAGTACAACGTTCTGTGGTCTCATCGGACATTGCATCGATGAAGGTAAGTGAATACATTTCACTGTGTGTCGCTCTACTCCACAGTTGGTACTCTTGCCCCATTGTCGTCTGAAATATTTCCCAGGTCGTGATGCCATCTGTGACCACCTTCATACAATGACGAAGCCAGGCGTGTTACTACAGAAATCGGTCTCTCAAATGACACACTACTAAAATACCAGTCTTAACTCAATGTTAGAGCAATCTCATTTCCAAAACTACGAAACATAACATCAAGATGAATGATTTCAAACCGTACCCCATAGTTCAAAGACAGAACGTACCAGCGCAATGAAACTACGCAGAAAGGCTGCCCGCCATGAAATCCTTCCAACAGCATACAGGGCTGCTAACTGTATAGTGCGTTTCTTACAAATAACCGTTGTACGTACCCTTACCCCCGCGTACATTTGTCCCACACCACTCTACCTTTGCGGATACAGGTAGTCTCTTTACAAATTTGTTTTTGGATGACATCCCGGTGAAGAATTTAAGAGCCACGGAACTTTAAAACATCTCGGTGTATTAAAATATTTTAAATACATGGTATTTTAATCAAAATCATTAGAGAACTTTTTGACAAAATAAAAGTTATTGAAACATTTTCTATGTAAGAAGGGTTCGGTTTGGACGGATTTTCTTGAAAATCATGGTGTCGCAACTTTGCACGGTGCTGAACATAATAACAAGTTTGGTATTTATCATTGTCATGCTGTTCACACACACACACACACACACACACACACACACACACACACACACACAGTTCACTAAGCAGATAAAATATATTTCTCTAAGAGGTCCGGATTTGAACCACGAGTCTTCCGCCTCTTAAACATTGCCCACACAAAGCTTGTGTGTTTAAAAACACCAGCAGTGAGTTTGTTGACATAAATAAATAATGTATTTGTCTACTTAAGGAGACGCCAACTGGCCAAATTTGCCAAAATATTCGGAGTGCATCAGTTGCACTCAGTTTATACCTGCCTCAAATCCATCAGTTGCGCTCGGCGGTTAGATTACCCCAGATAGGGTATTCATCAGTTGCGCTCGGCGGTTAGATTACCCCAGATAGGGTGTTCATCAGTTGCGCTCGGCGGTTAGATTACCCCAGATAGGATATTCATCAGTTGCACTCGGCGGTTAGATTACCCCGGATAGGGTATTCATCAGTTGCGCTCGGCGGTTAGATTACCCCAGATAGGGTGTTCATCAGTTGCGCTCGGCGGTTAGAGTACCTCAGGTAGGGTATTCATCAGTTGCGCTCGGCGGTTAGATTACCCCAGATAGGGTGTTCATCAGTTGCGCTCGGCGGTTAGATTACCCCAGATAGGGTGTTCATTAGTTGCGCTCGGCGGTTAGATTACCCCAGGTAGGGTATTCATCAGTTGCGCTCGGCGGTTAGATCACCCCAGATAGGGTACTCAGTTGCGCTCGGCGGTTAGATCACCCCAGATAGGATATTCATCAGTTGCGCTCGGCGGTTAGATCACCCCAGATAGGGTATTCATCAGTTGCGCTCGGCGGTTAGATCACCCCAGATAGGGTATTCATCAGTTGCGCTCGGCGGTTAGATCACCCCAGGGTATTCATCAGTTGCGCTCGGCGGTTAGATCACCCCAGATAGGGTACTCAGTTGCGCTCGGCGGTTAGATCACCCCAGATAGGATATTCATCAGTTGCGCTCGGCGGTTAGATCACCCCAGATAGGGTATTCATCAGTTGCGCTCGGCGGTTAGATCACCCCAGATAGGGTATTCATCAGTTGCGCTCGGCGGTTAGATTACCCCAGATAGGGTACTCATCAGTTGCGCTCGGCGGTTAGATCACCCCAGATAGGGTATTCATCAGTTGCGCTCGGCGGTTAGATTACCCCAGGTAGGGTATTCATCAGTTGCGCTCGGCGGTTAGATCACCCCAGATAGGGTATTCATCAGTTGCGCTCGGCGGTTAGATCACCCCAGATAGGGTATTCATCAGTTGCGCTCGGCGGTTAGATCACCCCAGATAGGGTATTCATCAGTTGCGCTCGGCGGTTAGATCACCCCAGATAGGGTATTCATCAGTTGCGCTCGGCGGTTAGATCACCCCAGATAGGATATTCATCAGTTGCGCTTATTGTCAGTTTTTGCACTTCAGCATTTCCTTCCCATTTTGTAGAGACTTAGGACTCTCCGTCATTTCAAGGAGTACAGTTAAAATGCTGTTTAAGTAAAGTACCAATACATTGGCAATCATCAGAGTAAAAACTTATATTGCACTAACAAATTGGCACTCGTCAGAGAGTACAATTACGCTGTATCTCTTTATCTTTTTTAAACTTAAACCCGTTCACTACAATAAAATCAGTTCCTTTGTCACATAACATATGCTCAATTTGATCAATGTTCGTATGACGATCGTGCGAGGATTGGTGACAGACGTTGACACACATTTTCAATAACGAGAATAAGCGAGAAGCGTCAAGCATACCATGTACATACGTTGACAACTGTTTAGTGACGCAAGTTCCGAATACTGCCCTACTTCTGCATACAGTTCAAGTGAGAAACGAGTACTATGTAGTTTATGCCTTATTTCTTCCTTGTCTAACAAACACCGATGTGTTCCTCTTCAAGAGGTTCGGAGCGTAGCTCATGAAATTACCCGAGTATGTTACAAGGAGTTTGGAGCGCAACTGATGCTACACCTAGGTCTGTCAAAAGGGCTTCGGGGCGCAACTAATGAATTCCGAGCGCAACTGCTGTACACCCAAAAAATTATACTAGGTGATCAGCATAGAGCAGAACAAGTTTCACGATTCTCAGCCGGCCCGCGGTGCAGCGCTAGGCTTCAGTGTGGGTTAACTCTTGCAAACATGGCGCGTGCTTGTTAACGCAATGCAGTGCGTGTTAAGTGAAATTGACATGCCAATGCTCTGGAAGGGTCTCTTAATAAATCACTTCAACTTCTTTCCCAGCAAATAGAAATTTCGTATGGCTCTGTCCAAACGGTTGCAGTGTTACTCCTATAAGCTTACTGTAGTGCAAGGAAACCGGGCCACCCTGCATTAAGGATGTGATTTTGTGAATGGATTATTAATCAGATACAGCCGTGGAAAAAATGATTGAGCGCATTAGAAAAGCAAAGTCACACGTCGTGTTGCAGTGCGGTTTACACAGGTCGATATTTCCAACATTTCCTCTGTTCCATACGTTATCGCCCGTCGGACACACAATTAGGCTGTCTTGAATCACCACTCGCAAATACCCTTGGGGTTCCCGTAACAGAACTTTTCGATTAGAATTCCTACTACTCACGGCAACCTACGCTTCTCTTTATTATCACGGAAACTGTTAGTTTGAGCAGTAAAGTATCGATAGTTGATAAGTTAAGAGACACATATATGTCCATAATGCTTCAACAGTTGCAGTTTATCGTGCTGAACTTCAGAAACATCCTCACACAGTCAGCAACTCGCTTCAAATAGCTCATCGTTAGCCTCCGTTAAATGTATCAGCCAGCTTAGGTGGTATTCTCCATTCTCACTCCCACCCACGCATAACCCCTAGAAAAATATTTCATAGTCCAGCACTGGAGCAGCTGGTAGCAGATTGATGGAGGACCGGATATTGCAGACGGCATGAAAAATTGTATCACAGTAGGGAGTCTTCATCAATATAGATCTAAAATTTCACGGAAGAGAGCTGTTAGTAAATGGCATTGTGAGACTTGAACAACATTTCTTCCATTTCATCAATTATCGTCCGATATGGACTCATCGAGTAGTCAATTCTGGATGCGAATGAATGACTCTGTGGTGCGGAGTCATAAGCTGATATGAACATCCGTCATGTCTGAAACGCCAAATTCGCCTAAGTCCTTGTTTACACCATCCGCGATATAGTTGTGTAGTGGCGGCAACAAGTTGTCACAAGTTCCAAATGTTAATAGTATTAACCCATATGATCAATCAACTCATTGATGTCTGAATTAGTGAACGGAACAGCAACGTTAAACGCTTCTACTTCTTCTTCTTCTTCTTCTTCTTCTTCTTCTTCTTCTTCTTCTTCTTCTTCTTCTTCTTCTTCTTCTTCTTCTTCTTCGTCTTCTTCTCCTCCTCCTTCTTCTTCATTACGGCTTAGGCCATCCAGCCTGTTCCAGCTCCAAAGTCTTATTCCTTGCACCTTTTCCTCGGTGGTCGTGTGTCCCTTTGTCACTGTGGTTGATAGTTACTTGTTATTTTGGGAATTCTGTTTTCTTCCATTCTACTTTTGTGCTGTTTCCAATTGGTTCTGTATTCTGTGATTGCTTAATTCTTCTACTTCTAATTTTTGTCGTATTTGATCGTTCTGTTTTTGTCTAGCCTTGTATATGTAGTTATGGGTCTAAGGAATTTCGTTTCTGCTGTTTGTATATTTCTTTTATGTTGTGCCGTCATTATCCATGTTTCTGAGCCGTATGTTAAAATTGGGACAGCCACTGTTTTACATCGTTTCTTGCTTTCTTCTTTAATGTTTTTTTTATAGTGCGTGTTATGTAGCTGAATTTATTTTATTTTTTTCAATATCTATTTCTGTTCTTATGTTTTTTTCATATCCGAGGAAATAAGAGACTTGTTCAATTATGTGATTTTCTAAAACTATTTTAGACCGAATTGGGTGGGTGCCTTTAAATGTCATTTCTTTATTTATAGATATTTTTAATTTATATCTATACTGTTGCTAAACGCCAAAGTTAAACGCTTATATGTGATACATATTTTTCACATATCAACTTATGGCTCCCCACACTGAAAATTAAGCGGGAAGTTTCTGTAAAATATGCACTAATTAATGATATTTGATGCTAAAATCTGTCCAGTTGGAAGCGCTGTGATAAACGGAGCTAAATCTCTGCAATAATTTATGTTTCCAGCAGCATACTGTATATTCAGCATAAATCTAACCCTAGTAAACAACACACACATCAGGGCTGGCCAACTGGTGCTCACTGAGCACACACTGCTCACGGCATGGTACTGATAACTGTATGTTTATCAGGTAACAAAATGAAGGTTGCTCAAGGTATTCCACGAATCACCCAAGTCTGACCTATATTCTTACTTTCTCTAAGATGTACAGTAAGCAGGGGAAGCATCGCATTCCAACCAAAATTTCAGTGTGGAGATTTCAACGGAAGTACATGTTTTAAAGTCCCCTGAATCCCATAAAAAGCATTCTTGGACAAATATCGGAGAGAGCGAGAGAGAGAGGGAGACAGGGGGAGAGAGAGAGAGTCTATGAACTGCATTACTCAAAAACGAAAAATCGGTAAATAACCAAACTTGGTATTTAGATTCAACATTAGCATCATTAAAAATACAGAATAAAATGGTTTTTATTTTGAAATTTGAGGTCTTTAGAAATTATTTTTCCCCATATTCACTTTTTGAAAATGTTCCACACGATGCACTTTTCGTCCAATTATTTTTCAAATTTGTTGTTTCCCAAAACGCAAACAAGTAAATCTGTCATATACTTTTTTTTTTCCTTTGGACGATTTTGGAGTTATAAATTTTTAAATTTGTGTACAACTTAAACAAAAGTAGAAATTTCAGATGACAGAATTTAAAACTTATTTTCTGTTGTAAAACAAAAATTTAATGACAGATTTGTACGTTATAATCAAATAAATATAAAGGAATTTAAAAAAAAAATGTTTATTAGTATTGCATCGTGTGGAGAATTTGGCATAGGATAATAAAATCCGAAACTACAATTTCTTAACTGGAAAAAAATGTTGATATGAGACATTGAAAATTAATGTTCAGCTACATTGGCTGAAAACTATAGAAAATCACATTTGCAGTTGTGTATTCCCTTAAAGTTACCCTTCTCAGGATAAGGGAAAACCTTACTTGGATAACTTACCCTAACCGAGAATCGAACTCGGGACCGATGTTTATTCGGTTGATATGCAGAGATAAAGGAATAAGCATTTGTATGACTAGCCTGTACAAGAGTAAAGAAAACCATGTGAGTGCAACACATGAGATTTTTGCGTGGAAACCGGCTGTGCAGCAACATGTTTTTAATGGCATATGTACTAAGTACTTGCACGTAAAGAGAGAAGGGGAATGTACACTTGTGGGGTGTGACAACTTTGCTAAACCACTCCCATTCAATGTTGTAATCCAATCAGCCGTTAGAACATTTAATCTGGCAAGGCTTCAAGTGCTTGCCTTCCTTTCCCCTCCGCGGTATGTGTGATGTTACTTGAGTTGGGCACAAGAAACTTTCATATGTGACAGAAGAAGCATCGTATGTAACTCCTCCCTTCAACGGCAGAGTCTTGTATGTAGAGAGCAAGTATCTTATTCTATCCAAAACTTCGATACGTTCCAGCATTACCTGTTCCCTCAGCTCAACGACAGATCTTCAGGATGTTTCCATCTTGTGCTTCTGTACTTGGCTATGCTACCTCCTTAACGATATCCGTCTAGGCTTTGAGCGATAGTCAAATATTTTAAAACTTTAAGATTCCGTTCTCTTTGCACCGCCAAGAGATAAAAAAAATGAGTAACAACCTCCCATTTGAGAACGGTCTGTAAGTATTGCAAAATTCTGACAAATAACAAGGAATATTTCCGAAATGGTTCACTCCACAAAAAAAAAAATCATTTGGCATAAATTGTGTGTTTTAACGACATCTACTTGTTTTGTACAGTAAGAGTTGGTCTACCTCTTACGGTTTGCCAGTTATGTAAAAGCCATCAAGAGTAAACAGGACTACATGGGTTATAGTCAGAAAATTCAAAATGTACATTTCATTTGGCATAAAAATATCTTAAGTTGATCAAACTCTTTAGTCATTTTTGAGATAATCAAAGTTTTTGAAGCATTTTTCATATAAAGGGTAGTTTAGGTTGGAGGAATTTTCTTCAAAATCTTCGTGTTCCATTCTTGAAGGATATTCAACTTAAACATCAACTTTGGTTTTTAACCGACTTTTTGTTTTTTAGTGGTGCTGTTCACAGACACACTCACTGACACACACACACACACACACACACACACACACACACACACACACACACAGACCTTTTTCTAAAACTGCTTTTTTGGATTCACAGGGCCTCAAAACATACATTTCCGGTGATATCTCGACATCTAAATTTTGGATCGAATACAATACTTCAAAAGGTCTGTGTGTTTATGTGTGTGTGTGTGTGTGTGTGTGTGTGTGTGTGTGTGTGTGTGTGTGTGCGCGCGCACGCGCGTCTTTCTGTCAACAGAATAACTCTAAAACAAAAAGTTGGTTAAAAACCAAAGTTGGTATTTAAAGTTAATATCTTCATACGAAGATTTATGGAATTCATATTTTGTGTTTTCTGGCTATAGCCCATGTAGTCCTATTTACTCTTGATGACCTTTTCATAAGTGGCAAACCGTAAAATATAGACCAAATCTTACTATACCAAAATGTAGATATTGTTAAAACATACAATTTACGAGTATATCAAATAATGTTTTGTGAAGCGAACAACTTCGGAGATATTCCTTGTTATTTGTCAGAATTCTGCAATACTTACAGACGGTTCTCAAATGGGTGGTTGTTACTCATTTTTTTAATCTCTTGGTCATGCAAAGGGAACGGAATTTCAAAGTCATCACATAGCGACAACTTTTGAAACATTCGACCATCGCTTAAGGCCTACTGTATTCCCCTTGCACCTACACGAAAGTTAGCAATAAGATCATTTGTACAAATGTTTATCTCTATTAACATGGAGTAGATACAGGAACAAGTGTTGCAAGAGTAGAGAAAGTCATGTGAGTGCAACACATCAGATATTATTTGAATAATTTAATATTTTATAGTTAAACTATGCAATAATTTACAAATGCGTTATAAGAGATGAAACGCTTCCCGGTAAGAAGGGGCGAGGTGGGAGGATACTAATTATGGTCGGATCCGCTGGAGAGACAACAGCAGAGGGCAAGGCTTCCTAACAGTTTCAGATTGAAGCTACCGGGTCGCGGCTCGTACAAGCGGTTCCCCTCCACTCTGCGGACTTACACATCCCCAGAGGACCCTGATACTCGGAGAACTTCCCCGATCCGGAGAACGAGTATTTACAGAGACAAAATTCCCTGCTATGCACTCTGAAACTCTGGCCGACACACAAGACACAAACAACTACGCTTTAAAACATTAGTGAAATTAAAAGTAATTAGAATATTGGCGATATACAAAAAAGTCAGTATTTCTTGTGTCCATTACTTATGAAAACAAGAAATAAAGAAAGATAGGAAGGAAGCAAGGAAGAAAGAATAGTTTAGTATTAAATATGCGAACAAAAGCTTTGCATGAATAAAGCATTGCTCCTACCGTATTTTACATGTTTGTTGAATTGAACGTGTAGGCATAAAATTACTAAAATACCATTCATAGTTTGATCAATGTCGATATGAGCAGTTGTCATTCCTGTGATGGACGTTTGTCAAATGATCCAACCAGATGCAAATCGGATAGAAAAGTCCCTCCTTTGAATTCAACAGCAACATTTTTAAAAGTATGGGTTTTTTAGAGTTTGAATTTTACAGAATAAAGTGCTGTGCATAATCCGGTTTCATCTGATTTACTTAATCATTGTTTGTTCTACTTAGGGTTTGGTTTTCAGATTATTTTATGGAAATGTAGGACAGAATGGAAAACATGTAGGACATTTGACAAAATGTGGGATATCACCGGTCCATACAAAAATAATCTAAGGTTATAATTCAAATGAGATTTATATATACTCACAGGACTATAGGCAGATGCATTTATATTTTCTTACAATCCTGAAACATACAATGTTAAATCTGATCAAGAGTGATTCATGTTGTCCGAAGGACTAATCTCTCGCAATTAATATGATTTTAGTTTGGTGGATATATTTTCCCTCTGTTTGATTTATGCCACCAAAATTTGTGTTTTATTGTGAGCTACAAACATTTCTCTTCTATTCCTAATCCTACTAAAGTACCTCGAAAGTATGATGGTACTGTTTCCATGGATTTGTATGATGAGAGGCGATGGACAATGTGAAATGCAAGAGTTGTCACTACATCGCCAATACGATGTGCTGACTGTGTGGGCTGAGGAGGGGGGGGGGGGGGGGGGAAATAGCCACTTTAATATCTGGAATACCAGCAGAATTTTACGAAGTTCCGTTTCTTCGAAGACATACTGTTTACTTTCCACTTCCTTATTCTTCGATAACAAAGCTGCAAATGGAAGAGGGAGAGTAAAGCATCTCTTTGCCTCTAAAGAACACCAACCTTTCGCCTAGGAGTGCAAACGCTACGTTGCCAACCTCTCGTTGAATGTTACTAATGCACAAGTATGCTCTTTGACTGTTGCCGGTGTAACCATGTTGCCATAGAGAGCTGCAGTTTTTTACTCATTTCTGTTTTCCCAGTTTTCAGTTCATTTTATAACGATCGCTGCTTGTTTCTGAAAATGTAGCACATTACCGAATCTTCAAAAGCTTCTTCAGGACTCCGGACAAATGGTTAAAATGTAGAGCATGTTGGGAAATTTCCGGAAGTCTGGTAACACTAGTTTTACTACTATTAAAATTACTGTGATCACAACTCAGTTTATGCAACTCTAAAGAAACATGTTTAGTAATAGAATTGCTCAGCTATACTTTGTTTGGTTTTAATGCACGAAGAAACAATGGGCACTTGAAAAATAAATGTAAAATAAACAAAAAACAAAAAGCAATAGAAACTACTGCATGTACATTATTGCTAGAATCATAATGATGGTGGTGGTGCGCATGATGATGGTAATGATGATGATGATGATGGTATACCATGTTACGCGAGCGCTCTGTGTGGTGCGTTCTGTTTCCCCGTCTCCTCTACCCAGTTGAGTACATACTTGACGAGTTATCCGCAGGCACGCGAGATGTAGGTTGTTTATGTGACCAGTTCATATTTAACCAAACATTTATAAACTATCAATTTCAGCTACCTCAATATGAATATTCATGATATTATGCATTTTATAGCCTCTGCTGGAATGCAACTCGTGCTGCTTGCACTGCTACCAGAGGAGTAACATGTGTAAACAGTTGGAGGCTCTTTAAAGTTTCACAAAATATGTGTGTTACATCTGACGTCGATAATGTAAACATTAGAAACTCAAAATTACGCTGAAATTTTGAATATAAAGTATAAATATAAAATTCCTTACTTAGACATAGAGGTTTAAAGTTGTTCTCAAAAACATTCTATTATATCCCAAAGGTTAATATCTAACTCAGAATCAAAGAATGGAGTGTTTCTTCCCTTGCGACCTTATATGTCGTTTCAAAACAGTTACTCTAATCAAATAGACTTCGGCTATCCTACTGACGATATTCACCACATTGTTGGATGAATCGTCTGGATAAGAAGACTGTAACAGAGAACGCCATAAAATTAGGGGTATCTTCGTCCCACACGTGACATTTCCTCCTGAGCGAAACACTAGGATGATAAGTGGGTCATCGTCAACAAACAAGAGCTGTATGTAATTAAGTCGATCATTTCGTTATTGGAGAAAAGGTTGACACAATTCCAAACTTGGTGTATCGGTCTGCTGTAGGAGTGAGCGCGGATAACTCACATATGCAATGTACCTCCGTGGACCCCCCCCCCCGCAAAAAAAAAAAAAGAATCATATCTGGAACGCATACATACTTACATACGTGCCTACATACACACTAACATACATACATGTATGCATACATGACAGACAGACAGACATACCTGCTTTGTGAAAACGGCAATTTATTTGTGACTTATGGAGCTGTTCTCTACCATTAAAGTAGTCTGGCGTTCCAGACATGGCTCATTTTTTTTAATCCATAGGTGTACATTATAGTGCAACAGGAGGAGAACTCGTAATGGTATCTATTACAGTACGTAATGTGGCTCATATGTGGCCAATAGAACATTTTCTGTTCAAAGAAAAACGCGGAAGAGGTTAAAGTTGGTTTTGCTTTGCTATAAGTAAATTTAATGCATATACATACCTAGAATATACCACTATCACCTCCTGAAGCTAGAAGAACGCTTTCTTGAAATAATGTCTTCCAAAACATAACAATGTCAATAATTGTCAAGGTTTCCAGAATTAAGCAAAAACATTCGGTAATATGCGATGCATTATAGTTTTACTGTTAGATGGGAAAACTTGCTTTAAAATGCTAAAAAATAAGTCTCCAATTGGAAGAAAGATGAAAAAGAAGAATAATCTTTTGAGGCATGGCTTTTTGGACCGCAACGCATATCTTCCAATACTTCTTTGAATTTGAGTTTGCCTATTTTCCCTTTTCTTTTTACCAAGTTTCTCTTTTCCTAATTGCATCAAACGAGTACCACACAATCTGCTGCGCACAGAAATAAACACCTAAACATTCGTGACGAATGATGTTTGTGGACAATCATTTTTGACAGCCTTTCGGGAGTGGGAACATGGCTACGTATCTAGACATACTCAAGATCCGTTAGTCTTTTAATATTATGAAGTATTCTGTTGCTGTATAATGCGCGTTCTAACATATGAAAATAAGTTTGTGTTAACAACAGTCCCTGATGGTTTTGAGCATGTGCATTAAAGAGATCAAACTGATTGCCGCCACCTGCTACACGTGGGTGTTTCAACAATCGTCTGATATCTTCAAGAGTCCCTCAACATCAATAGGTAGCAAATGATACGTACGAATTATGTCTGGCAATCGATACCTAACCAGTGCATGTGCATTAAGAAGGAAGCTAATGTAAGTATGGTGAAATTATACACACTGTGGAGGAGTGGTTCCTGACTTTCTCAGCGTTGAGGGTCTCCCGCACATACATATTTGAACGCATATCTCCTGGAGTTGGTTTTGTAGACCAATTTTCTTATTTCATAGTGTTTAGAGGAACACTCTATATATCCTGTTTAATTTTTCGTCGTTTATTGAAACATTTCGTGTAAAACCTCGTTCACCTCGACTGGGTAATGCATCTTGGCCTGTGTAGCTATAGATTGGGAAAAAAGGTATTCTGGGATTGAGGCATTTGGAACCATAAGAATCCATCGTTTGGAAGTTAAATTTAGAGAAAGTACTCTACCTTAAATATAGATTTTAGACGGATTTTCAGTATATGAAGTTGATTTATTGGTTACAATAACCTATACACCCTAAACTATCTGCAACAATTATAAAACTGGTTTGTAATATGCAATTTTCAAGATATTTTCCTTACTAAACGACTTTATATTCGACTTTCAAAAGAAATATATGTTGCCAAGTTAGTGTTCCTGATGTTCCTTCAAACTTAGTGGTTTTTTGTTTGGCTGTTTAAAATTGAAGTTACATTTAATTATGCAAAAGGTATGTTAGGAGAAACCTTGTTTACCATTGACACTCAATGGCTTTTCACGAGTATGTCTTTATTCGGCATTGTTGGTAGTAGTGAAATGCTGTGAAGTATACTCTATTTTGAATAACTGGAGCTCTGGAACGGTAAAATTGTGACCTGCGTGACAACCGGATGGCTCTAACAAGCAGGTACATGGTAATGCAGACTGCATAAGAACTTAATTTGCGTGACTCTTGCAATGAAAGCTGTTACTTTATGATCACGTATGAGAACATTTCCCACTCAGTCTCCTGGTTCCGAGCAGCATCATCATCAATATTCAATCCAATAACAAGACAGTGAATGAAAGGATGTTTTCGAAAGCTCGCTGTAGAGAAACTACATTTCAGAGTGTGACATATTTATGTAGTATAAGGTTGAGGCGTACTTTTCGCGATTGTAAACGAGCAGAGGACATGAAGTGGAGGACAGCCCACAGAGCAGATGCTCACTGCGAGGGTCAACCAGCTCACATTCGTTAAGACAGACGTAACCCCTGCTGGGTGCTGAAATTAACAAAATACTACATTAGTCGTCCTGGCTTTGAATCATTGCGGGTAGGCACGTTCCTTTGAAATAAACACCATCATTAAACATGTATGTAGTCGTGTTAACATGCTCAAGCCCATTAAGTGGGCTATTCCGATATAACTTAGGGAAATGAACCAAATACTAAAACGTCAGCCTTTTACTCTCCGGCTAGAGGAATTAACGTTTCATTTTAGGTGCCCTTTCGCCCAAAAATACTAAACATTCTGGAAGTGTTCCGCTTTGCAAGCACGTGTATGACCTTTCAATGTCTTGAACTTTAATATGGGTAAAGATCAATTAAGCTCAGGAGGTTATCATTACGCTTCTGAAAACAGTTGACAATCCAGGCTGCGTAGTTAAGAACCAACGTCTAAATAGAAGTTTTACACAGATAGTTATTTTTTGCTGTATTGGAGCTCACCTTGGGCTCCTTCAATAATTGACGAATGGACTAAGAGATGTACAAAGCTCTGAATCATTACTCAGATGAACAGCTGGTTTATACGACATTTCCAATAGCCTATCTCGTTCCTTACTCTCTCTGTATACGATCCCAGGACGTTCCACACACTATTCTGCATGACGCTACCACGTCCACGCTATCGCCCTGGGAGCGTTGCTGTGTATAATGCGAGAGCATGCTGGTTTGACTACCGGTACCGGGAGAAGATCTGGGACAGGGTGCACTCAGCCTCACGAAATCCGAGGAGGAGGAGGCGGCGGCGGCGGAAGATGCAGTGCTTTTGCGATATAGCTTAATTTGTTTGGGTCACTGTACCGTGTAATTGGTATCTATCCTATGTGTAATGTTTCCGAAAACTCTCGTAAGACTTTCTTTACCTTTTGGATCTAAAATGTATAATGGAGCTGAACATTTTTAAAAGCGCCGATAAGAAATGCATTTTTGTAACTGATTACTGGGGAAAATCTTAATGTATTACATTCACATTAATTTCTCTACACACTCATTTTTATAGCTTCTATAACCATTTTCGCAAAACCTTATTACTTTCTGTAGGGGAGATATTGCACTCTACTCAAAGTTCGATTCCGAGATATCAGTGGAAACCACCTTTTGAGGAAAAACACAAAAAAAAGAGAGAGAGGGAGAGAGAGAGAGAGAGAGAGAGAGAGAGAGAGAGAGAGAGAGAGGGGGGGGGAGAGAAGGAAAGAAAGAAAGCATTCATAGAAACAATTCAGTATCTTCCAAGGATGCGGCACGAAGATTTTCAAAAGAATCCCCTGCCCCAGACTGCTCTTTACATGGAATATTTTAAGAATATTTTGTGTTTCTCAAAAATGGCTCTAACAATTTTTATTAAAATACCACATGTTTGAGATATTTTTATGACAAATGAAACGTTTACACTGGAATTTTCTGAGAATGTTCACAGAAGCCCTCGGCAGTGTGGGTGACCTTTGCATAACTGGTAAAACGTCAAAGATAAAAATGTGCATCTCGTTAAAACACGATTATTTTCTGTGTGAACAATTTCATAGCTATTCCCTGTTATTTGTCTGAACTTTGCCATACTTATACTTTTCTCAATTAGAAGATCGTTATTCATTTTTTACCTCTTGGTCATGCAATGAGAACGGAATTTAAAGGTCATCACATAGCGACCAGCTACAAAGGATTTCACTGTAGCTTACCCCGGTATCGTTCGCATTATTAGATAAAATCTAACAACTAATACTATATTGCTCTAAAACGTTTATTTTTCGCTTAAAATAACCGTATAGCTAGCAATGCCTCAACCACTATATTTAAATACAATTAATGTGGAATATAGTATAGAAATACAGAGCAAACAATGTTGGGAGCGGTATTATTGAAAGCGATGTGCATTTTTGGATTCCTTCTGCGTAGCACTGTTTTGCAGTTGATGTATATGCCTTCAGCCTTCTGAACATTGCCGGAGTAAATGTGCAGCTAATTTATAAGACCAATACGAGTACCAATGAGATGATTCTTCGAAGAAAATTTCTTAAAGAGCTTAGTATGATGCTCGTGAAGCCACATTAGATGAAACGAATGGGTATTGCAGGGTTGTCACTTCATCTAAGGCAAATAGTATGAACTGTCGCTGGTGTCTGTGAATTACCAACAACTACAGAAAAGGAGGACAAGCTAAGATGGGTCTTCTATCCCAGAAGGAAGAACCGATTCACCCAAAATCGGTTGCAACAGTTGCTCCAGTCCAATTCGCAAAGAGCATCAACTGTTTGGAGGGAGTGTGACAACACTTAACAAGATATTGACTTTAATTACTGCCAGTGAACTCAAAACTGAAATTTGCTCTTAACAGTTTAGTTCAATTTCTATCAGAGGTATTTTCAGGATTTATAATGCATTTGGTTTTTTAAACATGATTAGTGAGTGAGTTGGGTTTAAGGGCCCGTCGACAACTAGGTCATTAGGGCCCTAAATATGATTGGAATTTTTCCGTTCCTTGTGGAGCATAATTTAGAGCATAATATTGCTAACACTAGTTTATAGATAGTTACACGAATGCACATGCAAACTTGAATGTTAACTGTAATGATACATGTTAAAATAAAGGAATATTACTAAGAAACTAAGCTTGTTAGAAAAAATGTAACACGGGAGTGATCGTGTTACCACAAGCGACGCGAGCGATCTCGGATTAAAGTCTACTCTATTCCCATATTTCCCTTGCACCTACAAGAAAATTAACAATAAGATAATTTCTGCTACTGTCTATCTCGATTAATATGAAGAAGAGAGAGGAATAAGTGTTTGTAAGAATAGTTTGTTCAAGAGTAGAGAAAGTCGTATTAGTGCAAAACATTTCCAGAAAGAGATTGACCACTGCAGACAAAACTGTAGTCAAATGTTTAATAAGCGGGTAGATAAACCCTGGCCTTGAAAATCATTATGCTTTCCATCACGAGAAACTGCTGGAAGGTAACAGTAATTTAAAAAAAATCTCGTTGAATTGGGATTAGTGATAATGAATAGCTCGAAAATGGATGATGATGGGAATAAGGTTAGTGTTTGAATAAATTCTCTATGTTACGAATATCTACATTTTTTGTGTAATAAGATTGCATCTCTCACTAATGCAATCTGGGGCCGGAACAGGCTGAATGCCCAAGACGTGAAGTAGAGCTCTCACTTATGATTCACCAATTATACAAAACCACACGAAATTCCTTCCAAATCAGGAGGACTTCATAATATTGATTTTATTATTTGAAACGATTAAGATATTAAGTTTACTTGAAGAGTAAATATATTAAACTCACAGAACTTTAATCAAAACTGTTCGTCATTTTTTAAAAAAATAAAACATAACCAAGATTTTTCCAAGTCAAATGTAATTTGGGCTAGTGACCTGTCACATCTTTGGATCATACTGAATTAAATATGCAAGTTTAATATTTATTCGACAATTCGTATTCATTATGCTCTTAACACACACATGCACACAAACACAACACACTCACATTTTTATAAAAATTACTTTCTCAATTTTCAGGGACTTCACAACGTCAACATCGAATTTTTGGGTGGAATGCAGTACTGAAAGTAAAACATTATCGGTCACATTTCCAGGAACTTCGGAAACCATTCTCCACGTCCCTGTCGTCAAGCAAGGACATGACCCTCTAATAATCAGGTTTATGTAAATAATGTTCTCTCCATGACTCAGCTATCAAAACTCAGCTTGTCAAATTTCGAATTATTTTTAAACTTAAAATCTCTCTGAGACATGCCCTATGTACGGAAAGTTGTGTACTGCTGAGAGTGAAGTGTTACAAATTCGCCATTAAGACGAAACGAGCTTTATACTGTATACTTTGTGGTCCAGGCTTCACGGCCTTGAAGGGCTATACTAACCGGATTGGAGCCTATCATGATAACTTATAAAAGAAACCTGATTATCACGTCTACAAAAACAGGCTCTTTAAGGTTAAACTTTCTGAAAGGAACTCCTTTTTCTTCGAATTACCCTCCTTTTTGTAGAACTTACACTCACCCTCCTCAAGACCTTACAAGCCTTGGTTCAAGCAAGCAAACTTTGGATCATAACATATCCAGGGTGTGTGATCACTGGCTGAAGAAGAAGGAAATGGATTGTGCTGATGAAAGAGGTAATAGGGAATTTCACGGATGTTCTTCAACCTATTAGTTGTCTAGAAACCTGGAAAACAGCGAAATATAGCTTCACAAAATTAAATTTACTTTGGATGCTGATTTTAAGTAAAAGTAATTTAGCATAAAAATAATAAAATGAGTCAAATGAAATATACTTGACATTTTTACTGCTTATCTTGATTAGAAATGCAAGTGGAATAATCGCATTGAATAAACATTCTTAGAGCTTCATAGCAGTATCTGCCTCTAGATGCTTACAAAAACAATCGGTCTTTGTTAGGCTTGAACACGCGACCTTGGGATCAGTGGGCCAGTGTCCAAGAAGCTGTGCCACATATTAAATTCCAGGATTAACTAATTAAATGGGTATACAATGTTAGAAATAAAATAAAAGTATCCTACAGATTGTTTGTCATAGTATTCAGAATATTTTGTGATCCTTTTTTTTAGATTGATGGAAAAATATGGCGTGTGGGATATAATTCACACAAAACACAAACAAAGAAATAAATAAAATATAGTTTTGGAAAAACTTAGACTTCAGTAAAGAGACGTGCATTCATTTGGTTGTACAGAACTTTTTAAAAATCGTGTGTATAAGTTTGACTTAAATTATCGCGATTGCAATATTTCATACTTTTAAAATTTGGTAAGTACACAAATTTTGGCTTAAAATTTCCTCTTGTAGACTCTTGTGTGTCACACAAAGACACACAATCACGCACACACACATACACACACACAAGAACGGTAATTTGAGATATATTTCCTCCCCTTAAGGCTGATATGTAGTGCCCAACAGTCCTAAATCAGTGGATCTCAAGGTTGTTGCCTTGGCGTCTTCGAGAAAGCAAAAATAATGTCAATAAACCAGAACTTGAATTTTTATTTGTAAACGTTCAAGAACTGAATTTCGTTTATTATGAACAGGTAAATTCAGAATCTAAGTAATAACAATTTAAATTCTTTGGAAACAAAGTAAATAAGCATTTGATGTGGAGAATACTAATTAGTACCTTGATGTTCTCAAAGTCAGTCATAAAGGTTGAGTCAGACGGAAAATTACCTAAACATTTGTGGCAGAACGCGGGGTATAAATGCAGTCTTTACTCTGTGATGTCTAGAGCCATTTGGACAGCATTTGTAATCGTCTAACGAAAGCCCTTGACTGAAGTCACGGTTTCATCATGGAGAGCGAAGCAAGGAAAATTAAACTAGGCAAATAAACTACAAAATATTCGTGGGTCGGGGTTGGTTAGACGCTGGCCTACTGATCCCAAGGTCACGGGTTCAAATCCGGCCCAGGCCGATGGTTTTTAAGTGTGCTTAAAAACAACAGCTCCATATCAGTAGATTTACTGGCATGTAAAAGAATTCCTGCGGGACGAAATTCCGGCACACCGGCGACGCTGATGTGCTAGCAATTAACAGTGTCGTTAAACATCAAAATAATTTTTTAATTTAATACAAAATATTCGCATAAGCAATACAATGCCTAGGCAACTGTTCTTTAAATTTACAGCTTTGAACAGCAAAATACATCACTGACTAATATGTTAGTCTTTTGAAGTTGTGTCGTGTTGTACAGCTATACCTTTTAAACTGTTATGTCAGCGCTATACCTGTAATCCTACAACGCCATTTATAGTTATTTTCGGAGACTGATAAGTGAATTTTGAAAGGATTAACCCATGTATACATAGATTTGGAAAAGCCTACCACAGATATGCACCTATAAACAAAATTTAATCTCCCCACTGGGGTTGGTATATGATTTTCGGGACCCATAAAATGGAAAGTAGTACTTTAAGGTTAATTATCCATTTGAGGCAGTGTTCTTTTTGTAGCTCAATATGTATGTGTGCCCATGGCAGTCAAATTTTGTTTCTGGTCCCCAAGATTGTAAATCTAGCCCTCGCCAATTATAAATGACTGTCTTAAACAGTTATTCTAGTTTTTCTATTTGTAATGCCGCATAAGGGTCCCCTTGAGCTTTAAAGTGTTCACGTTTTATTGTAACATTCTACAGTGTCTTAACCAAAGTTATTCCATGCTTTAGTGCAGTAAAAGCAGTTTTAAACGCAGACTTTTGGAAGCTAGTAAGTGCTGAAGTTTAACCAAATATTTAAAACTGCGTTTTACCACATTAAAAAACTATGCAACTTTAACGGTTAATGTTAAAATCAAGTGAAATTCCGACAATATGTGCAAAGAGTAAACGTTTATACCAAATTTGGGTCTACTCTCATTAAAAATATGTTGCTAAGAACGTTTTGAATAGACGTAGTTGCTTTAAAATATAGTAACTGAAGTTCCAAAACTTCGCAGCAGAAAAAAACAGGTAAACTGTACAGGAGTACCAAAAGTCCTGGTGAGTGTACAGATTCCAAGCTTTAAAGCTGTTCCGCAAGGAGAATTTTGAGCATTTTCAAAGATAGAGTAAGGCAAATACAATAAAAGCAGCTAGACTCAATTGGGGAATAGAGCATGCACATTTAAACGGATATACATTATGTACTAATATTCATATAACTAAACTTGCTGCAATATAAATATTATCCATAAACTGCATCATACAGATGACTTCACACCTTACTATCTTAGAGTATACAGCAATTCTAGATGTTATTTTCAGTGCATACGAGAGAAGAGAAAATTCAGTGGCCGAAATACGTCAATAGTAATACTGAGAGTATGTGGCTGTCAACTATAATTGCTTCCTGAAGTTGTAAAGTGGCAAAATAAATGAACCTGTTGCTTGCAAGTTTAGGCGTGGCGTATTTTATGTGGATGATAAGCATTTAAAATGGCAAAATTGGTAAAATTACATTCCTGGTAACAGAGTGCATATCCTTTTTAATGACAAAATCACAAGCATTGATTGTAGTAGTATGAAACCATATTTCACTCCTGAGTCTTCTTAACGCAAAAGAAATGGCAGATTTGTTCTTTTATATATGTTTGTCGTGCGAAATGATTTTCGTCAATTTTAGTAATGAAAATGACAATAAACATGACAATGCGGAATATCGTTATTCCTTCTCATTGAATTGCTATTCAAATTGGCCTTGAGGGTTACAGACCTTTACCAAAAGGTCTCTGAGCTTCATTGCGTATATACACCCATGAACAGGAAATAATCTGTTTCTCGTTCTAAGCTAACTCTGTAATTATAAATTTGTAAGGATGAATTAGGTTTAAAAAGTGTGTCTCAACGTTACTGCATTAATAAATGCCACCATTATAATCACAGACTACAGCATTATTTTTAGCCATTATACCTCTTTCGAAACTATGGCATTAACCGCCTAAAGTGGAGTACCCTTTCAAGTTCGCAATAGTTAAACCCACACAGTAGGATGCAACATTCAAGGAATTCATGGATGCCATTTTCAAATCAGAGTTACATTAAACTGTACCAACATTAGATAGGCTAAAATGTTATGTTTCAATGATACAGCTGGGAAGTCCGTCCTTGCAGTGCGTCAGTTTCAAATGTTTCCATGTAAAGATACAAACGGCTTTCCGGAGGAGCAAATAACTAAGGTTTATTGTAAAAGCGCAACGGTTGTCTGCTTGGTCATGTTTGGGCTGCAAAATTCTTGATACTGTAACAAAACGACAAAAATTAGTCCGGTTACCTGTCTACCAATTTATTGTCTTCTAAAAGTTTACCACAAATACAGTTTTTTCTCGTCGTTAACACAGTCTACAGTCTTTCGGGCTATCACAACTTACAGTTGTTCCTCTCATAACCTTTCTTTCTTCACTTCCTCTGTCTCTCTTACCCTAATTACGGTGTTACAATCGCTCGCGACACTCACTGAACCTTCTTACTATGCACATGACGTACCACACGACAACACACATACGCACAGCTATCTCACATTCACTAACATACTCATGTCCGTAACTCAACTCCAAAAATCCTCACTGTTCTCAGGCCTCCTTATATAATAGGGATGACATCACACGGAACTTTCTCGACTTCCACACACGCGCGCACCGGAAATGACTCAGCTAGAAGTCTCGAGAACGTTCCCGAAAACCCTTTTGTTTCTGCTGTTTCGAATGTTACAGTCACGTACACACAGCAGCCCGGCTCTAAATCTCTTTGCCCACTCGCCGGCACGGTAAGTGATGTGAGGTAGCTTGGCCCCATCCATCCATTGTTGAGGGTCGAGCCCTACGTCACACTACATTATACCACTTACATGTATCACTCGTCGCTATATTTTCATGTTATGCAGCCTTCATATAATACGCCTTATGTAAGAATAACGGCGCTCGTATGGGGCAACGCAGGAAGCAAGAGCTATCTTCTGCAATTTACTCTTCTGTAAGCAGTGTAGGTATTCCTTCTTATGCCTAATCAATACTGATTATTACATTTTACAATGATGCAAAGAATCTAAAAAAGACTTCCAAATGAATATATTTCTTAAATCTGATAGGGCCATGACAGAGATGTTCCATTTACTTTAGTAAAGGTTTTATGTTGTAGAGTAAGCTAGGGCTCCAATAATAGCTTGTAATCGAAGATCGATTATTATTGAAACCTTATCCCATGAAACTATATTTAGTTCAGCACTAAATATTTTATCGCCTGAGAGGTAGATGATAAACAAAATATGAATTAAAATCAAATCAGTTCGATGTATTGTGGTATATTTGGAGTACTAGTTCAGTGTTTCCAGAAAAACTCACAAAAATGTAAGTTTCAATTCTTTCTGACCAGTTTAATATCTCTGTAAATTTCTGGCAATGGCATTTTACGCATTTCCATGGAAATCGTAGTTGAAAGAGTAAACAAGCCAGGAGGGGAGGAGCTAAGCAGTACGATGAGATTTGAACACTTATTTTAATTTCGTAATATTGATTTAAGAGCTTGTGGCATCCTCTCTGTGTCGGTCCGGCTTTTCCGTTGGAGATGAAATTCCTTAGAGCCATAGCTGGATATACAAAACTAGACAGAAAACAAAGCGATCAAGTACGACAACGTATAAAAGTAGGTGCATTAAGCAAAACAATAATAGAATGCAGAACCAATTGGAAACAAGCACTTAAATACAATGGAAGAAAACAGATTTCCCAAAATAGCAAGTAACTTTCAACCATAAGGACAAAGAAACATAGGACGACCAAAGAAAGGGTGTAAGGAACAAGACTTTGGAGCCGAGACAGACTGAATGGCCTAAGCCGTGTTGAAGAAGAAGAAAAATACTTAAGGGCTACGATATCACCCGTACACTCGATCCTCAGCGGGTTTAAACTCTAATACAGCTTTATAACAGAATGTCATCTCAAAGCTTTGAAATTTAAAGCCTTTTGACGTCGTTTTAATCCTATACAAGGCGTTTTAACCTCATTAATCCCTATGGCAAACCCCACGATATGCATTATCACATGTACATTCATAGTTAATGCCAAAATTGAAACGCCAACTAACATTTTTATGACACAACTACCATTTTTTTTTCTTCTTCACATTTTCACTTCAGATCCAATTAATAGGCGGTTCACTCTTTGAAAGTTTGAAGGATTGGTAGCACATACACTGTAAATAAGAATGTGTAATTCAGTTAGAACATTTGTACAGCTGATATAAGGAGAATACATTTTTGGTGGGATGGACTATGTTGGGAAAAACTTCTGTCACTTGAATACACTTTTCACTAACTGTGGAGTCTTCATGTAAACACAGGTGTAAACTGGGAAATGAAGATGGACATGAGGTATCTGGTCCCCTGGTATTATTCAACATCGCTTTAGGCTACATTACACAAAGTTGCAAAGTACACAGAAGGTCTTCTGAATACTTGAGCATACACAAGCTGTTATCTTGAACAGTCTGACGCATTTATAGATTTCTTACTGTTTTAATGGAACAAACCCAATATTTTAAAAAACATTTTCCTGTAAATCACATTGCCTATGAAAAGGGCATGTTTAAAATGTAGGGGATTGTTTGGAACTGTCGAAGTTTCTTCGGACATACTATGTTTTGGTCTTTCAGAGGTACAATATCTCATTCTGTGATTTTTAAATTTTTTTATTTTATTTATTAGACTTAAGTATTGCAGGGAATTCATGGCATCGTCTGTATATAAATACAAAAGATACATAACAATATTTGCAAACAGCATGGGTTACAAACTATATTTACACACTTTCTACACTACATTTCTAATATAAACACATTTTAAAATATGTGTATAACTCAATTTTTATTTATGTTAAAAATTTAAGCACTTCGATACTGTTAAATGCATTGTTTATTAAACACTTCTTTTAGCGCTAATTCGCATTTCTCTTTGTTCTATAGCTCTTATGTCCTTAGGTAGTGCATTACGAAGTTCTTTTCCTAAAGCTTTACTGTGTTATTCATTGTGTCATTATTTTAGATTTAATTTACTTGGCTAAGAGGTATCTGTACAATTATGCTTAAAAACAAATGATATAATAAGTTTCAATCAATAAACAACAAATTTGAAATGTCCGTAGTGGTTTAGGTAACCAGATGCTACACTGACATATTACAGATCCATTTTACTTATTAACATTTTCGTACTCTGATGGGACAGTTGTAACTCTTGCAGTATTAAGCATTTTGTTTAGAGAGTGAGTAGAAATTTGTTAGAGATGTCTCATCAGCTGACTGGTTCCTTTGAGACTGAAATGTGCAGAATTTAGTGGGACCTTCTCTTACCCTATGATGATCTGGCTGGCCTTTTATAACCTAAGCTAGTTCCACTTTTCTTTTGGAAATTTATAGGGACAGTTGAGATCCTATATGGAGTGCTGACATACTTCACTGAAGCACAAAGCTGATACTTTGTGGTTGCTACTGAGCTGCAGGTCCCAGACCTGGGAGCGGCAACACTCTTAATTAGTAATTTAAATCTGTGTTGAATAATATAGAGCTAAAAATAATCTTGTAACGATTTGAATACCTAAACACAGACCTACAAAAAACCCGATGTTTCATCATAGTGAAATATTATATGGAGTTGGCAAATCTACCAAGCTGTTACATGGAAACGTTACTTAAAGGGTGAATTTTATAAGGGTGAAGTTTATTTTTTTTAAATATCCTTTATCAATTTAATAACTTTAAGCACTGCAATTGAGGTTAAAACAAATGCATATGATGCAATTAAACCTGTAATTATGCCGATAGGCTGATTGTGTATCTGAACAAGAATTTTACAAGCAAGGTTTAAGGTTAAGATATTTTCTACACTTCAATTAATAATTTTATAGGGCGGTTAAGAAATTAATCCATAAATTATAGTTAGGAAGATAATTATATAAATTCAATACATTTTTATTAAAATATTTGGTATGAGGACAATGTAATGACATATATAAGTAGAACTAATACTTCCCCTAAAGTAATACGCAGGAAAATCAAAAGCTTAAGAATATAAAACCTGTAATAAGATATATGGTAATGGCTTCAAGGAAACTAATTCACCCGATGGATAGCAGAAAATTTAAAGGTAAGAAAACAATTTTCAAGGTTGCACTAACTCTTAACAAGTATAAGGTATCAAAGTGTAAAAGTAACAGAGGGGCGCCCGTAACCGGGATAGAACTTCTACCGTAACCCTTGGGAGGGAGAGATGAGAGGAAAAACAAGAAGGGTGTCCACATCCGGATGAACAACAGGCGCAAACTGAGACAGGGTCCCTGACGTTTCCGGTTAGAATGTATCCGGCACCACCCGTCCCCACTGTTGGAGGAAACCTCCACCTATGGGACCCTGGCAGGGCCGCACGACGAAGGTGGCACTCCGTCGGCGCAACTCCAGAAGACACCAGAGAAGTCATCCAACGCCGCCGCCCGTCAAGAGTAAACAGGACTACATAGACTATAGGAAGAAAATTCAAGATGTACATTTCATTTGTCATAAATATATCTTAAACGTACGGCATTTTAATCAAAATCATTACACATTTTCGAGAAAATCAAAATGTTTGAAAACGTTTCCATGTAAAGGGTAGTTTGGGGTGAACGAATTTTCTTCAAAATCTACCTCTCGCATTCTTAAACGATATTAAACTTAAATACCAATTTTGGTACTTAATCGACTTTTCGTTTTTGAGTTTTGCTGTCCAAAAGCTGAAGCGCGCGCGCACACACACACACACACACACACACACACACACACACACGCACACACACACACACACACTCACACATGGGTGTTTTTCTAAAAGTGCTTTTTTATTTAGTGGAGTTCACAACATATTTCCGGTGTGATCTGGACATCGAATTTTTGGGTGGAATACAATACTTCCTCTACTTACTATACCGATTTGCAGGACCCTCCTCGTGGCTCCTGAGGGCTCCAGTTCCAGCATCACTTCTTCAGCCACCCTCGCGACGAGCACGCACAGACCCATAACGCTCTGCCCCAAGGTCAGCTCCAGCCAGACCTCCCCCTCCATAGGCAAGGTGTCATCCGATGAAGTCACTATCTCTTAGGGTCAATCTAGTGTCCTCTTTGGCATGTCTTCCGTAACAAACCGTCCAATCACGGCCACGGCTGCGCTCGTGCCCATCAGTACTCGGCACGGCTTCCCCTGTTCCTTGCCGTCTACGATGTCCTCCATTCTTCTATTCACGGCACTCAGTATCACCTTTCTCGATGGCTCCGTTGGTACCTCCATTTCCCACGCCAAGTTGGTAATTATTTGTTCCTCGCTAACTCGTAGGCTTCCCTGATGACAGCACTTCGCGTGTCCCGTTTGGCTACACACTCATGTAGTTGATCCTTGACGTCTCTTTCGCTTCGTCGTATCGTACACTTCCATTCTCCAAGATAGACGTAACTGTCCCCTCCGCCAGTCCGCACTATCCCGCCTACCTCTGGCTTCCATTTCCTTGACGATGCCGTCGACTCTTGCTTCCAGAGTGTTAAAACGTTCCCCGACATCGTCCACGACGTCCTCGCGCTAGCAGAGGACTCCACCTTCCCGCCGAGTTGTTCCGCGTCTTCCTTCACGTCGAACAGTTCCCCGTTTATCTTCATATCGATCATTTCAGTCATCTTTTCCATTCCAGAATTCATTTCTGTCTTCACTTCTTCCTTCACACTCCTTATCTTCACCTCTAGCTTCTCTTATGATGGAGTTCCCTGTTACTTCGCTTTCTATCTTATCAGTCTGGATTTCATCTCTTCCATTCTCTAGTTTACGCTTTTCATTTTTTCTCCATTTCTTCCATTTCCTAGTTAACGTATTCCATTTTTTCCATTGAGGATTTCACGTTCTTGATTTAGGCTAGTAGGCACGTAATTCATTCAACATCCCTTTCATAGTGACATCCTACATCCTACTGATGACAGCAATGCAGCAATGTAGCGACGAATCCCACCTCCGACACCAGAGAGATAAAATGAGTAATTCACTCCAGTTACTTTTCTACCACATTAGGGCCCTAATGATCTAGTGGTCAACGGGCCCTTAAACCCCTTTACTCACTCACTCTGTCACATTACTTACTTCTAAGTATTTGCATAAAAGCAACTCTCTTTTACTAATGTCAACACCGTATATTCTTTCTCGACATTACAACACAATACTGATCTCTTGAGCCCCCTGTTATGCGCCACACACGTGGGGTGGGTCACACCGGCACCAACCATCGTTTGCGGTGGTGCAACTGCCCTGGGCCGGCGTCACACAATCGTTTGCTATTTGACTTCTATTGAGGAAATGCTGTGCACATACGCCCACACTCTCTCATACTCTCACTCTCACGCCCACTCCCTCTCTCTCTCCAGGTTTGAAACGTATGGTTAAAATAAATAAATGATATTTTCAGTATATTTCATTTTATTATAAAATTAGAAAATTTAAGTACTATTAAATATTTTGTACAGGTAACTGATTTCTATAGCTATGCAGAAAATATTTAAATACTTCAGGCTTATCTGACTCAATTACAGATTTTGAGTTGTGTTAGTAAATTACACCATACAGGTTGTTAGTAGTATACATATAGATATTTGTACTGCTAATTGAGGACAGCGTAATGGACAATATTGCCTTGAATATTTGCTTCATTTATGGACCTATAATTTTACTTATTTTACTTAATACCTCCAACTAAGCACACACAAGCTATAGATGTTCATTTTCCCCCGAGAGAGCTTTGGAATTCCTTTCTCTTTGCACGGCTGAGATAATGATCTTTCATTTGAGGAAGGTTTAAGTATTCCAAAATTCCCACAAATAACAAGGAATATACAAGAAAATTTACCTGGACAAAAATTGTGTATTTTAATGAGATCTACATTTTACCTTCTGTACTGGTAAGTAGAGAAAGTATTGTATTGCACCCAAAAATTCAATGGCGAGAGTTCACCGGAAATATGTGTTGAGGCCCACTAAATAAAAAAAAATGCATTTTCAGAAAAAGGTCCATGTGTGTCTGTGTGTCTATGTGTATAAGTGTCTGCTAACAGCGTAAATAAAAAACGAAAAGTCGGATAGAAACCAAATTTGGTGTTTAAGTTGGTAATTTCTTTAAAGGACGACACATGAAGATTTTGAAGAGAATTGCTCAACCTTAAAGTGCCCATTACATGGAAAAATTTTCGAAAAATTTGATTTTCTTGAAAATTGCTCTAATGATTTTGATTAAAATAACATATGCCTAACATTTTTATGTCAAATGAAATGTATATTTTGAATTTTGTGGTATAGCCTATGTAGTCCTGTTCACTCTGGATGACACATGAATGGCATGTAGACCTTAGAGATACATTAAATCTTACTATACAAAAAATGTAGATCTCTGCAAAACACAATCTACGTCCTTTTTTTTTTTTTTTTTTTTTTTTTTTTTTTTGTAGAGTGAACCATTTCGGAGATATTGTTATTTGTGTCAGATTCGAAAAACCTAAAATTTCGCCAAATGCAACACCGTTGTTCAATTTTTATATGTTAACCGTGGAAAGAGAACGGAATTTCAAAGCTTTAAAAGATTTGACTAACTCTCAAAGCCACATCTCCCATATTCCCCTTGCTCCTACAAGGAAATAAGCAACAAGATCGTTTCTGCAAATGTTTATCTTAACTAGCACGAAGATATAGGAATAAGTATTTGTAAGAATTGTTTTGAAAAAGAGTAGAGAAAGTCATGTGAGTGCAACACATAAGATTTTTTCTCCTGTTCTGTGAATGAAGTCACCATAACAGTAGCCTTTGATGATAATAATAAAGATGAGAATAACAGAATAATAATAAACCATAACAATGAGACGAATATTGATATTAATGTAATAATGAAAATTATAATACTAAAATTAATTAAAATAAAACTAATTATTATGATACAATTAATAGTGATTCTGATGGTAATAGCAATAACTACAAAAATAACAACAATAGAACTAATAAAAATAATAATGGAGATACTAGCGATTATGATGATGATGATAATAATAGTAATAATAGTACTACTACTACTAATAATAATAATAATACTAATAATACTAATAATACTAATACTAATACTACTACTACTACTACTACTACTACTACTACTACTACTACTACTACTACTACTACTAGTACTACTACTACTACTACTACTACTACTACTACTACTACTACTACTACTACTACTACTACTACTACTACTAATAATAATAATAATAATAATAATAATAATAATAATAATAATAATAATAATAATAATAATAATAATAATAATAATAATAATAATAATAGTAATAATAATAGTAATAATAATAATAATAATAATAATAATAATAATAATAATAATAATAATAATAATAATAATAATAATAATAATAATAATAATAATAATAATAATAATAATAATAATAATAATAATAATAATAATAATAATAATAATAATAATAATGAACTAATGAGAATAAAATTATAAAAGCATAACTATATGGTAATAACAATAGCAATAATAACAATAACTAAAAATGATACTAAAACAATAACACTAATAGGAAACAGGGAAATGTCTATCAAACATTGCGCGCCCTCATGTTTGCATGTATTTTGTTACTTTAATCCGTAATGTTAGCCAACAGGAGCATAAACAGGAATGAGTTTATTCCTTGGTAAATAAAATCTTGTAAATGAAGTAGAAAATATTCTAAGACTGTTCCTCTCTACACGTTATCACGCGCTGCACACGCCAGTTAATGCCCGGGTATTTCCTATGTCGCTCGTTCTCTTGCAAGCAGAACAAAGATTACACACGTCACCAGGGTTGCCAACATTTAAAAGTAAAATTATCTTACCAGCCACTCAAAATTATAGATTTGGATTCAAAATTATCGTACATCATAAACCAAAACGCTATAACAATAGAAATATCAGTATAACACTTATGAAAATGTAATAGTAATGATGTTTATGGTACCCATTTACAAGATTGATGACCTCAACCAGTATTACAACTTTAGCACTTATGCTTCTCACACTATTCATCTGAAAGTTCATCATCTTCCTTAATTGTTGCAGCATTATACAAATTTGTTGATTTAAACTGTAGCATCTTCTCGGTAGCTTGCAGATTTTCGGACTTTCCACATTCTTTCATAAGGTGAGATGACCGAATAAGTTCATTTAGCGTATCTAGAGCCAATCTGTTTCTAACTTTGATTTTTATTAAACTCCGTTAAAAAAAACTCTTTCACAAGAAGCGTTTCTGTGGGGCAACGAAATCACTGATAATAATGCAAAGGCCGCTAGTTCTTTGAAATCAGTATTATTTCCACCAAGGTTGTGGAAATGTTTAACAGCGCTCCAGAAACGGTCGGGTTCAGGCATGTTCTTTATTTCACACGGAGTATCACTTATTTTGAGTTTTCTACATTGATCATCAATTTTCTGAACAGTGTCTTCTTCATTGAGATTACCAGGATTGGGCACACTGGCAACAAGAGGATAAAGAGTAGAAGGATTATTAGGATATGAAATGGTTGCCTTAGAGTGGTGGAGACAGGCTATGAGAGTAAAAGTGGTGTCGCTATTTGTAATTAATTTCATTTCTATGGTGTGACAAACTAGTGAAAGTGATATTTCGCCGGTATCGAAATTATCGTACACCCCCATAATTATCGTACGGGTTGACAACCATGAGTACATACATTCAAATTATCGTATGCCCCCATAATTATCGTACGGGTTGGCAACCCTGCACGTCACTGACTGCATTTCCCCCTCTGGTTTCTGCAACTCTTTTAACGCACAAAGGGTTGTCTACTTATCCGAGGGCCGGCTGTAGTGGGCCACCCGGTTTATAACGATATTTGTTCTCTTTTTATTTTATCTTTCGCAGTTTGTGCTCCTTACGTTAAGTAGTAACTGATAATCACGAAGGAATTATAATATTACAGTTATAACTAAAATAACGCAAACATTCAGATTGTCAGTGCAATTAAACCACATTGAATTACTATGACATAAATAACGTAGTGTGTTATTACAACCCAATGAAGAACGTTGAAACGCCTCGAAGAGTTATTACAATTCACTTAAAATTATTTTAAAATAATTTCCACCCATCCGGAGCAATGCGGTAAAATTATTTATTTTAGGACTTCATTGATAAACTTGTGTTTATTTGTTTTCAATTACAGGATAAACTCTGTAGTAATTGGGCGAAATGCATTTTAGACTGTTTCCAGCCTTGTCTCTTTGGAGTCGCTTACATAATTAGTCGGCTAGAACCACACCTCCTGTTTCAGTCGGAGGGTGACTCAAACTAGTGCCTGCGACGTGTAGATTCACAACCAGACAGTCAGGATCCAGTGATGGACACAAACATGTAATTCCGTGGCAGTTTCTAAATTATAACTGGAACTTTCTGGGACTGTCCTCAGAGGACCTTTTCATTCTGAATAACCGTTGCATAAGTAGTAAACAGTAAGAGATAGATAAAATCTTACTAAATAAAAAATGTGGATTTTGTTCAAACACAAATCTTACACCAAATACCTTTTTCTTTTGAGTGAACCATTTCCTAGATATTCTTTATTATTTGTATGAATTTGCCAATACCTATACCTTTCTCAAACAGGAATGTGTTACCCGTTTTTTTAGTCTCTTGGCCTTGCAAAGAGAACGAAGTAAACAGGGCATCACAAAGCAGCTAGCTTTTAAAACATGTCACTATCGCTTAAAGGATACTGTATTCCCACATTTCCCTTGCACACAAGAAAATTGGCAATAATATGATAATTTCTGAAAATGCTGATGTCGATTACATAGAGTAGATAGAGAAATAAGCATTTGCAGGATTAATGTGTATGAGAGTGAGTATAACTCTACACATATTTACGAACAGAGTTTATCCAAATTGAACTATATTAAAAATCTGTGTCACAGTAGTTACGTGACGATCACTTGATGTATGTTTTATGACTAGGCACTCCGACTTTGTCGCCAAAGCTATTAATAGACTTCTTAAACGTACCAGTACCAAAGAAGTCACAAATGAATAGATGTTTATCGCATAAGAGTTGAAAGTTCTTACGTAATTCAGTCGAACATACATACAACCAAACCGCCACTGCAACACAATGCACGTCTGAGTGTTAAAGAGGTGGTACAGTCCGCATACAGTGGAAGGAGGTAAACCCAATCTGCCCTCTTTCACAAACGTTGCATATCGCTGGTCTAGACTGATCTTCCTTCCTGGTTAAACGGACCCATAAAATTCAGATGCATTGTTTCACTTGCTGAATTTCTCCAAGACGTTTTTTGGAACGTAAAACACATAAGGTGTTGTTTTTCTCATTCTCAGCCTCGACCCCTCCTTATCCCCGTTGAGATAGCCATGATCCCAGAACCCAAGTTGACACGAGATGCTGATATCCTTAAAGTAAATGCCATAGCGATGTACGACAAGGTATTCTACGAATACTACAAAGTAATCTGGGCATTTTATTTTCTCTGCGCTTGTCTGACTAGAAGAATTTAGTTTTGGTTCCAGAAAACTTTCTGCAGCGGTTATGTGAAAGCGGATGAACATGATGATGTGTTCGTATGCTTTTGTTTTTATTGTTTTTTTCAAGAATCTACGGCTAGACTAGCTACCACGTTGCTTCCAGTGCCTGGGAGTTCCAACATTAAATGCGTAAACACAATTAATAAATAAAATAAGAAGGCCCGTTTGATTTGAGTCGTGGTTCGTGCCGGCTGGTCGGCATCTTTTTCTCTTTCAGACTCGAGATGATTCACGGCGTCCCGATCTCATCTTGGCAGCCCTCACTGCTCCATTGCGGTATCCAGTTTCCAAGTAAAATCTCCCGAAGCAGCGGGAGATGCCGGTAGCAGGAAGTGTACCTCCGGGAGGCCTTCGTATGAAAAATTGAACCCATCACTGGTACTCCAGGTCTTATGAGGCATAACAAATTATCTTAGAATATTGCCTGTGATGTGGACAAGGGGGCGGAAGAACTTTTAATATCATGTTTGTTCCTCTAGTGTTAAAACTGTTCGAATTATTATTTAATTGCTAATACGGCTTGTTATTCGGTAATACAGATTTAGTGACTTATGAGTAACATTCATTACTGATATTCTGTGCTTGTGTCGTAGTACCCAATACAGGAAAAGATTGTATTATTGGGCAGTCTTCTTTTCTTGTCCATAATTATTAAAATACATGGACGTTTTTGTAATTCATTTTCGAGATCTTGCCAGAAAGAATTGCTCCTCGTTTTCTGCAGTGCAGAATGACACAAATTACATTATATTAACATAATTTTTTGAAAATAAAAGTTGTAGCACTTTTGAAAATCTTTAAATTTGTGTGGTATTATGGGACAGAGGGTAATAGATCAATGGAATACACCATCAGTCATATAAAGTATAATATATGCTGGTATTTTCAAACTTATAAGTAAATGGAACACAACAAATTGAATTTAAATACAGACAAATATTTTTTGTCCAACAAATAAGGTAATTAAAATTACTTTCTCAGTCTTTTCAGTGGAATTCATAACTGCTTAGACCTACAAGAAGCATTAAAGAGCACAACAGTTTTAAGCACAAAAGTCATAAATAAAACTGTTATTCTCACAAGCAGGTGCGTCCATCTGACTGAATTGTCACATGATCCAGAGTTCCCTAGGTCTTGAGTTCGTAAATTCACCATCACAAAAAGTACATTCTGGATTCTCCTCTTCTGGTGTGTACACATTAGTTCGACTTACTAAAATTGATTCAACTGAAGAGATAGAGATATCAGTGTCATCTGAATTCGAAGATTCTTGTCTGAATGCGAAGCTTCCTTTGATGTTAAACCTCGTATTCTTTTTGGTTTTCTTTGGGTTATTTCTTAAATATTTTGAGTGAGATGTGAATTTACTTATTGATGGCTGGAATTATTGCTTTTAGAGGCACAAATAAATAGAAAGGCTTTTTCGTCCTTTCTGAGAATTCTTTCCTCAGTTCTGCTTGTCCTGTATTACCACCATCCACTTTACAGTACACTACCTTCAATATGGCTCTTATACATTAACTAATTAGGTATAGAGATAATAAATATTTAAAGATGCATCTACACATACACTAACTAAACGTGCAAAGGAGATTGTTTCATCCTACTTGCAACCACAGCTCTCAGCTTACTGACTAGTCACATTACCTGCAGGTTTAGAGATGCTTCTGGAGTGGTCTAGCAGTGTTACTACGAGATGGTGACAGTAAGATCAGAAAAACTGAGATGTCCCATTTTCCAACCCTGTACCACCTTTTTCACTGCATAGGAAACTATTGACTTAAATATTGGAAAGATAGGTTCTTAATCAGGGCGACACTGAAAACCGTGAGCAATAACTTTTAAAATATTAATCTTTATTTTTTCGTCTAACCAAGCACATCATTTTTATCTGAAGATATTTCTGTCGCTTTTCAACATAGTCTCCATTTCTTTGCACACATTTCCCCAACTAGTGCAAGTTTGAAAATACCCTTAGGATAGAACTCCGTTTGAAGCCGAAATTGTGAATGCCATAATTATGTATATAATACTGCACCACATGGCGGAATTAAATAATCAGAAAATGTTAAAATTGTTACATGTATAAATGTACGAGATCTGGGAATAGCAGTTGTTGTTAAGATTGTCAGAAGGGACACGTAATGTTGCAAGCAAGTCATTAGTGGTAAATTCCAGGTAGTCAGCCTGATACATAGTAATACCGGTTTTCCTGGAAATCGCTCAGTGCAGGTGTTGAGCAGGAGTCTCGGAGACTTCTTCGAAACCCGTAATTATGAGATAATTAGGAGATGAACATTGAGAGCATCATGACGCGGAGTTTTCGCGCCATGAAATTGGAGGGGTTTTTGAGGGAAAGCCCGAGGTGACTTCTGACCGGGAGTGCACGGAGCAGGCACTTGCCGGGCAGAATCCAGAGAGAACGGTTCGGTGAGACTTGACCTTCAGAACCTGGACGGAACGGGTCACTACACTCGTCACCTAAATCTCCGAACGAACACTTCAGTCACGGGACTTGCATTCCGGATCCTCGAGTGTGAGGACACATTATATTTAATGGTAGCAATCTTCGGTCTTAGTAAAGACACAATCACGACTTAACGTTGTTAATAACGATCGGCAAATCTCACGCAGTCTTATTTTGGTGAGAATAAAAATATTCAAACGAGAGTTCTGATTTTATTCGCAAACACCCACGCATACCCTGAGGTTAAAATCACATGCCAGAGCAGCCGGAGCAGAAATCACCAGAAAGCAGCATTCCGCAGCGGAACGGAGGAGCAACAAAACTGCATCACGTTCCAGGTTGTGACATGTCATACTCTGGAGTTTTACTTCAGGCTCATAATGATGGAGCCAGTTTCATCATCAGATACAGTACGCGTCAAAAACCCATTACTTTCATTTTGAAAACTTTTAAGAAATCTTTGGGTGGTGCTTCTTCTTTAGAGTTCGTCTTCAATAAACGTGGGACTCAATGGGCACAAACTTTTCGGTAATCTAAGCTTGCAATCAATGCATAATGCCCTAGTGCAAGTTTTCAGCTTTCATCCACAGTGACATTCCTGTCTTCTCTAATGATCTCATTAACTCTTTCCTGGTTGCATTCCGTGGAGGCAGTTCGATGGCGACCACTGTGAGGCTCATGTTAAATACTCGTGTTCCCATCTTCGAAATGGATCACCCATCTCCCAACACTGCTGTCACTCATGCAAACATCTGTATAGGCACGTCGTAGTCTGAGGTGGATTTCAGCAGCACATTTTCTTTCCTCTTTAATAAGGCAGTCAGTGACAGCACGAAGTCGAAATGAAACATTGATGTTAGCCATTTTGTAAATACCATGCTTATGTGATAGAACCTAATAGCGTCACAATATGGCAACATGTACTGTAAAATCTCTAGATTATGATCCTGCACTCTTTTTGTTGTATTGTTGAAATTTGAGTTTGAACAATGTATTGGTGACGACTTTCAGTATGATACACGTAAGTACGTAGTAAATGGTCATGTTTATGCCAGAGATGTATTTTCAGACCTAAACAACCGCAGCTGGTGTAGCCACTTAAATTTTCTGAAATTAGTGCACAGTGTGAAAATGTTCAAACACAACTTACAACAAATGAGCTTACTCAGTGCCTTAGATTCTCCAGGTCTGTGTTTCCTTAAATAAAAGTCATTTGAGGTATTTGCTAAAATTGCACGTGCAAGAACTCCAGCCGTCGTCCTACACTATCTTGCGAGAGAATTACCGCATGTTGCATAAAATAGTTTGATAAAGAATCCTTTTCAGTTGTACTCTCGGAAAATATGAATTTACAGGAAAATTAGTTTCAGACGTTTCAGATTTGGTTTTCAACACTGAAAGTGAGAGTATGGATTGCACTTACTGTAACATCCTCGTGGGAAAGTGGTCATAAACAGGTTTTTGTTTCTTTCGCTCAAAAGTTGTGTTTTTGGAGGCTAATACTGTTTCTCAAAACAGAAATCTTTAAATAATATATAAAAATGATGATTTGAAGACATTCTGAAACACTTGCGTTTTCTTAAATCTTGCTGACCTATGTTCACATAATTCAGATCGAAGATAATATTGTGAACTTCGTCCGGTTTTCAAATTGCCGCTTAATAAACTATTTCAGCTTTCACTAAGACTTTGCTTTCCTCACTCTATCACTTCCCTGATATGAACTAGTTCCATTTTTCGCTGTTATTTTACATTCGCATTACTTTCTTCTGCGACATAGTGGCGTAACGAAATACGCCCCGCGTAGCCTCTTCTTCCGGACAGTTTGTCTGGGGAGACAAATGTCTCTAACCCCTTGCAGTAACAGCCCTCACTGCACGTCACCACAGGTCATCACAAGCTGATTCGGAGTGCAGCGCTTTTCGTCGTACCAGAAACACACTCTAAATTACTGACCAGTCTGCCCAGCAACGTAATACAGTAGCTCACCTTTAGAGAGCGCTCACTTTAATAGCCATAGGAAAATTCCATACAGTTCCAGAACGTTTGAGAATGCGAAGCTTCTAGAAGCTTCTGCTTATCTGACGATAGCGCTTGTCGTATTTAGGCACACGAGAGCGTGGCTTATGTGTATACTGTTCCGACTACCCGCGGCCAATCCGATAAACTTGGTCCATAGCCGCTGCATCACAATATATAAACCGTCTCAAAAGTAACGCACACAGTGCATATGTTCCTGCGTCCAAAGAAATTAATGAACCATGAACTACTTTTCTCATTTCTCACAGAGTTGCTCATTTTGAGCAATTCTGTGCAGGCCTAATGTAGTTACATACTTTAAAACTCCTTTGTATGAAAATTTGTCAGGCTTGGTACCTTGGTGCAGAGATATTTCTTCAAAGTAAACAGAAAAGCAAATCAAAATGTATAATCTGGTTCGAGAAGATTGTGGTGACACTCAAAATCTCAGCAGTATTTGGCTTCATAATAAACCATTTCTGTAAATCACTTTAATAGAGCAGCCAGCTCTGAAACATAACAGAAGTTGCGTGTTGACAAATTCATGTATTGTCCGAGTACATTAGAAGAGGTTCCTTAAATCGGACTATAGTCCGGAGATGAACCCATCTTTACCACAAACTGAAAAATCCACTTCATGTTCTCCGTTTACCAACGTTAAATGAACTGCACAGGTTCCGTAACCCAAAACATCTTTATGTGAAACTCCAAATGAAATTTAAAGGTCATCATACTCGATCTCAGGAAGTAATGATTAAATTTCAAGTGTATTATGTTGAAAATCATTGGAATCAATGTCAGTGAAGTAACGCTATGGGAAAATTGCAGAATACTGCAGTAAACTATTGATCCAAAATGCCAATTGTAAAAATTCTGATGGTATAAACAAATTAGCACATACATTATAGTGTTCACTAGTTTCTATGGCTGTATGCAGTAAAGTATTAAAGTGCCTAGATCTGTGTTCGCAGGTTGCTGAATGTAATTAATCGAAACTCCTTAGTTTACTCTAATAATTTACTTATCCTTAAAGGGTTTGGCGGTAACTTTTGAATATAAGACTGTAATAGGCATATCCTGAAAGTTATTTCTCTTGATATGTAGTATCAGACATACATTAATCCTAGTTAGTAGACCTGGAGTGCGCGGGACCTAATACGGTGATTGCAATTACGAATGTGGACGGCATAGAGCGTGACGTACATCTCACCCTCTCCTCTCGTCGTACAGTTCCATGCAGAGGAACTCCACCATTCCGAGTGAGTTTAGCAGTGATACTGAGCAGTTGCGTGTGTCAAGCGATTCATAGTGCAATGCCTGAAACAACTGGCTTACGAAGTGTAATAATCAATAATTAGCTGAATAATTCGGACGCAATATATTTCTTTGAGAAGGAGAAGGTGTTATACCAGGTGAGTCAGCTGCCCCTTATTCTCGGGTTTTATGCAATCCGCATTTTATACCCCAACATGAAAACATCGACCCCATTACTAGGTTCTACCCGTGTATTTAACATGGATGTTAAGCACACGATGAAATTAGTACTAATATAGATGTTATCACATCGCTTTTTAATATATTCGTAATTAGACAGCTGAAGTTTCACTTATGCAAATGTTCACTGGAACCAGCGAATATTACATCTTAAACGGAATGTTTAGCTCACACGTTACGGGGTAGCTCAGTTGGAACGGGCGCAAGACTCCGAAGTAATCTGTCTGCTGTGAAGGTGGCTCGAATCACCTGCATGTACTAATTTTTTTTTTTTTTTTTTTTTACCGTGCAATCCTCACAATTATAAACTATTATTCTGAAAACTGTTATTATATTCATTTTTATTGTTTTATTTATGTTTTATGACATTGTTTGATGTTTCTTTATTGGTGAACTACAATTATGTAGTTGTTTAAACACACCTATAAGTAGGTGCAATTGAAATAAGGATCATTCATACACATTTGAACACAAAAAGCAAGGGAATTACATTGTCAGAGTTTAACATGGAAGTTAAACTCAATTTTGCACACAATGAATTATTGTGCTATTAAAAATGCAGACAACCAAAAACGATTTAAATTATAATGTACTAAACCCTCAGGGACTTCATAATTAGATTATTGTGAATTCGGTTTCCAAATTTTGATGAACATTAAAAAAAAATTTACACTGCTGAGACTCGAACCTGTGTCATTGGGGGTTAAGTGGAGAGGACCCGTCACAATCCTATTCAGCTATTTCAAGACTTTCTGAAAGCACGTACCACGTCCAATAGTAGGGCTTGTATGCCTGGCGCTATGCCATTGCCACCTCGCAAGTTTTCGGGCTCGATTTAGCCTTTTAAGACAGTTTTAATCATTTACTGGGCGTTTTAATACTATTACTTAAATGGCAAAAGCTGTTATGCATATTAATTGAGATGCATGAGGCGTAGTTCACGCAAAAATGCAAATAAACTGTTGTTTAATAATATGTCCGTTTTGACTGTACGGGTCCATGATGGATCAGGCGTGTCTAAATTTTTCCTAATTTTTGGCAGTCAATCCCTGCTCTAAGTACAAGAATCCACCATTTTCTTTTTAACTGACGTTGTTAGTGTACTCATATGATAGGTCCATTTTTTCCAAGGCGTTTACTGAGTTACGTTGCTATGTATACTCTAATAAAAAGTTTGTAAAATCGGCTGGAAACCGGAATTCGCTCTCAGTAAACGAGTCGTATGTTTTTTGAGGTATACTTTAGCGAGGAGTACGTTCTGTCCCTTAAAGCCCTGTTGCTCTCAATTTTGCGCATTCCCCTCTTTAAGAACGTCAAGCAATACATTTTAGTAAGCACAAAACTGGACTAAGGCGCACATGCCATTAGATGGGTGGCCTACCTTCCAAAAAAAAAAAAAAAAAAAAAATAAGGCGCAGCTGACTCACCTGGTATATGCTGTCTGTAATTTCAGATTATTACGAACTAAGAAGTACCTACTATTTTGAAAGACACTGTAATACTAAAGCACACAAGGAAAATGTTAAACGCAATTCAAACAATTTCATTTTCTTTTCAATTTTTCAATTTTTATTGCAATTCAATATGATGTAAATACACGATTGGATCCAGTCAATCTTAAACAAGTACATATAAATAGCAAAATACGCATAAATAACAATACCAACACTAAAATAAATATAATACACACAAAGAACCAAATAGTAGAGAATATGCACAATTAACTATTAACAGTAAGTAGGTACAGTATTAACAGTAAGTAGGGCTACAATTCAATAAAGATTTGTGTGACATGAATTAATTCAACTAGAAATGTCTGGTCTACAAATGTCCGAGGGTATTAAATTAATCGAGAAGGTATCGGAAACAATTAACAAGATATCCCAAGAACTCTGTCCTGAAAAGCTAAAGCTAAAAGACAACTTCTATAGTGCAATACACAGATATAATACCTATGCAGTGTTGAACAGTTTGGCAAAAGCACAGCACAATAACTTAAAGGGGAATATAAATATTTTCATGTATACTCCATTAACCTCATGCGATGTCGAAAGAAGCATTTCGCAATACTGACATATTCTAACTGATAAGCGCAGAAGTTTCACCTCTGAACAATCTACCTACGTACATAGTTGTGCATTGTAATTCCTTAATATGATGAAAAAGATGTGTATTTCATCATATAATTTATTTTCTCGAAAACTTGTTAGATAAGGCAAATACCTTTCCTAAGCTCTACTTTACCTTTTCCTTTCTTTGTTTTTTCTTTCTTTCTTTTTCGAGCTTCTAAAGAAGGGAGAAAAGAGTGCAGGCTCACTGAGTCATTTGTAGAACCGCCTTTAGTAAAGAAAGAGCGTACAAGATTTCGTCAACATCGTATCAAGTAGGCTCGTACGTACGAAATGTAGGATTATTGTGTGTAAGGGAATTCATATACTCAGGACTATACATCTGACCGACGCACTGTGAGCTGCGTCCCCGCGAGGTCATTTACGCTCGCCACGGAACAGTCCAGGCACACATAACTTGCACTAAGAATGCCACTCTTCCGCGGACTACTGATTAATGATGCGACGATACCACTATTTCTCGATACTCTATACCGACACTGAATATTTAACATTCATACTCGATACTAAATTTATAAAGTGATGTAAAGGCAATAGCTTCTTTATTAAGTTATGTCCTTATTTATTGTTTTGTGCATAAACGCAGGTAACCAATTTCGTTTTTGCTCATAATTTTCAGATGTCACGGCATCATGTTCTGCCAGCGAGTGGAAACTCGTACATTGCTTTTTTAAAAGAGGTTGTATAAATTTCTCTCGGTGTATGAATGTACTGTGACGTTGATACACAGTATGTATGCCACGCTGAACGTCGAGCTTCCGTGTGGGAGGCATTTCATATATTTTATGTTCCGTGGCTGATCTCACATTGTCAGGAGGCGGAGTAACTTTGAGCAGTTTTGAATCTGGTTGAAGAGTTTGTGTAAGCCAAGGATTTTTTAAGCGTATTTGCGTGAAATTCAGCAGCCTCTCTTATGATATTTGTTTTGATAAAACCATTGATAACTTAGATTTGTTTTCCTAACAATAAAAAAATATAACAATAACATTAATAAGAAACGAAGAAATGCCAATGAAACATTACGTGCCCTCATGCTTGCTCTTTACAATCTCTAATTCAAATGTTAGACAATAGCAACATATACGGGAGTGAGTTTATTCCCTGGAAAATAAAGATCCTGTAAGTAGAATGAGACCTTTTCGGTTGTTTCTGCTGTTATTGTCTATTATCACGAAGTACATATGCTGGTTCAACTGCCTCTCACATCACGTCCCGCTGAAAGGCGGCAACACCACTGGGCTCTCTTGCGCCGTGAACTTCTGCAAGTCTTTTAACGCTCGAAGGGTTATCTACTTGCGGCGGGGCCGGCTCCAGTGGGCCACCTGGCATATATCCAAGCAGCGGAATTTGGTCACCGATGAAACAGGTTAAGTGTGACCACATATACCATAGGGCATTGCGAGAAGCTACGCTCGATGTCACATGATGTGATATGGGCAAAGCATAAAGATGTGATGTGCAATTCATGTACCTTTTATTCTCAGTTGGACTGTTTCCCTTCAACAGACCCTTGATTGCACACAATTTGGCATATCCACGACTTTTATGTAGAATTGCAACGATGCAGGACCCCACTCTCGTATTGTAAACAGTATGCACTACAGGTACTCTGGAACATAGTTAACCTAAGTCATCCCTTTCCTCATCGGTGTCCAAGTTTCGCTGTCTGTTTATATCTAATACCATGCCCCATAACTTAATATGGTTTATAAGAACATGCAATTGTTACTTAATTGCTATTACAGAATTACCATTGTTGTATACGCTGTTATACCATTACGCAGTTGACTTTCCATGACAACTAGAAAACAAATAGCAAATTTAGTCAAAGTCATATTCGATTGATACAAAGATTATCACAACAGAATTTTTGGCTGCGCTTTCATAACTTTCAAAACGTATGCTTTTAACAAATTAAATTAATATAGGATATTTGAGTAGATACGTTTTCCTTTCTTGTGTTTATAACTGGGCGGCGCCGTGGCCAAGCGGTTAGACGGCTCGCCCACCACCTAGGCGGGTCGGGCTCGATCCCAAGAACCCGCATTTGGTATTGTGGTGGACAAAGCGGCCTCTGGGCGGGTTTTCTCCGGGTTCTTCAGCTTTCCCCACCACTCATTCCACCAATTGCTCCATCATTTCCTTTCCATTCATCCATTTCGCCAGCATTTCATATCATCCAGTTCCTCACTAACATATCTGGTGCTGGGCTGACCAGCGGCTTCCAGGTCTTCACTCTGTCCGGTCCATAGGCTCCACTGCTCCCCGACAGGTGCCTAGGCACAGGCTTGTAACTCCTAGGGGGTGTAAGTTCTACATAAGGGGAGGGTAATCAGGTAAAGAAGAAGACGTATCTACAACTGTTCAAAATTAATACTCTTAACGGAACACGTAATTATTTCTAGCGTGTTTAAGTATTCCATTACAATGATTGTAAGACAATTCCACACTTTCAACTACCGGGTAGATTATGCCGCGTTGTCGGTTTAAGAATGCGCATTCCCACAGAAGCTAATGGACTACTTCATCTCCGTTACCAGGACATACTGGGTTTTCTAGCATTCTGAACCTGTAAAATACGAGCTGAGTTTTCCAGGACAATTAAATCGCTGCCAAGTTTCCCGCAATTGGAATATTAATCTTCACTCTATTTGTCACTGATGGTAAGAATCTCTTGCCAATCGCTCCTTTCGTTGTGTTTCCCATTTCTAAACACTTTTCCTCCTCTCAGATTGCATTATCCTCCTGGAGATTATCGAATTTCTGCTGAACATTTGAACAAGATTGCTTGCAAACTATATCCTGTAGAATATTGTTAACGTCCAAAGTGTAAGAAATAACAGAGTTGAGTAAAAAGCTTTGAAAATAAATATAATCCATTAAACCGCGTACTGCTGGACTTTTAGGCAGTCACATGTTGAGACTTTAATGGGCTCTGAGAGTCATGCAGGTAATTGAAGGCAAAGATCTAAATTATTTCTTGGATAAAAGTTAATTTTTGAAATTTTTTACAAATTTTGGCTGAATTTCAGCCATGGGTACCCTCAAGGTACCCAATCATATGTTATTCATTTGGTGCTATTCCAAACCATGCTGATATTTCAGGGGGTGATTATGGAAGAAGATAATGGCTTTGCGGAGTGTTTAATTTTATTATGTCAAAGGAAAATGACGTATTATAGGGATTTCCTTAGATGTATGTAATAAGCTCCAGTTTACAAAGAATACATTTTGTTTTAACAAATGTACTGAGGTAAGCATTTTGATGGCAATTTTAGACCGAATATGAGCAATGAGGGCTAACTGACGTCTCCGTCATAACATTTTATATATTCGTTTAATTACCTTAATTAGAATGCAATATATGTTGGCGTTAGCCGCAAAAATGTTAAGCTAAAGTTGCTGCTTAATCTAAATAACTCGAGCGCGGTCCTTGAGATCTATCGGCTTCCAATAGTCGATCACAGTAAACACTTATGTACTACTGTAAAAACAATGGTAAAGACACGCACTGGGGCAATATGTGCTCCTTTAATAACTTAAGTTCCGCCAAGAAGCATTACCCTCCACCAATGTTCCTACACATATTGCCCAATCCTAAACTGCTAATTCTTTTCTGAAACACGACTCTTACTATATTACTGACTTGAATTTCATTGCCCATTCTACTTTTCAGGATTCTACCCAACGTGCTTGGGCAACAGCCTGATTCTTTTACATAACTGACTTTCTAGATATCTGGATTTTAAACTAACGCATTTCTGAGCGACTGGATTCATAAAAAACCTAAATAACTTAGCTACATTTTAGGAAATTTGGTTTATCTTGTCTCACGCCTAAAGAATGATAAAGAGTTACGTTGAAAAGAGACAGATACTCACGCTCCTGTCTCTGTTGTTATGGGGAAGGTGGGAGAAAGTTCGACTCTTTCTACCCTATCGGTGCTGGACCAAAGAGGCAGGTATCAATGCCCCTAATTTGCGTGGTGGAAAACCACCGCAACTACAAGGAATATGCGAATGACTAATGATATTATTTTACATAACTAATGAAGGTGTCTCATGCTTATTACACAATGCATTGGTTTTAAAGTATGGAAATTATTTATTGCAAATATTCATCTATCTCTCCTATCGTTTCTTTATAAAGTTATAAACCTTATCCGTCAATAACTCCGGTATTAACAGCAAACAACTGAAGGTGAAAGAATGCAACAGTACTAATGCTAAATTATCACGCATTTTACGAGAGTACGACATTAACAATAATGAATTATTTATTTTTACTCTCACTACTACGTACAGTAAGTAGGTGGCGTACTGTATTCGATCCAAAAATTTGATGTCAACATTTCACTGCAAATGTATGTTTTGAGGCCCCTGAATCCAAAAAGGCATTTTTAGAAAAAGGTCCGCGCGCGCGCGCGCGTGTGTGTCTGTGTGTGTCTCTGAACAGCATAATTAAAATATGAAAAGTTGCTCAAAAACAAAAGTTGGTATTTAAGTTTAATATCGTTCAAGGGTGCGACACGAAGGTTTTGAAGAAAATCACTCCACCCTAAACTACCTTTTACATGGAATATGTTTAGAAAATTTCGAATTTCTCAAAAATGTCTCAAACGATTTCGATTAAAATGCCACATGTTTGAGATATTTTTATGCAAATGAAATGTATGAGGTGGAATCTTATATTGAATTTTATCGCTATAGCCCATGTAGTCTTGTTTACTCTTGATGACGTTTGCATAACTGGTAAACATCGATCAAATCTTACTATACAAAAATGTAGATATCGTTAAAACACAATTTGTATTCAAATACATTTTTTTTGTGGAGTGCACCATTTCGGAGACGTTTCTTGTTATTTGTGAGTTCTGGAATACTTATACTTTTCTCAAATGGAAGGTCGTTATTCACATTTTCTCTTTTGGCTGTGCAAAGAGGAGACTTCGTATAGCAACCAGCTTTAAAATATTTGACTATCGCTCAAAGCCCACTAAATTCGGATGTTCCACCTGCATTTACAAGAAAATCAGCAATAAGATAATTTCTGAAAACGTTTACCTCGGCTAACATATGAAGATACAGGAATAGAGTTTCTAAGAATAGTTCGTACAAGAGTAGAGAAGGTCATGCGAGTGAAACACATCAGATTTTTAACTTAAGCATCGTAGTCGTTTATAAGTTATGACATTGAATTTATTCCAACATTTTATGATGCACATGTGCACAACTAAAGCCTTTTTAAAATTAAATATTTTAGTAAATTATTTACCTTTGCTTTGCTTTCCAGATGCAGATACATCGAAGTATAATATTTCCAAATATTAGCTGTCACATTATGGAACACCTTTATATGCAGCCTAATGCAATGCTGTTTAGTCTTATTTTCACGTGGCACAGCGGCGGGGACTGAAGTTTTGGACTGTTTTGGCTGTGGTGAGGAATTGCGGAAAATACTGTGATCTAGTGAGAGAGGGTAGGTCTGGAGGCTAAAAAAGACTAGTAAAAACATGAAAAGGGATAGGAAGAGCAGCAAAGAAAGGGGACAAGTGCTTGGTAATTAGAATTTATTAGTCTCATTAGGTGAAGCTGTAAACGGAGTACTGCGGTGGAAGAAGAGAACAGGTTGAATGAGGTTCGTGTTAATGTAGTGAACTGTGCATGTAAACAAGACCCTTTGACGCCTTGTTATTTAATTACGGTCACAAGACCAAGTTCTTCCTCCCCATCTTCATCATCCAGGACGTCTGGCCGCCCTTCTTTTCAGAGAGGTCGCATTCACAATTTCCCCTTTTTTATTCTTGTACCCCATAAAACGTGGAAGAAGCGGGCGGAAGCCCAATTTTGTTTAACCTCACGAAGTTTCATTAGTCATTGCCTACCTCGGCTACAAAAGAATGGTTCCTACAACTTAGTTTTTGTTCTTTCTTTGCCCATTCTGCGATTTTCTTAATTGTAGCTACATCAGTCCTCATAGCCAAAGCATTCGTCCTCATTTCCATAATATGTTGTAAACTTCCTCATTCATTACACACACACACACACACACACACACACACACACACACACACACACACACACAAACACACACACACACAAACACACACACTAACCATTAGCTTTTGCCTCTGATTAAATGGTAATTTTCTTAAAGTTCATTGTTATGCATCACTACCTCATAGTATCAGACAAGCGTGGCTCCTCGTTGGGCAGTTTGGTGCTGTCAATACCTAGATATGTAATTGAATTCAGATCAATGACGCCTTGATAAAGGGTCAGATTTCTTATCTTATTATAAAACATTTCTTTTACCCTCTCATGCTGATGTTCTATAAACTCTCTGTGATGATGATCAGAATGACTATATTCATTATAGGTATAATTTAATTCTTGTATTGGCCATTATGTTTATTTCGGTTTCCATTTGATATGTGTAAACACTTGTTTTAAAATAGTTTATTACTACTTTTCTCAATCAATAGTCATTTCAATTTGAACCGTTTCACCGAAAAAAGTGTCAAATATTTGGAGCCATCTAGCTTCTTGACGAATGGATATACATGCTTTATTATTTCACTAACTGTCGCGATACTATTTTGCGAAAAATGCTGTAATGCATTTCCAAACTAATTCGAATGAATTTAGTCACAATTTAATGTTAAAAAGTCACGCAAACTTTCATTTGGAATACTGAAAAAGTACCCAGTTCTGATTACGGTGGACCAAAGCGGTGTTTGTAGGTTGGTAGTATAGCTAAATATTGCACCTCATAAGGGTATATAGAAGAAAATATGTAGATCTTAGGCAGTTGCTGAAACTCGTCATTTTGCAATCCTGGGTAGATGACGAATAGCCGGCGTATTTTGAAAATACACGAAAATTCACACTGTCGCGGATCTTCATTAGGAGCTTGTTGAGAATATAGCATAACGTAAATCCGACCTAACCTCTACACTAATTAGTTTCAACTAACGTTTCACCATCTGCTGGCTTTTAGAGGCCCTGTCAAATGTAGCATAGAATGCAGTTACCTCATATGCCAGGTTTTCATGATCTGCCTAGGATCTTCGCGAAATATGGAATTCAACAAAAACCTATGACGTATACACACTGTAACATACCTGTGGTATCTGCGTATTCTCTTCACAGTTGTATTACATTATCTGTAGAATATGTAGTATAGTGTTTTCTCAATATATGGCTGTATTCCTATGGCTGTCAATGGTAACATGTGAGGTATAGTGAATTAAAACGGCCGGGACATGCTTCACGTTTAAGAAACAGAATCTCATTTTAAAGGAGTGGTACAAGTTTGAAAATGTCACTGAAGCTCGACGTGCGTGGATGTGCTTTCAACACAACCTCCAACAGGTTTTACAATTACACAAATTTATCATAAATTTAAGACTCATGGCACCATTTGGAATGTGCACAAGGGAAATCCTCGTCAAGGCCTGCTTCTTCGACCATGCTTATTGAAAACACTGCAGCCTCGTCTCAGCAGTCTGCTACAACATGCACTGCCAGACAGGTTAGCATTGCGATTGTATAATGCATAATGCATTTTGAGGGCTACTAAGTGGAAAGGTCACGCCCAAAGATTATTGGATGCAATAAATGAGGGTGATCCGCTCGCCAATTGTAATTTAGCGATTGGTTTCGGCATATGGCAAATGAGGATGAAGGGTTTGTGACAAAGATTGTGTGGTCCGATCAGGCACAATTCAAAGTTCACGGAACAATGAAACATCTTAAATATGTTTGTTGGGCACCAGAAAACCAAGTTCATGACGACAAGGCATACCATCTACCAGGGATGAGCGTCTTTGTGGACTTTCATCTTGTATTTAATAGGATCCAACTTCATTGAAGGTACAGTTGACCAGGGAGTGGATTCAACTTCTTTGAAAGTGCACTTAACCAAGAAACGGAGGGACACCTCGTACTTCAACCCAACCGGATCCTTTTTGCTTACAATTCTCAGGAGGAACGGATGAGGTGAAGGATCCGCAGGAAGATACAGGCTGCAGGCAGTCCCCTACAGATCCCCTAAATACATTACGGATCCTGAAACATGACAGAGAAAAGGAAACTATAGGAAGTCCAGGCAAGGAAATTCATGACAGAGAAGAAATCAGGCCAACATTCGCCAACAAAGGGAAACCACGAAAAGCCCATGGTTAGAGTAACCGGCAGCAGGAATTCAACTAAGTACCTCCCTAATGTGAACCTCGCACGTTACAGCGAACCCATCTTGCTCGTTTGAAGATACATTACTAGTGTCAGGTATCTGGAGATGTCAAACATGTCAATTTTACCCGACATGCGTGCCCTTCATGGAGACAGTGAGTTCTTGTAACAAGAAGATGAGGCATTCCCACACTACTACCTATACATGCGCGAATTTCATGGATGATAATCTCCAGTAACCTGGATAGGACCAAGAGGTGCATTTGAGTTTCCAGATTTACCACCGAGAGAACTAAAAGAATGTCGTGTATTGTGGGAAACCACCTATGCTGGAGCCTCTTCGTCAAGAAATAAAGCAGTTTCAGCAAAATTCCCACAGACACGTTGACCAACGTTGTTCAAGCAACTATTCGCCGTTGTAATGTGTGTCTGACTGCTAACGGCAACCATTATGAGAAGCGAAAGTAACTAGACAAATGCAGGAAGCTTCCCGTGCTATATAATTAAGTGCAATACTAACACAATAAATATTTTGTTCTCGTTGAAGTATGTATATATTCTTTGAGATATTTTATACGTTACCAACTTCACTACTAGAATGAGGATAGAGTTTTAAAACACACCTTAACTTAGAGATAATAAAGACCATCCGAAAGCTTAGAAAAACCTCCAAAATATTATCTGAAACCTGATTTTTTAAATAAGTTTGTTACTTAAAGCTATGTACTCTTCTTTAAATATCCTTAACTTTATATTCTATGGATATTTGATTTATGTAAATCCCAGTTATAGTATTGTGGCGACTTTATCGAATATAATTCATACTATTTTAACCCCAACACTGATGTAATTACGATTGTACGTATATTCACTGTCATAATCTAATGAAACCTTTCCTCAAAGGTAGTGAAATTTAAACTGCATTTCTTTCGAATTAAGCCTGAAATTTTTAATGTTATACATCAGCACAAAGGTACACATTTTGGAGCATTTTAGTGAGATTGAGAGTGCAATTACTATTCGATGTTATAATGACGAGATCTAAGAATGCTGGCGTGAGAGATCAAGTTACACGAACGTAACATATGCCAGGAATTATTCAATTAGGCGCTGTTGTTGATTATATATAGGGTGACGTATTTCTAAAGGAAAAGAGGATATCCATACTTTTAAATATTTATTGCCAGTTTTCAGTGTATTACAAAGTCCTACTCAAAGTTTATGAGGAGGTGATTTTTTTTTCTGAAACTATTTTAAAGGCTTAGGTGTACAATCAAGTCATAGATGGCAACTTAAATTTTGTGCAAATGTCTTGTATCCACTTCATCCCTTTGATTCCCGTTTCCTTCTCCTCACCTTGCCGTCCCTTCCCATTTCCTGCCCTTTTCTTTCCCTTTTCCTTCGCCTTTCCTTCCCGTTTTCTTCCCTTTTCGTTCCCTGTTCCTCCCCTTTTCCTTCTATTTTTCTTTCCTTTCCTTGCTTTTCCTTTCCCTTCCCGGCCCCTTCTCCTTCCTTTATACTTCCCCTTTTCTTCCCCTTCCCTTTCCCTTCCCTTCCCTTTTCCTTTCCATTCCCTTTCCCTTCCCTTTCCCTTCCCTTTCCCTTCCCTTCACTTTCCCTTCCCTTTCCCTTCCCTTTCCTTCCCTTTCTTCTCCTTTGTTTTCCTTTCCTGTCATTTCCTTTCCTTTCCGCTCCTTTCCTCTCCTCTCCTCCCCTCTCCTCTCCTTTCGTCTTCCTTCCTCTACACCCCTCCCCGCCCCTTTCCTCTCCTTTCTCTGCTTAATTTTTCTGACCTCACTATATGCTAACTCCATTTAAAAACTAGATACCGCTTGATAATAAACAAAATATGAGATTTTAAATTCCACGTGTATGTTTAACAAGCGACAAAACCTAATATTGTGTCTGGAGATAAGCAAACCATAATCCACCAGCCAGGAACAAATTATAGAAGGTTGCTAAATTTATATTTCGGCGTTGTTGTACAATTGTACAATGTTGTACAACATTGCTGAACATAACACAGAATGTGTGCACTGAACTGCACACAGATACTAGACGTGTAACTTAAAATAACTAATTGTTGGTAATTGTTAAAGGCTAGCTTAAGTCGTTTGCATTTCATTGTTCACCAGAATGCACATTGTAATCTCCGCCATTCACAGCCCTTCTGTAGGTAAAGGAAAAAATAAATAAACTTTTAAGAAATGGTTTCAAATGGTTCTAGAGAGGAGAATATTAAAAAAGCGTTAATTACTATTTTAGGACTTTAAGGCACCATAGAAACATCTTTCAGGCAACCACAGGCAAAAAGAGGTTTAAAAAGGCACAAGTCACGCTTTTGGGAAATTTATAAAGTACAACCCAATGGTACATACTTATCTAGGAATATGTTTTCAAGTGTCTCCTTGAACGAACTAAAGAGAATTTTTTTTCAGATTCGATTGATTGCCTATTGGACATGTTCGGTAAAGTATGGTTCACAGAAAGTGTTTATACCTATATGTAATTTACAAAAATATTGGAAACAAATAAATTCAACTGATTAGAATGCCATATCAATAAAATATTTACAGATTTTAACTATATTTACGATTGATTTACTTTCCTTATGAAGTTTATTATAATGTACACAGCGTTTATAATTTACAATTCTTTCGAACATTGCCAATCACTGATTTACTAAGTTATAATCATTCTTATTTCTAGTATCATAATTATCATATCAGAATTTATTCTATTATTAATTGCATTTATATGCAACAAGCCTTAAAGTCTTGTTCTAGTGACGACTAGAAAGCGGATTTGTGTGCACTAAAATAGATATATAAAATATGAATGCATTTATGTTGTAAAGATATTTAAAATCTGCTGCATAGTTTCGAAAATGTACACTAATCATTCACTTTAAGCTTATACTTTGATGTACTTACAATGCATATGTTTCTTAAAACATCATTCCGATCGTTATGCTTTGATTTGCAGTAGGCTCACAATGATTATTTTCTCTAAATGCTTGGATTTAAGTTTATGACGCTTATTGGTTAAAACAAGCTTGTACGGACCTCTGTGGTCTGTTGGTCAGCATGCTACCTTCCAAATATAAGGTCATGGTTTTAATTGCCAGCTGGGGGATAGGAAATTTCTTTAACCAGATAATTCCCCGTTCTCCCTAGAATCTGGAATTATAGCAGCTCAAATGTGTGCGTTAATTTAATGTTTATAAGGAAAACCCAACGTAAAGGGACCCAAAGATACACACCAGTATACGAGTGAACAGCATTACTAACGACCAATTGTTTCAAAGACAAAGCTACGGATGTGACTGTTTGTTACACTTTAAAGGCACAGGAAAAAAGAATTTGTATGCAGAGAAGGTTTCTTGCACCCCTGTATATATCATTGATCAACACTTGGCATTACTTACTAAATATAGGGAAATTTCTTCACAAAGCAATCGATTTTTATCTTGAGGACATTTACCCAGAGAACACAAACTTCAGTGTCAGGATTTGTGTAAAACATAGAACCTAATTTACCTTAAAGGTAAACCTTACCAGACTTTAAAGGAGTACCCTGAAGTTCATACTGAACTTCATTAATAAAGTACATGGCTGTATCCATGGTAAGACCCTTATTATTTTGTGACCAATGTGTTTAAATATTAATTATACAACTAAAAGTTCTGAAACGCTGCGGTCACATAAATTTCTCTCCTGTTCTGAAAGCTATTCTCACAACTATTCTTATTCCTCTATCTACTTCATATTAATCAAGATAAACATTTTCAGAGATTACCTTATTTGCTAATTTTCTTATAGATGCGAGGAAAATATGTGAAAACATGGGGCTTTAACCCTAGCATAACCAATGGGGGAGGGGTACTTTATGCCCCCTTATTTTTTAAATTTTTGATTAAAGACATGCTGTTAATAGTTATATTCAATAATTGTTTCTACTACTGAATTGCGTAATTGTATCAACGTTTTCATTGTTAGTCAAGGTGGTTATAAAGTACTGCTTCATCAGTATGATATGATTCATATAAAAATGAAAAAGAAATAGTTAAACAATGTTAAATATTACCTTTATAAACACGACCCAATTTCGTGATATATCTTATTTTGTGAACCAGTATTTGTCATCCCTCGTGGTGTAAGATAGGCCCGGAAGTTGGGATTTCACAACACATTCAGAGAGGAAATTCTCCCTATCAATACCTGTAGGGATGGGAAGGTCATTAGCCTGCTGAAAGGGTTGCTACAACCAATATTCTTGAGAACTTGGTGTGAAAAAGAGGTTTAAAATGCAACAGTAATAATCTAAATTTATTCAGCGCTTTACATACAGAATATTTACTCTGTTGTTCAACTATTAGAAACTTAACACATAAATATTGCACTATTATGTTATTTTGTAATAGGAAACTGGAATGATGTCGTCAATTGCTTATGCAAATGAGTGACTTTCTTACGATTTTTTCAAATTTTCAGAGTAAATAGCCCCTCACGAAAGATACAGTTCAAACGGGAATGGAGGTAAAACGAAGTTAAAACTAAAAGAAGAGAAAAATATGATGCCCGGTGTCTTCAGGCAGCAGTTAGGCGATTTTAGAAGAAAAGAGGTCTATATCTAAAGCTGCTAAGAGATTTTCCATTTCTTGGCTCACTCCGAAGGGCTATATAAGCAGAAATGATGGTGATGATGCCAACAGACATTAAAAAGATGGGTAAATCATTTGCTCTGTTATCTGCCAAAATTCGCAGCAAAAGAAAAACTAAGTGATGGGTGGGCAAAACTGGACCCCTCATCCTAAGTGTTCTATCCAGAAGAAACTCAAAAGTGCAATCGGATCCAAAAACAAAAATGAGTTATCTACCCAGAGCCAAGCCTGGACGAGCGCAGAAGAAGAATAAGAGTTCTGAAAAGAAAACTGATGTTTCGAGCTGTAGTACGTGTGCCCTGAAGTATAGAAGTGGGGAAAAAAAAAAAAAAAGTTCCTGTCAATCTGTAGATTCAAATAATTCACCTTCTGTTTTTATGTGTAATGAGAGTGCAAAAGCATAAACAAGTGACAGTGGCAATAAATGAAAACCTTAACTCTTGAACAGTAACGTTCACGAAATATGGTACAGTAAGTCACAGAATTAGGTAGTCTTCATGAGACAAGGTACAATATCTAGACTTTTATTTCTAAGTTAATAATTTATTATTTAAGTAGATTCTTACCGGATATTGGATTTATGGTGTTCTATTAGTACTGAATTTGTAAGATAAGTATTAATATACTAGGTTTTTAATACCAGGTGGCCCATTCCAGCCGGCCTTGGATAAGTAGACAACCCTTCGTGCGTTAAAAGAGTTGCAGAAATAACAGTGGTAAATCCAGTGGCGTGTGTGAACTTTGTTCTGCTTGTAAGAGAGCGAGCGGAGCAGGAGAGGAAATGCCCAGGCTTCAACGGGCGTGTGCAGCGCGTGATTATAGACAGGGACAGTCTTAGAATATTTTCCACTTCACTTACAAGACTTTATTTACCAGGGAATAAACTCATTCCTGTATATGCTCCTATTGTCTAACATTACGGATCACAATTTGTAAATTACCGTAACATAATCCATGCAAACATGAGGGCGCGTAATGTTTGATTGGCATTTCTTTGTTTCTTATTGTTATTGTTGTATATTATTATTATTATTATTATTATTATTATTATTATTATTATTATTATTATTATTATTATTATTATTATTATTATTATTATTATTATTATTATTATTATTATTATTATTATTATTATTATTATTATTATTATTATTATTATTATTATTATTATTATTATTATTATTATTATTATTATTATTATTATTATTATTATTATTATTATTATTATTATTATTATTATTATTATTATTATTATTATTATAGATATTGTTATTATTTTTGTCTGATGTTATTGTTTTATATTAAATTATTATATTCTCTTACAAGCAGAACAAAGTTCACACACGCCACTGATTGGATTTACTCCTGTTATTTCTGCAACTCTTTTAACGCACGAAAGGGTTGTCTACCTATTCGAGGGCCGGCTGGAGTAGGCCACCTGGTACATGCATTACCTCTATTACATGGTTAATCCTTAGCATTACGAAATTGGGTAGGTTTACCCTAATACGCAGGTTTAAAATAAATTTGTTTTAAAAATTCCTGAGACATTTTGTTACCAGTAGTGGTCACAAAGTACACCTCCGTTGGTAGTATCAGTTCTCTAATAAGAATTGGCATAATATCTAATTTTATTCATGTAAAAAGTGAAAAGGGAATTGTTAACTAGTGTTGAATATTGCCTTTATAAGCATGACAAAGTATAACACCCAATTTTAAAGTAAATTTGCTTTAAAAATTGCTCAGATATGGTGGTCACAAGTACACCCCTTGGTAATATAAATTCTGGAATAAGGCTTGGCATTGCTAAGGTTAGGCGATAGTCAAATCTTTTCTATATGGTGGCTCTGAAATTCGTTTGCTTTGCATGATCAAGATAAAACAAATAAAAATAAGAAAAAATAAGGAAAGAAAGAAAACAAAAAGAGAAACACGAAAAACACATTGCTAATTGAGAGAAAGTGTAAGTGCTGGAAAATTCAAACAAATATCTCAGAAATGGTTCATTGTACGAGAAATTATATTTCACATAAATTCAGTGTTTTAATGAAATACACACTTTTTTGTGTAGTAAGATTTTGTAATCTCTTACGGTTTACCGATTATGCAAAAGCCATTCCGAATGAAGGGGACTTCTGAGGATATTCCCCGAAAATTCAAGATATACATTTCATTTGTCACGAAAATACCTTAAGTATATGGTAGTTTAACCAAATCGTTGCAGCCATTTTTGTGAAAATAAAAATATTTGAAGCATTTTCCATGTGAAACTAAGTCTGGTGTGGGGAACTGTGGTAAACCTTGGTGTCTCATTTTTGTAAGATGCTGAACTTAAATTCCAAGTTCAGTATTTAAACGACTTTTCGTTTTTAAGTTGCATTCTTCATAGGCACACGGAACACACACGCAGGCACACATATGGATCTTTCTTTTTTTTAAAAAAAAAAACTTTCTAGAGACGCAGGTATCCTCAAAGTCTGTAATTGCGGATAAATCTCAGTATAGAATATTTAGGAGAGAGGGAGTACTCCACTACTGTAAGTACGTAGTAGAGAAAATAAAAATTAAAAGCCTGATGTGCTGCGCTCGCGTGACTTTCTCTACTCTGGTACTAGCTATTCTTATAAGCTCTTATTCCTCTTATCTGCTTCATGTTGGTGGAGATAAACATTTGCAGAAATTACCTTATTGCTAATTTTCCTGTAGATGCAAGGGGTGTATGGGAATACAATATGCTTTGAGCGATAGTCAAATCTTCTAAAGCTGGTCGCTATACGAAAGCTCAGTCGCGCAGTAGCGTGTGTAAGGAGAGGTTGTTTTGGCGAGAGCTTGTTCGCTTGGGTCGACCTTCAACTTACGTGACTTTGCACCAGCTATAACTCGCTGGTTTTCATTACACATTTTTGTGTGTTAAATAAGTGTGATTTTCTAGTAACGTAAAAATGTATATAGAACGAAAGAACACATTAGTACTAACGTTTGTGGATCGTGATGTGCCGAAACCGTCTCCATACGAACTACACGAATGGATTCACGATATATTCCGATTTGAGGAAGAGGAGCTGGAAATGATACAGATCAACAACTACACCCGGCAAATATACATCCAGTGTAAGGAAGCGCTGCGAGTAAAAAGGGCCATAGAGGACACAAACGGTGAGTCAATTTTTACCTATAGTAATGGACAAAGAAGTAAAGTAACAATAACAACGGCAGGTCTAGGGTTTCGTATTGTGAAATTATACCACTTACCCAAAGATTTAAACCAAGAAATTGTACGACAACATCTAGGAAACTACGGCACAGTACTAGCACTATCAATGGATACTTGGGGGCCCACGCTTCGATACAAAATCAGTAACGGAGTACGCACTGCAAAGATAGATTTAAAAAAGCATATTCCCTCATATATAGATATTGCCGGATATAAAAGCTTTATAAGCTATGAAGGTCAACCAATTACATGTGCGGTGTGTAGTGAAACAGGACATTTACGAAACAACTGTCCCAGACGGAGGGTAATCACGCAGACACCACGTCTAACAGACCCGCCCACATGGTCTAAACTAGTGCAGGGAGACTTCCCCATTAGACGGGTACCGGTGGATTTGCCACAAGACACAGCTATGACCTCGGCAGAAATGACGACTAATGATAAAGAACAAGTAACTGCAGCTCAGTTTTCAGGAAAAGATACCGTGGTCGAAACACAGAGGGAAACTGTAATCAATCCTGAACAGGCGGAAAATTTACTAATGGATGATGATGATGCACAAAGTGATGCCCCGATAACGAACTTTACCACTATTCCAATGGCAGAGGAACCCTCCGAGGTGACACCAGAAACTTCAAATATAACCTCAGAAACATGTGCACTCTCTCCAATAACGACAGATATGGAAGTAGTGCCCACAATTTCCAATAATAGTAGAAGCCGCGACCCACGCGTGAAAAAGAGACGTACGGAGAGTAGCAAGGGTAACCGAAAGAAAGAGAAAACTGAAGAATCATTCGAAAATGACCCGGGTACTCCCACACCGCTATCATAATGCCTAATGTTTCTTCTTGGCTGTTCCTATTCTACCTCATCTACTTAATTTGCATGACTTATACCCGTATTTATGCCACCTTAAATGTCAATGGTATACGCAGTACTGCTAAACAACAACTTCTCAATAATTTCATTTTCAGCCATGATATTGACATCCTACTCCTGCAAGAGGTGAACACCGATAATTTAAACTTCCTTGGTCCTCAGTATAACTACATTTGCAATGTAGGCATTGACAATAGGGGCACAGCAATAATATACAGATCGACTTTGAGAATTACCCATCATGAGGAACATCCTAGTGGACGCATTTTAGCTATGGTAATAGACAATGACATCTTAGTGGTGAATGTGTACTTGCCATCTGGCTCCAATAAACGACGAGACCGTGAATCTCTCATTGCAGATGATATGCCATATTTCTTTCGTCACAGCTATAATTACTTGTTGCTGGGTGGTGACTTTAACTGCGTGTTACATGCCAAGGACCAACGAGGAACTTATAATCCGTCACCCGCACTACAGCGCCTGTCTTCGGAATTGCAGTTAACTGACACTTGGGAATATCTACATGGAAATGAAGTTAGCTACACTTTCTGTCGTGCTACCTCCGCTTCACGAATTGATAGGATTTATGTTAATGGCCTTCATCGAACCAACATCCGGAATGTCCTTGTTGTACCTGCCGCAATAAGCGACCATCATGCCGTAATTGTGAAGATGACAGCATCCACTCCTTTACCCATCCTTGGTAGAAGCTACTGGAAATTAAATAATGCTCTATTATATTATGAGGACGTACAACAACAGTTTCGTGAAACTTGGGAAAGCCTTAACGTACGAGCGTCCAGGTCTTGCTACCAGGAGCTTCAACAGTGGCTTTTGATTTATAAACCAGCGATACAGTCCTTCTTCAAATGTGTTGGTAAGGCTAAGGCTGCCGAACGAGCTAATAGCCAACACTATTATTACGCCCTGTTACATGATTTAACTAATCAACAGAGCACCGGCAACGACGTCAGTGGCAGGATAACTGCGATAAAATTAAAAATTCGTAAAATTCAGGAGTCCATTTTAGATGGTATACGGGTGCGTTCTCGTGCCCTCTCAATTACTGATGATGAACGTGCTGCTTTGTACCATGTAGCTTCGGAGAAGAAACGACACCAACGTAAATTCATATGTGATATTTCCACTACCAATGCTACTCTCCTACGCACAACGCCTGAAATTCTCCGAGGGGCAGAGGAACACTTCCGACAGCAATATGGTGAACATCCTACTCTTGATTCCTCAAAAAGAGTACTTTTTGAGGTTATCAATAAAACTGTGAATCCTACTGATAAGGATGAATTGGACGCACCTATCACCATGGATGAACTTCGGGACGTGATTTTTAAAGCCAGCAACAATTCTGCACCAGGACCAGATGGTATTAGCTATACTTTTTACAAAGTATTTTGGACGATCATTAAAGACCGTCTGCTACAACTGATGAACGCCACTTTTGCCATGAGCGACCACTTGTCAGGGTTTAATGAAGGAATTGTAATTTTAATTCCAAAATGTATAAAACCACACCATTTTAACAGCTTTAGGCCGATAACACTACTGAATACTGATTTTAAAATTTTTACAAAGATTTTAGCCAACAGATTGCGTAAAGTACTGCCAGCCTTGATTGGACCGGAACAAACTTGTGGACTTCCAGACAGGAAAATCTCGCACAATTTGATACAATTAAGGGATGCTGTGGTATATCTCGAGGAACATCCTGAGGAAGAAGCGGCCTTGTTGTCATTGGACCTCGAGAGAGCATTCGACAATATTGACCATAATTATATTTTTGGTGTCTTACAGCACATGGGTATTTCTGATCGTATCCTACAAACCATTAAACTAGTGTACAAGTCTGCATACTCCAGAATCCATATCAATGGATATTTTACTAGGCCAATACCCATTTTGAGTGGTATACGACAAGGTTGCCCATTATCAATGTTATTGTTTACAGTTTGCACCGAACCTCTGGTGCGATTGATGAAGAAACACTTATTTTCACCTACAGTGCCGACAAGACTGCTCACCATAAAGACTTATGCCGATGACATGACTCTGCTACTCCGCTACCATCATCAAGTCTTCCTACTTCCGCACATATTACAGTTTCATGAACAGGCATCTTGCGCGAAGATTAATTATCAGAAGTCCTCATTGATACCTTTTGGGACCTGGCCTCGGACGTTAACGGTGGATGATGTGCCCATTAAAGACCACGTCACTATTCTAGGCCTCCAAATCACCACGAACGTCACAGAAATGGTAAACATAAATTGGACATCTTTACTCAATCGCATCCGTTACTCCCTACAGCGCAACTTGAGTAGAAACCTTAACATTCTCCAGAGAGTTTGGTATGTTAACCTCATGGGATTATCCAAGATTTGGTATTTGGCCCAAATTCTGCCCATCCCGTTAGAGATTTCCCAGCGCATCGAGCTGGCAGTGTCATATTATTTGTGGAATGGACATGTATATAAAGTGGCAAAATCTCAGCTGTGGCGTCCCATCATGAATGGAGGCCTAGGACTCATTAAGGTCTCCGAAAAATGTTCAGCACTGTTAATTAGAACTTCTTTACAGATGGGACAAGTCAAGGACAACAAACAACTTCACTCCAGCACTGGAACATTAATGAACCATGCCATTTATCGCCGGATGGTGAAATGTATTACCACTTTACCTGCTAATTTCGTCTCTGTGGATCCAATTCCAACTACAAAGATCCTCTACCGTCATCTGCTGTTACGTATTCCTTCTACTCCCACAATAGAGGTTAAATATCCCAATATTCCTTGGAAGAATATCTGGAGAGTTTTTCGCTACGCTGATATCCCGACGGACTGGAAGGCCTCTGCCTACAAGATGCTCAATGCCATAGTACCCACAGCAGAAAAACAATATCGCCACAACATCTGCAATTCACCGCATTGTTCTCGATGCCACAACCTTGACACCCTTCAACACCGTCTTACAACGTGCATTCCCGAAACTTGGCAGTGGATACAAAATAAAATCCGCTGCATTACCAGGGCAGATAACCCAAATACCATTCGCAGGGCAATCCTGCAGCTAGATATCCAGGTGAAAAAACACGTCTTTGCACAAATATGGCTTATCATGGGCTATATCCACTATATGTTGCAGGATCCATCTCCTAGTGTCCGTGGCCTGGAGAGATTTTTAACAGAACATAGGACGCGCCTCAAAAGGAAAAAACGTGACTTTCTCTTGATGCTTCACCCTAACATAGATGTCCTTTCTGTGTAAAGGATTATGCCAGCTGGATGGAGATATCACCATCTCGGAAGTGTCATCGCCCAGTTGCCAGATGAAACCAAATGGAGGACCAGCAAAGGATTATGCCAGCTGGATGGAGATATCACCATCTCGGAAGTGTCATCGCCCAGTTGCCAGATGAAACCAAATGGAGGACCAGCAAAGGTAACTTACATCATGCAATGAACTTCTGTGTAACGGAGTGTGCCAGCTGGATGGAGGTATCACCATCTCGGAAGTGTCATCGCCCAGTTGCCAGATGAAACCAAATGGAGGACCAGCAAAGGATTATGCCAGCTGGATGGAGATATCACCATCTCGGAAGTGTCATCGCCCAGTTGCCAGATGAAACCAAATGGAGGACCAGCAAAGGTAACTTACATCATGCAATGAACTTCTGTGTAACGGAGTGTGCCAGCTGGATGGAGGTATCACCATCTCGGAAGTGTCATCGCCCAGTTGCCAGATGAAACCAAATGGAGGACCAGCAAAGGTAACTGACCTCATGCAATGAACAGCAATATGCGTTACCAAATGAAAGAACATTACAAAATGCAGAAATGGTTTAGTCTTGTACACCCGATTGTAATTGCAATGTATTGCTTCTTTTATCTAATTTAAATAAATAGAAAAAAAAAAAAAAAAAAAAAGCTCTGAAATTTGCACGGCCAAAACAATAACGACCTTCAATTTGAGAAAAGTATAAGTATTGCAAATCCCACACAAATAACAAGGAGTATTGCCGAAATTGTTTACCTTACAAAAAACGCATTTGGGCATAAACTTTAGCTGACACATAAATTGTGTGTTTTAATGAGATCTACATTTTGGTAGAGTGAGATTTGGTTTATCTCTTACGGTTTACCGATTATACAAAAGTCATCAAGAGTAATCAGGACTACATAGGCTATAACCAGAACATTATGAATATACATTTAATTCACCATAAAAATATCTTAAACATATGGCATTTTAATCAACATTGTTTGAACCGTTTTTTGATAAAATAAAAATAGTCGAAAAATTGCTATGTAAAGGGTAGTTTTGAGCTGGAGTAATTTTCTTCAGAATCTTCCTGCTACATCCCTACTTAAATACCAATTGATTTTTAAGCGACTTTTCGTTCTTGAGTCATTATGTTCACAGACAGACACACATAGAAACACACACACACACACATACACACACATACACACACACACACACACACACACACACGCACGCGCGCGCACGAACCTTTTTCTAAGATGCTTCTTTTTATTCAGAGGACTTCCAAACATATATTTCCGGTGAAATCTCGACATCGAATTTTTGGGTCGAATACAATACTTCCCCTACTTACTATACCTAGAAGAGAAAGTAAAAATACATGAACAATGTATAGGTATATTTGATGCATCGAGAAAAGTGTGAAAGATGCAGCTACATCAGAGAGATGCAATTATATGTACTCTACATTCAAGCACAGAAAATCATGAAACATGGAGCTAAACTGAAGTCCATATTATAAATAAAAGCAAACTTAATATGCATTTTCAGGCAAGTTCGATGTGTTGTGATGACCTATAAAGATGTAGAAGTGCGGGCACTCCTTTTACTTCAGCTAACTCTATACCGATATATTCTCAAAGGAAATCGAAACTTTCAAGAGATAAATGCGATGTTGCATTGCTTCTCTAGTTGGAAAAATTGTGTACTTCATTCAATTAGTAGAAGGCTTCCCCCACTTACTAGGTACCGGAAACTTACATTGTTTGCGAGATCTCGAAGCTGCCCACAACAGGTTTGTCGGCCCACTCATAAACCGCCTGCTCGCTCGTAACAAATCTGCAAGGCACGCGTGGCCCTCAGGCTCTTTCACTTCCGGTCACAGTGCTAATTAGCATCGAGCCTGAGGGCACTCAGAGCAAAACCGGACCTAAGCATCACCGTTAGTAAAGAAAATTTGTCGAGCTTCTCTGGCAGGCGTGGTTAAAGTACTGAGAATGATTAATGGTATTATAATCTGAATCATATGAAACTGCTTTCGGAATGGCTCAGTTATTGATTGATACGAGATTCAAGTTGGAATTAAAGGCTACAGGTTGCTAGAAACGCCGCTCCATGAATCAGACGGAGTCAGTCAGATATCCTGATGGTGCATTGACCTTTCATTAAATGACTACTTAGTTTGGGACTATGATATAAATAACTTTAGGAGTATCAGGTGTAAAACTGAAAGAGCTCTTATTGCGTTATGATTTTCTGAAACTGTAGGACTGAAACCCAGAAAAACTTGAAGAATTTTGATGCAAAACATACATTTAAGTAACAGAGCATTAAAAGGTTCTTTGATAAGAAGACACCCCAGTGCATCGTAAGGTCCTTCTTCCACTCTCTCTTATCTGTTCACGTAACATTTCCATAATCGAACATAAGACATCTTCTGGGGCATTGGGAGAAGTCAAATTATAGCTACCACTCGCACAGTTTTTCTTCAGCCCTGGACTATTGTGCTAGCCAAGAAAGGCAGTGCTTTGCCAAAGGAACAACTGAGCATCGTTATCCATGCTCCAGTGTTACTACTAGAGCATTTCACTGTGTCGCATTACCATTGCCATTGTTCTCTTTAGCAAAGGATCAACTGGACATCCTTGTCCATGTTTCAGTGTTATCATAAGAGCATTTCAGCGTATCGCGTTACCTTTGATGTTGTTCTCTTTGCCAAAGGAACAACTGAGCATCACGGTTCGTGCTCCAGTATTACCACTAGAGTACTTCACTGTATCGTGTTACTTTAGATGTTGTCTTTGCCAAAGGAACAACTGAGCATCATTGTCCATGCTCCAGTGTTACCACTAGAGCACTTCACTGTATCGCATTACCTTTGATGCTGTTCTCATTGCCAAAGGAACAACTGAGCATCATTGTCCATGCTCCAGTGTTACTACTAGAGCACTTCACTGTATCGCATTGCCTTTGATGCTGTTCTCATTGCCAAAGGAACAACTGAGCATCATTGTCCATGCTCCAGTGTTACTACTAGAGCACTTCACTGTATAGCATTGCCTTTGATGCTGTTCTCATTGCCAAAGGAACAACTGAGCATCATTGTCCATGCTCCAGTGTTACTACTAGAGCACTTCACTGTGTCGCATTACCATTGTCGTTATTTTCTTTGCCAAAGGAACAACTGAGCATCGTTGTCCATGTTTCAGTGTTATCACTAGAGCATTTCACTGTGTTGGGTTACCTTTGTGTTCTCATTGTCAAAGGAACAACCGCACATTGTTGTTCATGCTCCAGTGTTACCACTAAGACATTTTACTGTATCGCGTTACCTTTGTTGTTCTCTTTGCCAGAGAGAGCATCTTTGCCTGTGATCCAGTGGTATCACTAAAGCACTTCAGTGTATCGGGTTACCCTTGTTTTTGTTCTCGTTGCTAAAGGAACAACTGAGCATCGTTGTCTGTGTTTCAATGTTATTAGTAGAGCATTTTACTGTATTAGGCTACCTTGGTTGTTCTCTTTGCCCAACGAACAACTGAGCATCATTGCTCATGCTCCAGTGTTACCGCTAAAGCATTTTACTGCAGTGGGTTACCTTTTTTATTTCTCTTTGCCAAATGAACAACTGACAATCGTTGTCCATACTGCAGTGTTACCACTAAAACAGTTCACTATACTGGGTTAGCGTTGTTGTTCTCTTTGCCAAAGGAACAACTGAGCATCGCTGTCCATGCCCAGTGTTACCACTAGAACATTTCGCTTACCGTGTTTCCTTCATTAACGTTCTCTTGCCTTAATCCTATTTCTGTGTCCTTTTGTGTTTAACCAATTCAGACAGGGAATACAAGGATCACATTAATACGCTCAAGGTACAGTTTAATTAGCTATCATTGAAACAAAACTAAATCGTAATTTTTAATTTATCAAACAATTTTAAAACGTTATTCCAGAATATGTTTTTACTTCAGCTTTGGCTAACTTGAGAAAACAATGATGGAAACTACAATTCACGGCCTTCCACGGTGTATACCCTGTTGCCATCTTCGGTGACGTCATTTGAGAGCTCAAGAAAAAATGTCTGAGAATAAATGGTTTAATAGTATAAGTTGCTTACAAATCAACTTCCACTTCATTTTAAAAATGAGCACAGAAAATGACCAAAGACCCATTTATTAGGCCTATGCCATTACGTTAGGTAGGTCAGTTTAATTATGTTTGAGTTCTTATATTAACACTGGCTTTCTTGTATACCCTTCTTTTTTGTAGTGTTTAATGCCCGCTTTCACTACATACGGCACCGCAGGCGGTGACACTGATGATAACTGGAATGAAGATGGAGCACCTGTGGTATGAGATGGCGAGGGAAACCGGAGAACCCAGTGAAAAGCTGCCCCAGCGCCGCTTCGTCCACCACAAATCCCACTTGTGATCTAAATTTTATAAGTGAAATTTAAAGGTTTCTCAGGTTATATGAAAATAAATCAGGAGTACAAACAAATGGGAAAAGAGAAACATTTGAACATTAACGGAAACTCAAAACCATTTCGGTAGGTATTTGCACAAAACGCAAAATCGATTTTGTTCATTCAGATATCATTTGTTTTGAACTGGCCAGTGACATTTTTTTTTTTTCACCTGAATGCGCGTTCGCCAAATTTGAAATTCAGTAGAGTGAAGATTTTAAAAAGCTATGTAGTTACAATCGCATTTCTTGAACTATACAACATAAAACCAAACAAAATGGTACGTGCAACCATCGGCTGTCATCCAGATTTTCCTTTACAGGCCTGCTAGCTTATCATCTTCACTGAAGTGGTTATGCATGTTAAGCGTGCAGTATGACTGGCTCTAAGACAAATTGCTGAGAGAGATTTAGCACCTCGACCGACAGGCGATCTTTAGTGTGTCATCCCACGGGAGGATGAATGAGGCAAATGAATTCTAAGGGAGGCCGAAACGTTGCCACGACAGAGCAGAGGGCAGAGTTCCTACATTTTCCCAATTATAAGCACCCCGGTGTAGGCTGGCTCAAACCGGCTCCTCTCCCACCCCTTCGGGTTCGCACTCCCAAGGAGTCGTGGGACTCAGAAAGCGGCTTCCCTCCCCCGTCGGGCTTGTACCATCCCATGGGAGGCCCAGAGACTAGAGGCTCGCCTTCCAATCCAGGGACGAGATTTCCAGAGAGCATTCGCTCCCCCTCCTGTGCTGCTACCACGACGCTTGCCGACGCTTCCAACCCTGAAAGAAAGCTAACGGGAGGAAGGCTGAAATGAAATGATTAATGTAACGAAATGGAGGGGCAGGAAATTCGGAGGATATGGAAATCCTTCCCTGCATTCTCCTGACGACCAGGGGAAACCTCCAAAAACCCATGGGTCCGGAAGCATACAGTGTACAGTGATGGGGAACTAGAATTGACGTGATGAACCTTTCCTATTCTGGCCTCCGGAAAGTTTTAAGTTGATTGTGCATGCTGATATGAAAACCAGTGTTTTAACCTTTTCCTCTGTTTTGGTTCTCGTTTTCCTTTCCGGACAGTTGTTTACAGGACTTAACAGTGTTGCTGGAGGTGTATATGGTTTACTAAATTTCAACTCTGAGTGTCACATCGAATTAACGGATGCATGTTCTTATAGTTAGAGTGCGTAAGGCTATAGTTCTAATAGTATGAATATTAGTTAAACATTCAATAATGTCAATAATGGTAATAATACCGAGTGAAATGCCTCCGCGTAATGTGTGAGACTTGCATTCGTAAAGCCGTGGGTTCGGTTCCCGCGGCCGACCTTCCTGGCCTATGGGATTTTTCTCGGGTCACCAGGCGAATCCTGGTTACATCCCCGGAATTCCTCGTCCCTCCATTTCATTTCACTTTCTTTCAAACCAGTCTTTCAGGGTCGGAAGTATTGACGATGTATGAGTTCGCGCTGTCGCGTGGGGGGATTTGCGCAATATAATTGCTGTTTTCGACAGTGGGTGGACTTGTAGTTGCCAGGCCTGCTGAGAGGGAACACTGTCGAAACTCTTGCGGCTGGTGGCTACTTGCCGAACCCTGGTGTCGAGACGAAGAATCTCCAGCACACGTTATGGTGCCTCACGTCGGTTCGCTGCTCGCCCGGGTTCCCTCACGCCCGTAGAGTGCTCTCATCCCATCCCTTCCTCCCAGGGGTCTGACATACAATGACTTGCATGGGCTCAGTGTGGAATCCCCTCCATACATACTCTTCCTCAACCTCTACTTCATAGTAATAATACGTGTGGTTCTTTATCAATACAAGATCATGTGCTAAGTGGCGACTAGTCCTTTATGTACAAGTGGGACAGATTTTTAAACCTGTAATACATATTTATATGTACGTAATCGTGTTATATTTCGGAGAGAAACGCTGGTTTATAATCCATAACATAAATCCCTTTATAGAATATTCACACCTGTATAAAAACAGTAATTCTGCACTTCACAAAGTAAAGGAACAAATTATATACATAGGTATATGTTATACCACACGGAGGGACACAGCTACAGGAGGCTACAGGCTGCAGGCTGAGAACCCCAAAGACGCGCGGAAGTACCAAACAGGATAAACGAGAGGATTTTCTTTAAAATCGTGGTGTCGCAAATTTGGAAGACACCGAACTTAAAATAAATATGAAGCTTTATTCGAATTTTCGTTCTTGAGTTATATTCTTCACAGACAGGCGTGCACACATACACACACATGAGACCCTTCCCTAAAATGTATATTATGGGTTCAGGGGACATCAAAACATATATTTCCGGTGAAGTGTCGACTTCTAGTATGAACTACTTCCACTACTTTCCTACTGTACATAGAAGTGAAAGCAAAAATACAAGTAAAAATTTGTATTTTTGGTGGAACAGTAACGTTGCTACTAGTTGAATGAACATAATTTTATTTGCAGTGCTGTAAGAAGTACAGTTTAAATTTACTTTATTTTAACTCTTTATGGTTGCTTATGTTAAAGATTTGCAATGAGTGTCTTCAAATCACGCACACGCGCGCGCGCGCGCACACACACACACACACACACACACACACACACACACACACACACACACACATCCAAGAACTAAGTGAATGACAATACTTGGTCTAATAAGTAAATTTGACCGCACATATATCTACTGCATAACGAGCAAACGCTCCAATAACATGCTTCTGTCCATGACTATGCGATAAATTGGTTTCCAGCATCCACGTCAGAAAATGTGTTTTAAAAAAGGATGATGTTCCACTTCCAATTAAAATGTCTTCTTTTTTCTGGCGTGTTAGAGCAGGGAACAATAACTTGTTAACTGTCCCGACCCACACTCCCCCAGTCTGTGCTGGTGTGTTGTTCCATTCTTCTCTAAACCAAGCCCACTAGTGGTACCCCCTGTCTTGTCCCAATGTTACTATGTCACATCATCACGCCATTTCAAATTTAAATGTTGCACAAGGTCCTGCTTCAGGGATGGACAAACTGTTTACCATATTGGAATACACTCCTCATTGATAATTATCTGTTTGTTCTTTATCGGCGTTCTGCTCTGCGTGAGTTCTAATTTTATATTCCATCAAGGGATGTACATGGATTTTCCACTTATAATAAATAGCAAAACTGTAACATATCAGAGAAATAACACTACCCTAAAACCAAGGTTTCGCAGACCCTCCATACGGGAGTAGAGACGAGGATGGAACAATGCAACATTTTTAAAACTACTTTTAAAGGCTTTACTTACCATCTTCATGAAAGGAAATCCTTATGGGAGCTATAAGAAACCTAATATTGTTCATGAAATACCCTTTCATGACGTAAACATTGGTTTATGGTGCACCATTAGCGGAGAAAGTGTTATAGAGCCAATTTGTTTCCGAGTCAACAGTTGACGTCCGTATATATGTGAATACAATTTTGCACCCCCCCTCCCTTTTTCAGAGAGTTAACAGACAAGGAGCGTAGAGATATGTAGCCCCCTCGGTCCCCGACCTAACTCCCTGCAATTTCTCTCTTTGGGGAAACTTAAATTCACACAACCTAGAAGAATTAACATGAAATATCTGCCAGGAAATTGCCAGAGTTTCTTATCGTAAACTACGTGATGGTTAATTTCCTACAGAGGTGCCAAAAATATACACATGGACAACGATGGTGGCCAGCATCTCCTTTCATAAAGTTGGCAAGTAGTTTTAAAATTTTGTATGGTTTTTTCCACGCCTTTCTATGGTAACGGCAGACGGCAACGAGGACTGAGGACGCGGACTGGCAAAACACTGCGCAGCCGGTTCAGAACTTTTTTACTTTTATAATCTGTAATATCTCACTTCGTTATGAGTTGGCCTATTCATCCCAAGGTCGAGTGTTCAAATCCGGTCCAGCCAATGGTTTTCAAGTGTGCGTGAAAGTGACAGCCCCATGTAAGTAGATTTGCTGGAAAGTGAAAGAACCCCTGCTGGACGAAATTCCGATACAGCGATGGGGCTCACATGATCCTGACAATTGACAGTGTCGTAATATTTATAATCTACATTTTTTACACTTTACCTATTTGTCTTTGCCATTCCATTTTCACTCACAGAGGAATCCTACTACTTCACTTATCTTTAGCCATTTCTTTTTTATCACTCATTTCTCCATTCATTAGTCCCCATGCATTCAAATATAATGTGTGATTCATTTTCTTCTTCCCCACAAATTGGGCAGAGACTCTGTACCGCGTATCTTCCTACTAGGTGGAGAATATATTGCATTCCACAAAAAAGTTTCATATTGAGATTTCACTGAAAATATATTTTAAGGATCCTGAATATAGAACAGGCATAGGCACGAGAGGAGAAGTAGTGATTTAACGTGCCTTACTCACTCCACATTTTCTTGCCGAGTGACGAGGATTGTTTTGATACAACAAGCGCAGTTCCACCTGCATGGTAGTTATAATTTCTACGCTGGTATTAATTTTTTGTTTATATTAAACATAGTTTGCATAAAATATTTATTACAGCCACCTACTGCGGTTAGGCAAATTACATAATCTTCAACTTTATAACCTTTCTTTAGCTCGTAATATTCTTACGCTGCATTATAATTAATTGTTTCTCTTTCAGAATAAATAAAATAGTAGAGTTCCATTGCTATTTAGCCTTAAAAGTATTTTAAAACTATGTGAGCAACATAATATATCGTTTGGTTTTAACAATGACTTAGCTTTTTAGATAAGGTCAGTTCCGGATACCTAATAATATAATAAGGAACAAAACACCTAAAAAGTGGAGTCATATTGTCTCTTTGATATATTTACGTATGCAAGTATTCATAAAATACCCTTTGAAATTGTAAAAAAAAATACCTCACCAAAGTTTACTTTATATTTCTGATCATAGTGGCGTTTGATATTGTAACGTTTTATATTTGCACATTGAAATTCGCATACTAAATAGCAAACTTACCTGTTTTAGTAACTTACAACAAATTCTCTCTGCCACTGTTCATGAAACAGACATCCCAAAGAAGTCACACTCGCCATTAAATGAAGCGTGTCGTAAGCACAAGTATAGCTGAACATCAGTGAACGGGGAGATAGCCGCTATCTGGGTCGTAAGGGTTGCTTTGATGCTCCCTCTGGGTAGCGGTGAGGAGTTTCAGATGGTGTGCCCGGTGTCTCTGTCAACTGTTAGGGACTTCCGCACGTCCCTGTGGCACTGCTTTCGCCACCTTGTGTCGGGGTTGTGATGTTCCTTCACCCTCTCAGGGGGGCGTAGCCTGTAATAGATCCGTGGCGGGTCACAGAAGGCGAGGTGTCCCCCTCCGTACCAGTACCTCATACCTTATACCTAACACAGCATTTTTAAAGGTAGGTGCTGCTCTTTTGTAATTTATCATACAGATAGTTTTCTAACCTCTGTTGTGTGGGAGTTGAAGTGTGCCTTTCAAACTAAGGAATGTCACTTTGGATGATAAGATTGACTGGATGAGGTTCTATTTTCCTCATCTTTAAAATACATGTCTGGTATCTTTGGGTTCGGTGGTCTCAGAGCTAACTTGGGCATTATTCCACGCATTTCAATCTTTGACTCTACAGATTCGAAATATTAAAAGGAATGCTAAATACACGCCATCCAAAATCTGCAACTGAACCTATTTCTCATTTTAGTTACAGAGAAGTGCAAAAGAGAGTTATGTAAAGTCAATGATGTTCCGCAGTTTTAAGACAACATATCTGTGACAATCCAAACATCTACAGTTTTCATCTGATTTCTTTGACGTATTAATTAATTATGCACCAGGTATGAGAGTGAGGAAGAGGATGATATGAAATACAGGCAAAATGGATGATTGGAAAGGTGATGATGGAGCAATTGGTGAATGATTGTCGGGGAAATGAAGACCTGGAGAAAAACTAGCCCAGATGCTACTTCATCCACCACCAATACCACATGCGGGTCCCTTGAATCCGGTCGAATCCGGGCCACCTTGGTGATAGTCGAATAGTTTAACCGCTCGGCCACGGAACCAAAGATCCATGCCAGAAATATTCAGCTCAAGAAGACGAATCAACTTCTCACCTGCTTTACTGAGCGAAGGAAGGGACTTAAACCTCAAGAGTGACCTGTATTTCATATAAGTACACGCCACTGGCGCCCGTTTCACAGGAATCGCGCCGTTGCATTCTGCAACTGTTTTAGCATACAAAGTGATATCTACTTATGTCAAATACGGATGCGTTGGGCCAACTGCTGTTCCTCTTACCTCACTGCTCCTTCACAAATGGTAACTTACCTTTCCCTTTCCCTCACCTGTCTCACATTTTTGTGTTCCTAGTTGAGAGTCGGGAGCAAGAAGAGAGTTGCTCTCTTACATCACAGGTCATTCCGTTGGCTTATACTGTTTAATTCCTTAGAGAAAACCTTTATATTTAAATTCTGTCTTAGCTATGTTCTAAACAATTTTCTTTTAAAATTAATAAACTAATATCTCTCCCACTCTTTTTTTAAAACTGCAAATGTTTCTCCCCCCCCCCCTTTTTTTATATGTAAAAGAAATTTCAGCTTAAGTACAAAGTGCAAATAAGTCACTGACGCATCTGCTAAATCTACATCATAATATAACCCGTTTTAACATAGTTCTCTGGCAACACTGTGTTAAGCTCTTTCTGTAAGGCAAGTGTGGAAAAGATGGCTTTGCTCCCGAGTCACAGGAGTACTCGAAGTGCACATCTCCTTGCAGCACCAAAAATAAAATGGAAAACAGACCGATGCCAACGAGAGGGGAAGTGGCTCCAGGGGTTCATGTGTAACAGCGAATAATCTTTGGGCCAAATTCTACTGTTAAATAGTGTATTTAGAAAATGTTGTACATCTTAGAAAGCTACATACTCTTCATTTCTATTTGTTTATATATATATATATATATGTGTGTGTGTGTGTGTGTGTGTGTGTGTGTGTGTGTGTGTGTGTGTGTGTGTGTGTGTGTGTGTGTGTCTGTCATCTGATAATATCAGTGAGACTTTTTTGCGCACAACTGCTGAGATCATTATAGCCCAAGGTAAGCAATGCAACTTATTAACTAATAACCAGTTATTAAATATTTGTCAGGCACAACAGTTTTTTATTAGTTGACCTTGAGAATGTCGTTAACTCATTACTGTAGTCGCTAAGTTTGAAATGGTTGTTATTCTGCATAGCAAACTAAACGCTGAGCTATTTTACATGAGAAAGCTTTAGCCACACACGTGAGCAGGTTTAAGTGCCATTTAAAGTACGTGTTCTGACTGATGTTAAACCTTATTTGCCTCGTAAGTATCTGGGTACCCCTCAAGGGCAACCATGTCCTGAAATACCTTGCAATATTTCCGCGGAAGTAACCTTCCCAACGGGATAATGATTATGGAAATTTGTTACTTTAGTATTCTTATTTTCTTATTAATTTCAAGAAATCACATATGGTCATGATTTCAGTGATCAAGTATAAAGATAGGCTGTTTCTTATTGTTCTTCGTTAATCTGATTTGTACTTTTTCTATACTACATGTAGGTGTTTTGCAAAACATGTGGAAGATAAGTATAAATGTAATCTGAAAACGATACAGAAGCCATTAGAATGGCTGCAATACTTAGAAGGGAAAATATATAACCGAGTGAGAGGGCTCCGTGTTAATGAGAGAGGCTCGCATTCGGGAGATCCCGGGTTCAACTCCCATCGACCATGCACTCTGAGCTTATGTTTTTGTGGTTTTCCCCGGTTGGTAGCGAAATATTGGGGTGGTTTCTAATGTACCACGATTTTCTTTGCATAATTTCCCTTCTCATTTTCAGATGTGCTTATAGGTTTCGTGGTGTATGGCGGTACTGGACAGATGGCGCAGATACTTGCCCAATTTAAAGATCCCTGTGGACACTAGAGGGCTGCTTGATGGACGGATCGTTCATTTCCCTCTCTAGGCAGCTCCAGTGGGGAGACTGGAGGGACTTTCGGGTCTCTCTGTTGCCAGTCTGCCTGCGGTCTGAAGCCTCCTGTTTTTCCTTCACTTCATCCCTTCCTCGGGGAATATTAATCACAATAGATCTATGTAGGGTTGCAGTGCGCGAGCTGTCCTTCCTGTATAACCCACATCAATCTATAAAAAGTAGTTTCTTAAATCTACGTATCTTTCAAAATGTGTGTCTCATATTAAAATAATGTTAACTATTTCAACTTATACGCCAAGCCTACACACAAGGAAAACGATGAAGTTGAGTATTAAATCTTGCTTTCCTAAAATACAATAATGCTTTACTAATAAGCATGAAATAGCATTTCTAAACAATCTTTATTTGTCACCTTTGTTTTGGGGCCCTAATGACCTTTGTGTTTTTCCTGACTCGTTTAAAGAACTCCAACAAGATCCATTTATAAAATGTTTCCCTAATTACTCCATCTTTGCATAGTATTTGAATTTCCAACAGCACACATATTGCCAAGTTCCAGTAATTAAGGAACAAAATGCCTTTAGAGTACCCAAAGAATAAATTTCTAAATCTTGCAGTTTCAAACTTTCTTCCCCATACTGGTCCGCTATAATAGTGTTTGAGAAAAATACATATATTTTATTATGGTAATCATTAAGGAGCTCCTCATGGAAAAATCGTGCCTTTGAAAAAATGATATACTAATACATTACATCAACAGCAATAAAAATTGGATAGTAAGATTTGTGTTAAGGTACACATATACGTTTGGACAAAAAATCCACAGTTTTTGGTGAAACACAATAATAGTTTTGCCATGTTGATCTTTCAGTCAAATATATATTTTTATGGTACTCAAAATTTAAATTTGGATTTTACATCACTGTAAAATGTATTTTTTGTGTAAAAAAAGCAAATATATTGTAAACCTCATAGCAAACACAATTTTTAACCAATCATCGTGATTCTTTTACCGAAATGTTTCTAATTACATGCAAAATGTTGTGAAGCATAATTGCTAACTTCCAATAACTTATCAAATATTTGTGATTTTTATTGCAAAATTGCCATTATTTTTAATTATACTTTTTTTTTACAACTGAACATAATTTTTTTCTCAGAACGTTTAGCTCAACCATTCTGCTTCATAGCATTCCTTGTTTTATTCTGATTAATTTGGTATATAAAGTTAGTGGTTCTCTTAATTTTTAGTATGTCATTTTTGATTCTGAATGTCACAAAATGTACATATTTTTAGTTTTGAGAAAACGAGGAAGTAAGGTTTATGGTATAACTGCAGTTCTGTACTCACAATTTAAACAGCTAGAACATCCCTGCTACATAAGTAGGACCCTCTTCCTCAATATTTCTATCTTCCTTGAGCTTCCTTCGGCCTCTAAGTTATCTTCTACGCTGCTTTTGTTCTGGGGTGCTGCTCTTTATACTGTGACATAGCCGTGACTCATCTGATTTCAGAACTCCTGACATTGTGTATTTGCCTGGTACCATTTTCATCCTGTGCAGGATATCTGCTTCCACGGTGTTACCACAGTTAAAATGCGATATAGCATCCATTATCCCCAGTTTTAGGGTTTCTAGACCTAAATAGGTTTCTTTCCTACATATTCACCGAATCATCCCATTAAATGACTCATTGGCATTCTGTGTTAATCCATGTAGGCATTTGGATAGCATATTTGGATCACAAAGTCTTCCATACACAGGCTTGCACGCCTGAAGTATTTTCAGTGGTATTCCTGGTTTATGCTTATATGAATCAACTAGTCAGATTTGACAACAGATTTATAACTTTTGGAATATTAGCCAAAATACAAGAAGAAACCTAAAAAAAAACACTCGATGCCACGCCCCCTTTTAGTTTAACTGCATCACATGGTTCCCTTTAAATCCTTCTAAATACAAAACTACGCATCAGATTCAAATAAATGATATATCATTCGAAAGCAGAAGAACAGAGCTAATAAATAATGCAAAAAAAACAAAAACGAAAATTTTGGTCCAAAAGTGGCATTTCAAACGTATTGTACCTTAATTTCTAATAGTGATAAATAGGGCTAGGAAGTTCATGCATTTGCATGTTTTTTCATAGGGGTTAAAATGTATGCTTTTACATTATGTGCACGAATTACGGAATTTTCAGTTATTTGAACATGATTTTATGGTGCATATAACTGCATATTTTCTTGATGTTTGATAAATGCATATTATTTCAATACTATAGCCCCTATATTGCATATTTTAATGATTTTTATGGCTTTTTATTACTTTTTTCTATCTGGATAATATTTTTCATATTGGCAGTACTGCACATGATCATGCAATTCACGAAGATTTCAATATTATTGCCCCTATATTGCATATTTTAATGATTTTTATGCTTTTTTATTTTTTCATCTGTATAATATTTTTCATATTGGTAGAATTTCTGAGAATATGGTTCTTTCCCATTGGTAAATAGATTTGTGTCCAGTACGAGGATAATTTTTGTTAAATCTCCTAAAAGAGTTAAGTTGTTTAGATCAACAGCACCTAATATCTGACTTCCTCCTGCACCAGTGTTAATCGATGGGGAACATGGATCGATGCAGTTTTATATTATGCTGAGCACATAGAAATAGCCGAAGAGGTTATTAATTCATTGGACTTGAAAGATGCTTCATCAATATAAACTGTGCAAAATATTCGGTCAGACACTGGGTTAAAAGAGGATCTTGGTTTCATATCTGCCCATTTTTCTTTCTTACCAACAGCCATAACGGCATTGGAAGCTGCAGAATCTCCTTTGCATGAATCACTCACTGTCTTTGAAAAAAAAAACAAAACAATATGTGATCTAAGTTTGGTTCCTGGTAGCATAGGACAAAAAGTGAAAGAGAAAGTGAATTAGGTAATTTCAAAAAATTCTGGTTATAAACAGGAGACTTGACTCTCTCTCTCTCTCTCTCTCTGTGTGTCTGTGTGTGTGTGTGTGTGTGCGTGTGTGTGTGTGTGTGTGTGTGTGTGTGTGTGTGTGTGTGTGTGTGTGTGTGTGTGTGTGTGTGTGTGTGTGAAGCAGTTATCATCATTTAAATATGCCCCGATAACATCTTGTGGCGTGGAGAGAAGTTTTTCACGTTACAAAAGTGTTTTGCGAGACAACAGACGATGCATTACAGTTGAAAATTTGTGCAAAGTGTTGGTTGTGAACTGCAATTTAGCAGTTAATACTAGCAGCGGGACTACTTCTGCTTCAACCTCTAAAGAATAAGGTAACTTTATTTATTATTTACACTAACTCGTCTTGTCTACTGCAAAGGGACATTAATTGTTTTAATTAAGTAGTGCATATTTCTTGGCATATTTTCAAGTTTTTAAGAGCATATTTGCATGCATATTTCAGTGTTTTTAGGGCATGAACTTCCGAGCCCTAGTGATAAACTTTAAATATATCATTTTCAAAATAATGTACATGGAAGTTGGTTTGTCATATCTAAGTGAAGTTGGAAGTGTATATAGTAAAAATCACATACTAATAAAGTTATTAAATACCTTTCTTTTGTGTTTCCGCTGAAAATATAGGCCACATTGGTTAACAACTGCATTGTTTGGAACATATTTAGTAGGATAAGGAAAAAAATCAAAATTGCGAAGGTATCTTAAAAAATTAAGAGAATTAATCCTTGTACTCATGAATCCTAAATGGTCACATGGCAACGTCTACTATGGTTGGTAGACAAGGACCTACTGGGTAATCCAAGATTCAGCAAAGTATTCTTTAGACATAAAAGTCAAATTTTAGATTTTTTGGAAATAAGTAAATGTCCCCCTTTTAAGTGCCGCACCCTCTCGCCAGTACCTTTTTCCCTGATCGCGGTTACTTCCAAGGTTTTCTCATCCTCATAACTGGTAGATGATGGGGAAGTACCCTAGAACACTGTTAAAAATAAAGAAAAGTACAAACATACCATACTAATATTGAGTGTACTTAAAGCAATTCACAGCATCAAAACCCCTATTTGCCTCTATTTTCTTTAATGAATTTTAATGTTTCATGACCTCCCCAATGGTTGAAATTATTATCAGAAGTATTTTTTTAAAGAAAAGTTGTGCATATTATGGTCTGAAACGTATTCATAATTATCGAACCAATCATAACAAGTTTCCAATATATGTTATACAAAATTAAAAACTAAAATGATTAAAGTACAACTTTCAACTCTCTATTTGTAGTGGTTTATTCCAAAATTCAAAATTTAGGTTGCCTTATATCCAAACTAGCCTAAACTTTGCACCAATTTCAAACACATTTATTCTTCAAAATTCTATGCATGAACTGTCAACTCTGCATTTGGAGCACTTCGTGAGATATTTCATGCGTACGAAGGCTGGATAAAGAGACCTGATTGATGCTCTGCAGTGTCGAACGCCCCTAAAATGATTATTGTGCCCTTCGGAGCCTCAGTGTACACGCTATAGGCATTGCGAATAAACAAGCATTAGATATGCGAACAGAGAAAGCTAAAGAGAAAGGTGAAACAAACAGGGGCGTGGATTTTCCAGATCAAACAAGTTCCAGGTAGTTCACAAGGCGCGCCTAGCTTTAAGTACAACATTTATAAAAATATACAGGGCACTGTGATATCAATCGCTCTCTCATCTACCAAACTTCTTAACGGACTGTTGTTAACAAATGAAAATGCGAACTTTTATCACTGAATGCTCAGAAGGTTCAAACTATGTTGACATTTTAGCTATGGTGTTTATAGTCGACCAGGTTGTAGTTGCACTTAGCCTTAAATTCACATAACTTCGTCCATCCTGTATTAATAGGTATACAGATTATTCTTATAAAAACTTATTTTTCTATCTACTTCATTTTAATCGAGATAAACCTTTGCATAAATAGCTAGATTTTACATTTCCTTATAAGTACAAAGGAAACAGAGATTGACAAATATTTAAGAACTGGATATTCTGGAATTGAGTCCCAAATTCTTTCCATGCAATTACAAGAAACAACTAAAAATCGACAGGACTTAAAAAGAATGACATTATTAAACGATTCGAACCATTAATAACGGACATATCAGAAATGGCTTAGGACACAAAAAATTTATTTGAAATAACTTGATTGTTTAATAGGAATCTATATTTTCTAGCATTACGTTTTCGCCTGTCCTTCGGAATGAATAGGACTTCACAGGCTATTCCCAGAAAATTCATGAAATTAACTTTAATTGTGTATATATACTTAACATTTGGTACTTAATTAAAATTTTTAGCAATTTTTTAGAAAATAAAACATTAGGAAAACTGTTCCATGTAAAGTGTAGTTGGTAGTAGAGGATTTTCTTAAAAATTGTGTTGAATTTTGGAAGACATTGAACGTAAATTGCAAGTTTGGTATTTATCCGACGTTTTGTTTTTCAGTTATGCTGTTACAGGCGCGCGCGCGCGCACACACACACACACACACACACACACACACACACACACACACACACACACACACAAGTGGTCCTTTTGCTAATCTATTTTATTCGGAGGAGTGTGGCTAAAGACATGCACTTCCAGTGAAACCTTGATATTGAAATTTTGGATGGAATATATACCTTTCCTACGTGGTAGGATCCAACCCTACCTGATGACATATTGTTGAAATGCCTTATTCTCAAACCTAAATATCAAACACATGGATTACAGCACATCCATAATGCCAGTTTCTGCTTTGTATCTGATAATGGGAAATGTAGCCATAAGGCCCCCACATGAAGATCTCGCGACTTTCCTTGAAACAATGACGTTCCATTATACAGGATGCGGAAATAACCCTCAATTTTGTATGTCTCTATCGCAAACCCATGTGCATTTGCCATGATCCCATTCGACTTATATACTTACGTTCACGAAATGGTCTCCGAAATAGACTTAAATCTGAGAATATTTAAGCACGTGACTGAAAAATATTTGAACGTCCTTCATATGAACTATAGTACATTAATTAACTCTATTTTTTCCCTTTCGTTATATGTTGCCTGTTTTTGTGGTTAAAATATCCTAGTTCAATAAAGAGAACTGCAACTGAACTTAAGATGTGCATTTTTTTTGCTATCCAGATATATGAATCATAAGTCATGTTTGAGAAAATAGTGTATGAAGAAATAAGTAGTCACCTTTAAAATATGCTTATCTAAGTACAAAACGTGTCATTTATCCAACTTTCACTTTTGAGGCACACATGCACACTTGTGGACAAACTATGAAATGCCAATTATTGGAGTCTCATATCAAATCATGGGGCCTCGACACATATACTGCCGCTGAAATATAGAAATCGAATGCATTAATTCCTATGGAGAAAGTAAAACAAAATTTGTTTCCATATGTATTATTAGTACCTACACCAGAAATTTAGTAGGAGATACTAATTTTGATTGTGTTAGAAATGCATTTAATATTTTAAATTACTTTGCATTAAGCTTTAAGGTTTTAGTGTACCTTTGTTCCTGCATATTCAAATGTATATTGTAGACAATATTCACCGGATATTTTATAGTTTAGAATACATCTATTCCCCTGTATTCTCATGATAGATTTTGTTATCTTTCTTTGACTTTTTCTTTTTTATTCTTTGAATTCCGTGGATGCTGCTTTATACGTAACCCAGTTCTACGTAATTCGCATTTATATGTAAACTGTTGTAGGTCCCGGCAAAATGTAATTTAGAAGCGTGTTAATAAAACCTTACTTATACGTAATGCACTTATATGGAATTCGCAGTTACACGTATTAGATTTCAGTGAAATAAAACTGAGTTTTACGTAATTATAATGAGCACACGGCATACGTTATCTTAAGAAAACTGGAGGCGTATTTTCCTTATCTCTGTTGATAAAGACCCAACCTGAGCGGGCGGCTCTCAGCGAGACAATGCCGTAGCAACAAACGACAAGTAAACAAACATTTTCGGTATCTGGTGTTTGCTGTTGAACAGCGGTTTTGCCTTTCAGTTCTCAGTTGCTTTTAATCAGCCATGGAGAACAGAACTTAATCCACACAAAACCAAAACCGAAATTTCTCAGACTTAGAAATTGCTTATACCACGCTACGTATAGTCATCAGTGACAAAATGAGGCGTGTGCACTTAATGCAAGAAAAGTGAAACAAGCCAAATTAACTGATTCCTTTAAAGAAGGACCAAGTCAAAATAATGTTTTCTTCATACACATATTTGTTGTTTGTAAACTTTTATACATGTAGGTCCACTGTATTGCTTTTAAAAAAATATGTTACGTTATCAAAATCTCAGCTATAAGTAATTCTGAGTTATAAGTAATGTTCCCTCTTCCCCTTGTTGTACGTATAAATCAGGTTCAACTGCATATATGCTAACTTGTGACTTTTACGGTTTAAAATAATTGTTTCCGTAATAATAAGGTAAAGTGTATGATGTCGCCAGTCGCAGAAATGTTAAACTGGTGTTACAGCAAAATCTACCTAGCTCAAGCGCAAGGAAGGTGGCAAATTGTATCAACACATAACTACGCAACTTTTAATTCGTATCTGAAACGCGAATGCTGACTTTCCAGGGATCTTTCAAACTAATGGCTCTCCGGTCAACTGAATTCACTAGACTCCCAAAAGCCACAATAAGGAACTCGCCAATAACCTCATACCAATATGTAACATTATATAATTAATGTGTTTTGTAAAAAAACGCCCCTGTTTTCCTTCCCTCAGGATTTTGACAATGTTTACCTTACTAGCGATTGAATGCTTTAAGTGTAAGTTTCCAATGTTTTATTTGCAATGTGTGAGTATACAATTCTTGTTGAAACTAAAGAAGTAAGTGACAATAGGGAAAAGTTTGGTGAGAAAGGGTAAAACAGGAAGCTCGAGTGTATATATTTTGAGGTAAAATCAACAATGCAAATTAGTATTGCATTTAGTAAGGCACACAATCTTAACCAAAGAAACAAACACAGAACATAAACAAAACAAAAATATCTCATTGTTTACAGTTAATCACAACTTTACTGTTCAAAATTAGACCGACAAATTTTTAAACCAGAGAAATGGCTGGCGTCTGCGAGAGTGCGTCAGAATAAGGCACGTCGATGCACTCTTTTTGTCAATCGCAATGGGCGTGCGTTCCAACATTTACTTTGAATAGTAAAGCTGTGATTAACTTTAAACAATGAGATGTTTGTGTTTTGTTTATGTGTTCTGTGTTTGTTTCTTGGATTAAGATTGTGTACCTTACTAAGATAAATGCAATACTAATTTGCATTGTTGATTTTGCCGTAAATACTTAAACTGGGTGGGAAGCAGTGATCTCGTCTAGCGCTTAAACGAAGCACCGCAGCAAAAAACTTTCCTTAACAAAACGTGTTTAAAATAGTGTTGTCTATCAGTTCCCAAAGTTTGTCGGTCTAATTTTGGGACACTGTATATAAGGTTAAGAGTAAATGGTTATTGTCAGTAAGAAGTGGTGATCGGTGAGTCAGGGTGTATTTGCTTTATGGAATAGGTCAGCGATGATATGTTTGATTGTATATTATGCAGTGTATTAAATTATAATCAAAAATGGTAATTTAATTGGTATTGAATTTATATGACTACCAACTGTAAAATAAAATAATGCTTTGTTATTCTGTACGCTTGTGGCTCACTGGGGATGTAACCGAGCCACATCCTAGGGATTAGGCTTAGTAAAGTATAAACATCAATGATGCAGTACGTGAAAGGTATACCTCATTATGCATCACTAGCGAAACGCCTACTATTATGGATAGCTGAGAGCATTAAGGCGTTGTTCTCTGAGTGGGAGGACTGCAGTTCGATTTCTAGTGGCCATTTCTTCGACTTCAATTACCGCCAAATGCAGAGAGGTGGCATAATTAGGTCACCTTAATAGCTTATGCAACGTTAAAAAGCTACTTAAGGGTAAAACATCACCATTATCAGCAGCATCAATAAGTTTTACAAACTTTCATATACCCCTCTGACCCAATTTCATTCTTCACACAGATTTTATTTTTATCGGTCTATTCGAAACCTGTCTTTGAATCTCATATCTTTAATTCAACTACTACGTTCTATGTTATTTCTAGTTTTTCACCTTTCTTCTTCGTGCGCGATTTAATTCATGTATCCTTTACTGGCAAATAATCTTGTCACACTAATCTGATGATCAAACTATCGCAATTATGCTGTTTGTATATTTTATAGGGGACTATGATATTTCCACTGTTACCGTTACAACCATATTATTCATTTTTTATTTTCCTGAAATCCTTGCAGATTAGCACCAGAATTCAATTTCAGTAAGATAAAACTATTTTTAAATTTCTTTATTTCAATTACCAGGAGTTCTTTGCAATCGTTTTTATTTGTATTTTTTATTCTTCTTAGACTTATTTTGTATCGTTTTAACTTACACTGTAATTGTGGTAGTCATATCGCACCAATATGTTTGTATCTACAGGTACACGATGGACTTAACAATAGTAAAATAGAGTTTCATGAATTTCAATAACAGGATATGCTGCGTCACGTTTCATAGTACACATTTATTATAGTTAAGTATATGAATATTATTTTACTCAGATCATCACTACAAAACAGCGCCCATGAGTCACTGACAGGCAGATAAAGGATGGTCTGAGTGCTGTCTACAAATGCCAAAAGTCTGTATGAAAGAGGGGGGTGGTTGGTTTGTTACCTGCGATGTCCCTGCCTATAATCCAGTAACAGTTCAACTTTATTTCCTTCCGTCCCGACCTTAATGATTAGAAACACCTGCACCCGTTGTTAGTTGTAGTAGTAGTAGTAGTAGTAGTAGTAGTAGTAGTAGTAGTAGTAGTAGTAGTAGTAGTAGTAGTAGTAGTAGTAGTAGTAGTTGTAGTAGTAGTAGTAGTAGTAGTAGTAGTAGTAGTAGTAGTAGTAGTAGTAGTTGTAGTAGTAGTAGTAGTAGTAGTAGTAGTAGTAGTAGTAGTAGTAGTAGTAGTACTAGTAGTAGTAGTAGTACTAGTAGTAGTAGTAGTAGTAGTAGTAATGATGACGACGACAACAACAACAACAATATTATTAATAATAATAATAATAATAATAATAATAATAATAATAATAATAATAATAATAATAATAATAATAATAATAATAATAATAATAATAATAATAATAATAATAATAATAATAATAATAATACTAATACTAATAATACTACTACTACTACTACTACTACTACTACTACTACTACTACTACTACTACTAATAATAATAATAATAATAATAATAATAATAATAATAATAATAATAATAATAATAATAATAATAATAATAATAATAATAATAATAATAATAATAATAATAATAATAATAATAATAATAATAATAACAATAACAACAACAAAGGTTCTCCAAATATTTATCTGACCACGTCCTCTATGGTCTAGGGGAAACATGATAGCCTCTAGTTACCCAGGTCGCTGGTTCAAACCCGGCGATTAACTTTATCGGGGGTAAAAATACTCAGCTTTGCTTCTTTCCGAATCGAAGAGCGACACGTAAAAGAACCTCATGCCTATAAAGAGGCCTCTGAGCAAAGTTACCGGTCTTTTTCACAAAATATGGATTGCGGTACTGAGAACCATTGGAGTTAAAGGGTATGCATAAATAAATAAGTAGGCAGGCAGCCAGCCAAAATGATCTCTCTGCTCATGCGGTCCATGTAATATTATTTATCGTTGTACGAAGCTATGGCCATTTCATTGGCTGCTTTAGGCCACGGTGCAAGGGTACACTGCTTAAAGAAACCAATGAAATGGCCACGCCTTCGTACAACGACACAGGACGGAGGCGCAGTGTGATTTTCTTTGTCGACCTTTGTACGTGTTGAAGTCATAACACTAATGTGATAATGTCTTCTGAACTCTGCCAGAATTCTGTTGTACGGTCATGTTTGCTCCGGGCTATTTAGTGGCAAGGACTTCCTGGGCTAAAGCTGTTTGCAAAGAACCTATGTCCTGTGTAATGGACTGAAAATGCAGTTAGTCATCAAAGCATAGTTTTTAATCTGAAAGTAAGTTGACATTGAAGCTATGAGAACATTCGTTAACCCCATTTATATTGAAGAAGGTCTTGAACTGTCACAGAACTGTATTGCGCGGTCTTGTTTGCTCAGCATGAACTGTTCCTTGAAACAATCCTGAGGTTTCTGTGGCTTAATTTTTGTACCTTTTGGTTTACTTTTCTTTTTTTGTATTCCCAGTGTGTCTCCTTTAATTACTTTGGCTATATTGCCTTTTGTACCAGAATGTGAATAAATATGTAGCGAGAGTGTGGCACTGAAGACCCCAGCAGTGTTGCGCCACCCAAATGGTGTTACTACTTCTAGATACTTATGAAATGTAACCCGAAAGCTTTTCTAGGCAGGAACCTAAAAGATGCTAGAGGATGCCTGTTTCTTATTGAAACCTTTTTAGATGACTGGACTGGCCATTATTCATGTTAGGCTGAAGGCGAATGAGGGATGAGAAGTGAGGAAGTGGGTGGAGAGAGAAACGGAGGAAAACGACAACGAAAAGCGATGTACAATACACTCCACCTTCTCATTGTTGCGGGAGAAGACCTATCAAAACATGTCCTCTGCCACACTTGGCGTGGGTTTCCCGAGTTCTGTGCCCCTTGCACCTGTGTGTGTGTATGTATGTGTGTGTGTTCGCACGAGGCTTTCTTCACAGGGGATGAGTCAGAGTCGTACTGGTCCACCAAGGCAATTTTTTGTTTTCATCATTATTATTGAGCATATCGCGCCCAAGTGTTACGGGTCACTAATCGAAGGGGTGAATATTTTACTGAATGGATTTCAATGCTAGACATAGTAGTACATAATACAAGATATGCACCAACATTATAAAGAGGTAATTGTGAGTCATGTATAGGTGTGATGTGTTCTACGAAGAAAATAGTGAAATGGAGAGTTATGGATGAACAAACTCTTAGTGACCATGCGTTCATTTATTTCGAACTAAAAGGATCCAGAAACTGTGCAGCGACTAATGTAGAAAAACCAAAGTTGAATATGACTGGGAGGTTCTTAAATTCTATTAGAATTAAAATTAAAAGGTTCTGAATATGATAAGGAAGGTGAAGCTGCCTCTGTATTACAGGAATTATGTAAGACAAATGAAAGGAATAAAATATTAACGAAGAGTCAAACCCACATTGGTGGAATAGTGAAATAGAGGAAAATAGATATATATACATTGGGAAAAGAAGAGTCTTAACTAGATCTAATAGAAGACATTTAGGATTACTTGGGATGGAGGAACTGAGAAACGATTATAAATTAAGTAAAAAAGGTTGGCTAAATCCATATATTCCAAATTAAATTATGTGAAGCGTTAAATTATGATATCTGGAGGTTGGGATATAAAATCTTTATTGAACGATTGACAAATAAGATGCCTGTGAGCTTGACAACTGATAAGATGAGGGATATTATAAGTGCCCTCTCTCTATACAGATAATATATATTGGATTCTATATTATGTACCTCTGAGATGGACTTATTCACTATGGGCAAATCAGAAGAAGTAATTGCAAGTATGAAGGTAGGAAAGGCCATGGGAATGGATGCAATCCCACCAGAAGCAATTATAAGTGCTTGTAGGATAGCCCCAGATTGGATCTTATCCACAATAAATAAATTGTTGATGGAACAAAAATTCCCGAAACAATGGAAAATTGTCAAGGTGGTCCAGCTACCTAAAGGAGGTAGATTCTTACAAGATCCACTACCATCTGCGTACACACCGGTATGTCTTTTAAATACGATTAGTAAGGATTAATAAGGAGCACTAGCACTAGAGAGAGAACTAGCTTTAAGTGGGGACCAGAGTAGTTACCAGTTTGGTTTTAGGAAAGGTAAATCTACGATTCAGGCTATAGAAACAGTAATGAAGATTGGGAAAGAAACAACAGCTAAATGGGCTATATTAATTACGCTTGATGTTAAAAATGCTTTTAATACCTACTGCGACATGGAGCATAATAATTAAGGACTTTCAAAGAAGGAACATTTCTATATACCTGATACAGACTCTAATTTCTTATTTTCAAGATAGGAAAATAGTAATTGATAAGACTGAAATGGAGGTTATAGTTGGAGTAGCTCAACGGTCTATTCCTGGATCGATTTTATGGAACATATTGTATGATGGAGTTTTGGAGTTAAAACTGACGGAAAGTGTAACATTGATCGCAAACGCTGATGATTTGGGAGTGGTTGTTACGGCCGAAGATGAAGATGAGCTTACGTATAGCGTAAATGAATCCCTAAGATGCATCGATAGCTGGATGGAGTTGAATAAATTAAACTTGGCACCACAGAAAACGGCTTCTGTTATAGTGAAAGGATCTAGAAGAAGACCGAACATTTATTTCTTGATTAAAGATATAACAATAACTGAAATTAAGGCAGTCAGGTATTTAGGTAGTATAATTTATGAGAATGTTACTTTTAATGAACATATTAAATGATAGTTGAGAAAGCAGAAAGGAAAGTATCCTAATTGTGTGCATTGATGCCGAATATTGGGGGTCCTTTATCTTTAAAAAGACCAATATGCGGAGTGATTTATTCCATCTTATATGCTTCACCAATATGTACTCAGCCTTAAGGAGGAAAACGGACGATAAAGCACTAACGAAAATACTTAAGATGCTTCTTAGAATAGTATGTGCTTATAGAACTATGTTCAATAGAGCTCTGCAAGTGATAGCAGGAGTCATACCAATTGAACTACAAGTAAAAGAGAGACAACTTGTATACAATAAAGTTACTGAGAACTGTAGGCAACAGAACACTGAAGTTAGGAAAGAAATAATTGATGTATGGCAGCAAAGATGGCATGAAACCACGTAAGTGGGACAATGGACCAAGAAAATTATACCGCATATAAAATTGTGGCTTCAATGCGCACCCAGCTAAATGGATTATTATCTGAAACAAATGTTATCTGAACATGGCAGATTTAGTAACTTTGTACAGCGATTGGGTAAAGTAGATTCGGCCAAGTGTCGTTACTATGTAGAGGAGGATTCGATAGAATATACTTTCTTCAAATGTTAAAAATGGGAAGATTTTGGATCACAAGCGCAGGAGAAATTAGGGATGGTACGCACCACGGCTAATTTAGTCGCTACTATGACCAAGAATCAGATGTCACGGGAACATGTTTAAAGATTTAGCAAAATGAATTCTGGAGACTAAAGAGAAGAAAGATAGAATGCCCGGAATGTGAGTTTGACAAGTACATATCATGTTGAAGTATGCTTATTCAAGCGGTTCCAGGATGGTATGAGAAGATGGTAGGGGTTTTTAGTTGGTGGAAATCCATCTCGCCACAAAGAGTGTCTCTGGTGTCTCTAGAAAGATTTTTCGCCTAAGGATAAAAAATATTACTACCCGTACTAATGCTACTGGTGGCTCTGCTAGTGGTACCACAACCACCACCACCACCACCACCACCACCACCACCACCACCACCACCACCACCACCACCACCATCACCACCACCACCATGATGTGGAATCGTCTCCACGTTGTGTGCCATATGATGTCGACTCGTCGCTCCTCCTATGCTCTCCCACGCCGACTGCTGCTTTCTGGTCTTCTACTCCGGCTGCTCTGGCATGTGACTTTAATCTCAGGGTATGCGTGGATGTTTACGAATAAAACCAGAACTTCGTTGAAACACTTTTATTCTTACCAAAATAAGAAAGCGTGAGATTTGCCGATCGTTATTAAATTAGTTGAGTCGTTACGGTGTCTCTACTAAGACAGAAGATTGTGAATATTAACTATAATGTGTCCTCACACTTGAGGATCCGGAATACAAGTCCCGTGACTGAAGATATGGGCGACGAGTGTAGCGACCCGCCGGGTTCTGGAGGGCGACTCTCAACGACCCTTTCTCTCCGGGTTCTCGCAGGCAAGTGTCTGTGCGTTATGACGCTCTCTGTACCTTTCACTTTGGAATTTAGCAACAGGGTTTCGAAGAATCGACCATCCCCTGTTTTCCGGCTCACACTGGCGCTGAGCAATTTCCAGGAAAACCGGTATACCTATGTATCAGGCTGACTACCTGGAATTTACCACTAATGACTTGCTTGTACCTTTTCCTGCCTTTTGACAATTTTAGTCACAACTGATATTCACAGATCTCGTACATTTATACACGTAACAATTTTAATATTTTCTGATTATCTAATTCCGCCATGTGATGCAGTATTATATCCATAATTATGGTGTTCACAATTTCGGCTTCAACCACCACCACCACCACCACCACCAATAGTACTACTGCTGCCAGTACTACTGTTGCTCCTGCCGGTGCTACTATTATTACTACTCTACTGCTGTTGCTGCTGCTACTACTACTACTACTACTACTACTACTACTACTACTACTACCACTACCACTACCACTACCACTACCACTACCACTACCACTACCACTACCACTACCACTACCACTACCACTACCACTACCACTACCACTACCACTACCACTACCACTACCACTACCACTACCACCACCACCACCACTACCGCCACCGCCACCGCCACCGCCACCGCCACCGCCACCGCCACCGCCACCGCCACCGCCACCGCCACCGCCACCGCCACCGCCACCGCCACCGCCACCGCCACCGCCACCGCCACCGCCACCGCCACCGCCACCGCCACCGCCACCGCCACCGCCACCGCCACCGCCACCGCCACCGCCGCCGCCGCCGCCACCGCCACCGCCACGGCCACGGCCACGGCCACGGCCACGGCCACGGCCACGGCCACGGCCACGGCCACGGCCACGGCCACGGCCACGGCCACGGCCACGGCCACGGCCACGGCCACGGCCACGGCCACGGCCACGGCCACGGCCACGGCCACGGCCACGGCCACGGCCACGGCCACGGCCACGGCCACGGCCGCGGCCGCTGCCGCTGCCGCTGCTGCTGCTGCTGCTACTGCTACTACTACTACTACGTCGACCTACGCAGATCTGTTGTGGCTACCAACTCCAGGTGGAGAGGATGAAATGAGGGAACCGAACAGGGTCGCAGCTAGACAGGCCACAGAGACGCGTGGAAGTCCCTAACAAGTGCTGAGATATCTTCATCCCGGCTACAGGACCCGCCGAGCAGCCATCACACCGCAGGCCCGGTGTCACACTGAGCGTCCCCACTCCGACGGAGGACAAGGGCCGCCAAACACCACCTAGGGCCGAGAATAGCAATTACCATGTGCAGTCAACCACGCCACCCGCCCGGCACTGCCAACGCTACACGCCTGGAAATACATCTGAAAGATGAGAAGAAAGTGGAATGAAGGGAAAAGATGGAAAGGAAACCGTAGTATGAACTAATGCACCCCAGCATTCGCCTAAGTGACATGGGGAAACCACGGAAAAACCCATATCAGAGTGTGCGGCCACGAGGATCGAACCTGCGGCCTCACGAATGCGGGCCACAGACGCTCGGTTACTACATACAATAAGCAGAAGTATTGTATTCGACCCAAAAATATGATGTCGAGATATCACCGAAAATATATGCTTTGAGACACCTGAATCCAAAAGTCTGATATGCTTCGCTCACATGATTCTTGCTACTCTTGTACTAACTGTTCTTACAAACTTTTATTCCATCTCGAGATAAACATTCACAGAAATTATCTAATTTCCTTGTAGGTACACGGGGAATATGGGAATACAGTAGGCTTTGAGCAATAGTCAAATATTTTAGAAGTGGTTGCTTTGTGATGGCTTTCAAATTCTATTCTCTTTTGAGGCCAAGGCATAAACAACCTTCCATTTGAGAAAGTACAAATGCGTAAAAGTGCAAACCTCACACAAATAACAAGGAATGTCTCCTGAATGGCGCACACGACCACAAAAAAAAAAAAAAAAAAAAAAAAAAAAAAAAAAAAAAAATAATAATAATTTGGACATAAATTTGTATGTCGAGATTTCACTGGAAATATATATCATATATACCTGAAACCAAATCCAATCCAAAAACAAGAAGTTTTAGAAGGAGGTCCGTGTGTGTGTATGTGTCTTTCTCTCTCTCCCTCTCTGTGTGTATGTGTGTGTGTGTCTTTCTCTCTCTCTCTCTGTGTGTGTGTGTGTGTGTGTTTGCGCGCGCCTGAATGTGTCTGACTGCGTAACTCAAAGCGATACGTCGGTTAAAAGCTAAAGTTGGTATTAAAGTTTAATATCTTTTAAGGATGCGACACGAAGATTTTGAAGAAAATTCCCCCACCCTAAACTACCCTTTACCTGGAAATTTGTTCAAAAATTTTGAATTTCCCGAAAATGAATCTGACGATTTTGATTAAAATGTCATATGTTTGAGATATTTCTTATGGCAAATGAAATGTATATCTTGAATTTTCAGGCATAGCTCATGTAGTCCTGTTTACTTTTGATGATTTTTGCATACTTGTTAAACCGTAAGAAATAGAACAATTCTTACTATAAAAACTGTAGATCTGGTTAAAGCACAAAAGTCGTGTCTATATGCTTTTTTTTTTTTTTTTTTTTTTTTTTTTTTTTTTTGTGGTGAACCATTGCGGTGATATTCCGTGTTATTTGTGTGAGTTTACTTACCTTTTTTTCAAATAGAGGGCCGTTATTAACTTTTTATCTGTTTGGCCACGCAAAGAACGGAATTTGAAACCTTTAGAAGATTTGACTATCCCTCAAAACCTACTGTATTCCCATATTCCCTTTGCACCTCCAAGAAAATTAGCAATAAAGTAACTTCTGCAAATGCTCATCTCGACTAACATTAAGAAGAAAGAGGAACAAGACTGTAAGAATAGGTACTACAAATAAGGGCAGAGAAAGTCATGTGAGTGCAACATGTCAGATATTTTCACATAGAGTAATAATTCAGATTCCATGATTCGGGATCTCTACATCCTCCAACATAATGGCACAAATATCTCAACTTCGGAATGATGTTCGATAATACAGTGATCTTTGTAAAAATGACACGCTGTCACACAGCATTCCTTCACCTACTTAACATTTTCTTGTAAGAAGAAAGGGAAAAAAAAAAAAAAAAAAAAAAAAAAAAACGAGAAAAAAAAAAAAACGCAGGCAGCCGTACTAACATAAATAACAAATATCCTTCTCTCTCTTTCTGTCTCTCTCAGTCCTAGTTATTACCAGCATACGGATTATCATCACTATAAGATTTAACTGCACGCATTACAGAAAAAAATCGATACGTCATAATAATTTATTGCAAGTAATTTGATACTTCATCATGGGAAACGACAAGCCCTAAAAATTATAAGAAAGCGATTCATTTTCACCAACGCAAAATCCAGCTCACTGAAGAATTTTTGCCGGTTTCATATGTTATGAACTGATTCGTTGGTAAAATGGTATTACTTGTTCAAATACTATATCAAATGTTCTTTAACAGTTGTATTGTTTCATAATATAGCATTATGACCAATAAATGTGGTCTTTTTCCCCTAATTTACGTAACTCGATTTAACCAGGTCGGCATTCGAAATTGTTTTCAGCATATTATACCGATTGTTAGAATATTGAAGTCTGCACTTAAAACCGCGCAGAGAGATGCATTTTCCCATTTGTATTGTTGTAATGGCCGAAATACTATATTTTTCTAGCTTCTTAAAATGGAACAACAAGTTATACTTCAGGCTGTACTTACTAAATTTTCTTTAAACATAATGTGGTATGTGGTTATTAATGCATAGGTATATACCTGGTGGAAGGTACTGCTTTGGCCATATGTTAATCAGGGATTCTACATGATGAGTGTAACAAATATGTCCAATACAATTGTTGTCAATAAACATTTTGCCGAAAAAAAAAAGAATAATTTGTGTGAAATATTGCAGGGATCTAACTTCTTGAATAATGAATATAAGTGGTTTATTATTTCACCAACAGGCGCACGAACAATAGTGTAATGTATTTCTACTTTAATTCAAATTAATTTAGTCACAATTTAATGTTAAAATGTCATGCAAAGTGCAATTTCTAAGAGAGATTTGGCAATGTCACGTTAGCTTTAAATTGAGACTAAATTCGTTCAAATTAAGGTAAAAATGCACTACAACATTGTTCACGCAGTATCTGCGCGGCAGTTGGTGAAATAGAAAACCATTTATATCTATTCGTCAAGAAGCTAGATGGCACCACACACAATTTATTATTTTTTTGGCACTTATGTTATATAAGGTTGCCTTGATACATTTTACTGGTCTGTAACAGCACGGACATCTTCGCCCTATATCCTTGAAGGATGAATTTGAATATGAAGCTTCGCACTCATTTGAATTAGGATTTTTGATTTAGCTGTTCATGGGCAAAGTCCTCTTTTTCTAAAGAGCCGTTTTCGGGTTCAGGGAACATAAAATCATGTATTTTCGTGAAATCTCTTTATCAAAATGGTAGGTGCTATACAAAACTTCGCTACTAACCATTCCAACTGGTCGTTAAGGTAGAAGGAAGGTAGTTCCACAGAAACATTCTGGCCTTTAACACACGCAAACAGAAGCGAAACCCAACGAATTAGTTAAAATTTGAGGAATATTGCGAGATATAATCTTACCTATTAAGCTTTTAAGGAGGGTGGCTCCTGCATAATGTAACTAACATCCTCAAAAGATATGGTTGAAGTGAAGGCAACACAGAAGGCTACAGGCCATAGAGACACACGAAAGTTTCTATTAATTCCAAGCTCGAGGAAACGACACTCCAAGAATTGGGCATTTAGCTTTGCTGAGATTACACTTCAACTTGCCCAAGAACAAATGACTTACACTACAGCTGAATACGGCGACATGGACTTGACACTGGGAGACGGAACATTATGCTTTTATCGCCACTAGATTGTAAATGGACATTATCCACAAGATTGTTATCCTGATTCACGTTTTCGACAGATAACATTTTACAGATGATAATGAATTATTGATATTTCACAGATTCTGTGCATAGACTAATAATTCTATCGTTATTATATATGCTCATATGATAACTTGTTCTTCCAGGACGAAATTTGCCGTTTATCCTGTGTATAGGAGATTTACTGGAATGTGATATAATAATATGCTGTGGCTTCGATTTGAGAAGTCGATACATAGGGACTTGGGGGAGTATTCGAATGCTGTTGGTAGAGCTACAAAGTGGCGATCAAGTATCTCTGGTAACTTCGGTCAGCCAGAGTCGTCCATATCGCTTGAGGTTGTCCATGCAATATCATACACATTGTGGCGAAGCTTTCAATCACTCAAACACTTCTCGTGGTGTGTCTCACACGTCCTCCGGGCGCTGCTGGTCATGCACACACTTCTCACTTTCTTATCTGCACCTCAGCAGTTTCATTGTTTTGTTCTTTATAGCCGTACATAAATAAAAACAAAGGAAACTTTGAAACTCCTCAGAGATATAATCCCGGAACAAGCAGCTTACTAAATCGACTCCCTTCTCTGTGAGCACACTTGATTTCCATACCTATTTTTGGCCAGAAGGTTACTTAACAGAACAGGTCATGAAAGTATATGTTAGACTTTTGAATTGGGAGAGTGGATTGTGTCTGCTTTAAGCCAGTGACTTTAATGTACATTGGAAACATGATTTTGAACGTGTATACTTTTCAAATTTCAACATGTTTATTTAGTTTAGTAACGCGAAGTTTATGGATGGAAAAATGCATTAATGTCCTATAAGTAGAATAGAAATTCGAAGGAATTCTTCTGAATTCGTTTGCTTTTGAATAAATAGCATTACAGAGGTGTGAAAATTCAACGTTTTGGTCAGTTACTGTACGACATTATGTCTTTATGATATGATAAATGCCTTAGCATCTTCCACCAATCAGAATAAGATGAATGCCTATATGCAAGAAGTGGTGGAATAAACTTACAGAGTCAATCTTTTATCTTGTACTGCTGAATAAATAGAACTATTTTTTTTTCTTCAGGGAAATGTGGTAAGTTTGTTATGAATTTGCCAACAATGGAGCTCAGATGACGTTTTCCAGTCAGCTTCCTCGATATTAACTGTGGAAATTCAGGACTATATCTGGAAACTAAGTGTTAAATATTAGTTCCATATGTACCTTTTCTTCTATTAAGGTTTTCCAGGCCGTGAGTTGGAAGATGATGTTTCACCAAGAACAAATTTTAATATAATAGCATTATTGGGAAAAAATGTTCAGAATGAAGAGTAGGTGATAGACATTCATATGTGTGTTGCAGATTTGATTTTAGGCATTTGTAACATATTTTCAAACTCAGAAATTACAATCATTTTTACAATATGAGTGCAAATTCTAATAATGTTCAAACCTCTGTAACGCTTATAATGTGGTAGGTATATTTAAAAACCTTGTATGTGTGTATTACGTTTTCACTGATGTAGCATCGATCGTTAGATATATAGCATCCCTCAGGTCCCAATTAGATAAGTATATATGTGTGTGTATAGGTTGTACCACGGAGGATAGCTCCTGCACAATGTAGCTAACACCGCCAGGAGAATGGGATGAAGTGAAAGCAACACAGAAGACTACATGCCATAGAGACACACGGAAGTTTCTATTAATTCCAGGTTTGAGGAAACATTGCAGAGCTAGAGATGCCTAAAGAAGTCAATTAACCATCCGTCGACCAAGCTGCCCTCTGGTACCTATGGGGAGTGGCCTTTTCTTCAAGCAAGCATTCACGCCATTCCTCCGGCATCACCACACACCACGAAATAGACGCACATCTGAAAAATGAGAAAGAAACGGAATGAAAGGGAAATGAGGGATAAGGGAATCATGGAAGATGAGAAATTATTTCAGAATTCACCTACCGGCCAGGAAAAAAACTATGAAAAGTCCAAGGTCAGAGTGGGCTATCGACAGGAATCGAACCATCACACGGTACCGTGAAGCCATCTCACTTGGTTTCCACTTGCATAATAGGGTCTGTTTAGCTAATTACTACCACCAAAAGGAAGGTTCCAATCGGCGTCGGTAAATTGCCTTCCCAGGTATAAAAAGAACGTAAATTGCCTCCTATTTACTTGAACTCTATAGCGTAAATTGCCTCCCCCGTTCATCTGGGTATTGTACCTTTACTTCCAGTCCGCCACTGTTAACTGAAGTGTTTCGAGCCAGACATGAATATTCCACAAAATTAAAAATACCGTTTCCCCCGTTTCAATGGTTTCTTAAACAAGTAGTTATTTGTTAATGCTCATAAACCACAATTTTCCTTCCCATTTGCAGAATTAGGACTGTCAGTAATGCCAGATGCAAATTACTGGTACGGTTAAAAATGTGGTGAAAAACATAAAACTCAAAGTGCTGTGAAAACACGCAGCCCTTAAAACCTGAAGTCTAATAATAACTCCTTGTCGAAATGCTAATATTTCATTTTGTAAAAACATTTCTTTCGTAAGAGTATGCTTATTTCGTTTGCCTACGCTTCTGAGCAGTACATATGTAAGTGTCGCTTTGTATTTCCTTCAGTACTTCAGTCAAGATATAAATATTTGGATGATTGGCATTAAAACTTAATTTTTCTGTGGAAAGATTCGCAGTTGTTGGTGGTGCGCCTAATTGATGATGATAGTTGAGCCCACCTCATAGGAGGGAAGTAGTACCAACCGAAATCCATCATGTCGTCATTTAGAATGAAGTAGTACCAACCGAAATCCATCATGTCGTCATTTAGAATGAAGTAGTACCAACAGAAATCCATCATGTCACCATTTTCCATGAAGAAGTAATCCCAACCGATATCCATTCAGTGGCGGATTTACAAATGTGAAATATTCAGCGACATGGAGGCAATTTACATACATCAACTCAGGTATCTGGGAGCCTATTTACGTACATCATCTCAGGTATCTGGGAGGCAATTTACGTACTTGGGAAAAGACAAACAGTACCTTGGGCGACAATTGACATCACCCCGTTCCAATAGGAAACAAGGTCAAAACATCTAAAAACGTGATTTATTGAGCTTTGGAAAATTTGTTGCACAACAGATGTTTATGAAGAAGTTTCCTAATTAAAAGTTCAATAGTGTGAATAATTAAGAAAGTGTATCAATATTTCGTTACTGCTCTTTATGCCATAAACCAGTTACCACGTGAAGTAGCGTAGTTTTGATCAAAAAGGTTTGCTTGCTACTAAACCTTTTAGTTACGTTGTAGTTCTTCTTAAGAGAGAGAGAGAGAGAGAGAGAGAGAGAGAGAGAGAGAGAGAGAGAGAGCGAGCGAGAGCGAGAGAAAGGGAGGGAGAAAGAATGCGAGATATAGAGGGAGAAGAGGGACAGTCTGAGAGAGACGGAGAGGAATATAGAAACGGAGGGGAAAAGCTTGCGAATGAGAAGAGGAGGAGAGACTGAGAGGTGAGGAGAGTGGAGAGAGATCGAGAGCGAGGGAGAAAGCCTGCGCTTTTGAGAGGGAGGGGAGAGAGCAAGATAGGCGGAGGGAGGCTTAGAAAAGAAATGTAAAGGGAGAGAGAGAGCTTGTGAGTTTGTGTGTGTGTGTGTGTCTGTGTGTGTGTGTGAGAGAGAGAGAGAGAGAGAGAGAGAGAGAGAGAGAGAGAGAGAGAAGGGTGAGGAACACTGAGAGACGGAGAGAAGAAAAAGTGCGAGTTTGGGAGCAAGAGGAAAAACGATTGAGAGAGCCGGAGAGGGATTTAAAGGAAGTCGGAGAGCTTATGAATATGACAGGAAGAAGCGGAAGAGAGACGGAGAGATAATGATAATGATCATGATAATGGTAATGGTAATGGTGATGCTGCTGCTGATGATGATGATAATAATAATGATGATGATGATAATGATGATGATGATGATGATGATAATAATAATAATAATAATAATAATAATAATAATAATAATAATAATAATAATAATAATAATAATAATAATAATAATAATAATAATAATAATAATAATAATAATAATAATAATAATAATAATAATAATAATAATAATAATAATAATAATAATAATAATAATAATAATAATAATAATAATAATAATAATAATAATAATAATAATAATAATAATAATAATAATAATAATAATAATAATAATAATAATAATAATAATAATATTAATAATAATAATAATAATAATAATAATAATAATAATAATAATAATAATAATAATAATAATAATAATAATAATAATAATAATAATAATAATAATAATAATAATAATAATAATAATAATAATAATAATAATAATAATAATAATAATAATAATAATAATAATAATAATAATAATAATAATAATAATAATAATAATAATAATAATAATAATAATAATAATAATAATAATAATAATAATAATAATAATAATAATAATAATAATAATAATAATAATAATAATAATAATAATAATAATAATAATAATAATAATAATAATAATAATAATAATAATAATAATGATGATGATGATGATGATAATAATAATTATATGGTGATGATATGATGATGATGATGCTGATGATGATAATTTACATCAATTGCAGACACTAAAGTTGTTAAATACTTAACACATTTCAAAACTCATTCTATGACATAACTCTGCATGGCATTGTGTTATTCTCATATCATTTTGCAATGAAATGTCAATATGAACGTTATACTTTAGCAAACAAACCTACATTTAAACATTTTAGTGGTTTAAACTAAGTTTACTGTGTTTATGTCATTATCAAAAAATACCAATGCTCTCCTGTAATACATTTTACTATATGTAAATCGACAGTGAAATGAAATAGATAATCAAATTAGTTAAATATTTGCTGCTGTTTTCTGATTTGGCCACAAATATGATTTAAATAACAAGTGCTAGAGTAATATTTGAAAATTACACAAAGGAAACGTTGTAGTGAAATGGGAAGCGATATGCGAAGGAATTGATTACAGCAATGGTGATGGTAACTCTGTGGAGCGGCAGCTTGAGGTAAGTAAGCTGCGATCATTCGGGGCATCCTGGAAGAGACCACACAACATTAGGGGATGGCAGTTATGCCGCATCTTCAGTAATATTAATAGGAATTTTCTAGAACAGGAGCCATTAAGTAAGCCGACAATTGGACATCATGCCGGGTGCACCCAGTTTCAGTCCTTCCAAAATGAGAAGACATCTACACCGTCAGGTACTGGGAATCAAACCCATCTCACACTCTGCAATTGAATTCATTTTACTCTCTATACAAATGTGCATCCTTCTTAAAAGGTTTTTCCATCTTGTCTTTGTACAATATGTCATATGTCTTTCCTCTCCTGATGTTTACCTGTTACTCTTGGACTTTGTCCTTCAGCAAGCCTGTTGGACAATTCATCCCCCTCTCCTATGTTTCCTTCCTTGTTTCGATTTTTCGCCTTCCTTGTCCACATCTCCAGAGTATCCCTAAAAACTTCCCACTTTGTTTTACTCTCTTGTTCCCTTTATTTGCTAATATGTTCATGGCTATACATTCTCTGTTCATATTGTCCCATAATCTCTTCCTTCCATTCTCTCACATGCTCACATACTACTAGACAATGTTCTAAACTCTACACTGCTCCAAACATTATACATTTTTCTATTCTATCTCCTCTTACTCCTGTCCTTAATATCGCTCCTATTCTTGCCCATGCAGATCCTTCCCTGTCGTGTTCGTTACAAAAGACCTCTCTCATTTCTTTATACATCCTCCATTCATATCCTGTTAAAAGCGTTTCCTATCTCATTCCACCAGCTGTTTCCATTTGAACATGCTTTCTGTTAGTTTATACACAATCTGATTATGTTCTCGTTTCCCCTTTTCATGCATGTAGACAAATATTTCATAAACTTTTCGTTAATACCCCTTTTCAATATGGTCTTCCCATTTCTATCGTCACTCCTTTCGGTGCTGATTTTGCTACACCCCGTACTTTCATGCAAATGAAACTAAAAATCCCCTTCATTTTCTTATTTGCTTCTATTACTCCCCCCCCCCCCCCCCCCGCACCGAAATTTCTATCGCATGTCGTCCTTGATTCCACTAGTGCTTCACTAATCCTTTCTAGCCAATTTATTGCCATAATGTTAACAGTATTACCATATGGACTGTAGAAGTCGTCGACCCACATTTAATGTAATTGTCATTTTTCAGGTGCCTTTCGATTTTGGACAAATAGTCTATGTCAATGTGTGTCATGGGCTATCCCAACACCAGAAGAACTGATTGCTTTTCAACTTGGTGTATATGTTACTTCATTCTTATGGAGAGAGAGACAGAGAGAGAGAGAGGATGAGAAGGGCAGGGAGACAGAGTGAGGAACTATGATATCTCAGTCACTTCTCTTAAAAGTGAGTTGTAATGTTTAAGGACTTGTATTAAACGCTGTTATATTTTAAGTACCTCAGATACACACATAATTGTGTATCTTTAGTGGTCGTCTTCATATTATCTTGAGAAACAGCATAATTTTTATCACACAGAAAGCATAAACAACAGTTGCAAATTTAAAAGTATTTTACTTGTATTTTAATCATAGGGGAGAGTTGCCTAATGTGTACCAATTTACACATTTTATTTTTTCTAATTGTAACTGATAACTTTTGAACTATTTCAATAATGGCATTTTAATTCCAAACATATTAGGATGATTTATCTAAAAATAAAAGTTTACTTCAAGTTAAGAAACTTATTATGTTCAGTTTCCTGAATGTCTGCGATGCGTACAAATTAGGCAACTGGTTTGGTAAATTGTGCTGCTGGGTTTCTAAATTGTACCACATACATTTTTGCACAAACAATTAATTTTGCTTTGCAATTAGCAGAGAAGTAGGTTTTTTAAAATATTTCCTTTCTTCTGCACATTTGGTATATACCCATATTTTACATTTTGAGCATCTAATCATTTCGTCTGCAGATCGAAGAATTTGTA
>CM060964.1:98267825-98277825 GCA_030765045.1 Tenodera sinensis | reverse complement strand
AATACCAATACCCAAGAATTTATAAAATTTCAAATTACCAAGAAATACCAAAATACAAAATACCAAATTACCAAGAATTTATAAAATTTCTGTCGCTAATAAAAAGCTTAATAGCCAGTCGGGAATTAATAAACAGATTCATCTGGGAACTATAAATTCTACCCTTCGTGGGGCCCTAATGACCAACTTGTCGACGGGCCCTTAAACCCGACACTCACTCACTCATTCTACCCTTCGTGGCACCATCAGCCTGTGTTTTCAGCGCTACTAAAGGACCTGATTGAATTTGACCTCGTTTCTGTCTTTCTGATGTCACAGTGGTTTTATTTTACTCTCATTTGCTTTGTTATTAGACCACCACGTATAGCAGTGGTAGCACGCCTGCCTCTGGGGCAGAGGACCCGCTTTCAATCCCTCCCCGGTATCGAAGTGGGAATTTTTTCTCGCTGGGAGATCTGATACAGTGTGTACTCAACCCTGTGATGCCAGTTGAGTAGTTATCCTGTTGTTCCTAGAAGGTTAAGTAGTCGCCTTACGTTTTGGGGGAGTGAGCGCGCTGACCACTAGCACCCTCTTCCTCCACTCTCCGCTTGGCTTTGGCTGCGGCTGAGGACGAAGCGGTCGGCCGATAAGGATTCACGGGGGTTGCTCTAGGGATTCTTATTTTATGCTTTGTTATACTATGTGCAGTTTTGTTGTGTGCGTGCATGCGTACCCATTTCAGCGGTGGATATTGTTAATTACCTAGTTTTGTAGTAAATGTAAACTTTGTTCCATGCTGCTCTACCACAATCATAAACACAAATTTCATGCACAAATAAAATGCTAGCCATTATTTAACAGAATACACAAACTGATATGCTTCTTTCTTTATTTTTTTATTATTAGTATTTTTGCTTTGTTAAATTGAAAGTTTAAATATAAATTTTGCCAGCATTTATCCTCAGGGGTAAAATTAATTATTTCATATCTTAAGTAATTTAAAAGCGTAGCAAAACCATACATCACTTTCTTATAGTGAACTTTTCCTGAAAATTTTAAGCATATTGATTTATTTTAAAACAACATTTGTAACGCCCAAAAGTGCAAGAAAAGGTGAAACTCAAGTAAAAGGCGTTGGAAATACAGGTCATTAAGCCATCTGCTTTTGGTCATTTAGATGGACACATGCTAAAGCTTTAAAAGGCTTTTGAGAGGAAAGCTAAGGTTAAAAATTCAAAACACTTTTGGACATAAAACCCCACTTATGAATTGTTTCAAAATGTTTAGAAAATTTTCTGACTTAAATTATGTGCGTTTACTTCCTATAGCAAGGGAAAAAAGAAAAATGAAAAAGAGTAGAAAAGAAACCAAGTGTAGCAGCCCTTCGAGGGTCAAGTCTTTATGTGCTTCTATGAACACATATATTGTACCTTACCTTTTATCTCTATAGATACCGTTACCGAGGCAGAAATGTCGAGTTCCAGTAGAACCGGAAGAAGGGGATGGGAATGACGACAACGATGATGGTAATCAGCGTTGAAAAAGTGAATGACAGGTGAACTTTGAGAAAGTGTGCCTACGCCATCAAAAATTCCGAGAAGCTTGGCCTTTTTACGCCGAAATTGCTATGAAAATTCCACAAAAACCTAACCACTTTATAAAAAAAAATCTTATGTGTAACATACACAAGACTTCCTCTAGCTACCTTCACTTACGTTTCAAACGACTTAGAAACCATATATTTTCATCTGCTTCACGTTACTCTAGATACACCTTTGCAAAAATAGTTTCCTTGCACATTTCTTTGAAGCTAAAAGTGAAATAGAGGAAACCGAATCGATAGTTAGGTATTTAAAAACTGAGTCACCATGTGTAGGCTTAGAAATTCCATATTTTTTTCCATTATATCGTGAGAAACAATAAAATAGTGATAGCACTTTTAAACAATAATAAAGTTGTTGAAAATTAAAACCAATAACAGCAAATATTGGGGAAGTGGCTAATATCACAAGAAATATATTGGAAACAAATAATATATTTTAACACATTTAAATTTTCTGTTTAGAGCAATTTCGTCTATTCTTTATGATTTACCAGTTACCAAACTTCTTCCGAATGAAGGGAGCTTCACAGACTATTCCCAGAAAATTCTAGATATAGATTTCTTGTGTCATGTAAATATCTGAGCCTTGTAATATTCAAAGTCGTTAAGGCTAATTTTGAGAAAATCGAAAGCTGTTTTTGAGTGGAGAATCCTCGTTGTCAATCTTTGCAAGATGCTGAACCTAAATGCCAAGTTTGTGTTTATCAGACATTTTGCTTTGGGAAATGTTCACAGAGAGAAGGAGAGAGAGAGAAACCAAAACACATAGAGACGGACAAGCAGACACGCAATACGGAGTGGGAGGGAGGGAGGGAGGTAGTTAAAGACAGACACACACATACACACACACACACACACACACACACACACACACAAAGAAGAAGAGATCACAGAGATAGGGAGAGAGAGAGAGAGAGAGAGAGAGAGAGAGAGAGAGAGAGAGAGAGAGAGACTGAAAAGGAGAGACAGAGGCGGACAGATGGACACGGATCTTTTTCTAAAAGTGCTTCTTCTCATCAAGGGGCTCGGAACATGTATATCCGATGAAATCTCGATATCGAATTTTTGGATGTAATGTAATGTCTTCTCTACCTACTACATATGTGGTAGATAAATTAAAAGGTGTCATAATAGTTTCATTGTGTGTTTTGGGAAGCAATCCAATCAACGATTCTAATACAAGGCTCTTATCAGAAATTCCGATCATGTTCGATATTCTTTTACTTGATTTTGGAGACGAATTCTTTTCGTGATGTGTAAGAAGCCCAAGATGCACATAAATAGCAGTTCAGCTGCACCAAAGAACTAATGCTGTTTCATGATTCTACTGTGTAGCTGTAAGAAGTCCCAGCAGTTGTCTGTCTAGAGATAAATCTCTCAAAATATAAATGAAAAGCTTCAAGAGCAAGGGCAAAACTTGGCAGCTTCTGCTGCCAGAAGGGTCATCCTGTTGGTGTTATGTTGACCCCCCAAGAGCAGTCGTGAAAATTATTTATAATATACGATTACTGAAAATGATAAGCATGGTAAACAAGGCCGGTTGGAGGAGTGGCTATACAGCTTCCAGTGTTTTGTCTTCTGCTGATTCTGTTTCAGCTTTTGTAAGGCCTCTTCATCGTCGTCTTTTAACCTTTTGTAGTTAATGACATCTCTTCTTCGTGTGGGGAGAAGACAGAAAATGAATGAATGAGCCAGTAATAGAGAGGCAGGTAGGTCCCTTGTCCCTGATACCACGTTCAGTACTCAAGTTTCAGAAAGGCTACCAGGTGTCCATATTAATACTTTCTAAAACCCTCCTCTTATTTATTTACCTCTTTGAACATTTTCCTTGCTCATCGTGTACTATGAACTGCCACGTGTACTCCTTGACATGTACTTATGACAAGTGTTGCAGCCGAAGAATAGCAATTACATGGAAATACAGAGAAATGTTTTATGAATCATCTACAGAACAGCCCCTAATAAATTTGGAAACGCAAACACTGCGGCAACGGTAAGCGAATGACAAATCTCGAAGGGTTTTCGTTCCCAATAAACCGAGATCACGAACAATAATGCGTATTATTGGGTATTATCGTGCTATACAAATTGGAACCTCGCGGATTAAAAGGGTGCGATAGGTTCGCAGGTATTTAGTGTCGCAGAAAGCAACGTTGTCACGTTTTCTCCAAGTAAACATACGCGTTACAAGCATGGACATTTATTTCTTAGAGTATCAATGAATGAGAAGAATGAGAGAGAAAACAGCGAAGACGATACAACGTTGTGTTTTACTCCACGTGGAGTAAATATCCGTCTGTCACTTGTAATCTCTACGCATTCACTCATTGGTGCAACTGTTGGCGGCTTCCGAGAATGATCAGTGCGTTATCTGAGAGGTTCCCATTCACAAAGATAAAGTGCAGGTTAACCTTTTCAGCAGCACGATATTATATCAAAAGCAATATGGAAAATTTATTTGTGTATTTAGATATCGCACCACGTTTATAACCAGGCACTAATGACAGAACGAAAGGAATTTAGGTTGAACTATTACCACACTTGGCGCTGTAACGTCTTATTACCGTCCGATATGACGCAATGTTGGAGGACGTTAATTTAAAAAAAAAAAAAAAAAAAAAAAAAAAAGAGAGAGAGAGAGAGCATCTTGCGAGTAACAAACCACCCCATCCCTCATTCAGTCCGTTGGCGTGTGCAGATCAATCGCCAGACCACGTTTTAACTGCCGTCAGTAACTCGTGATACCTGGTGTGCCCGTTCTATGTATGATGATGGTTTTGAAGCCAACTGCTTGATAATTCCTATACCTGTTTATAACTGACCGATGGTGTATTGCAGATGAACCATCTTTGAAATTCATTTAATCGTTTTTCAAAAGCAGTACAATTGTGTGTGATTTGCTTCTATGTTACTTTTCATCTTCTGTATTACTAAACAACAGTGAAGGGAAACAAATTATATTGGCATCCATAAATTTAACTATTGAAATCCTTCCATCTTAATTGTTTTACTTTGATTTTGTGAGGCCTGTGCATTTTATCAATCTTCAGTACAAAGATAAAATATTGGCCGTTTCACGGTGGAATAGTGGTGGACACTCTCCTTAAAATTTGCTAATGCTGTGACCGAGAACGGGAATGGTTGAGTCAAAGCATCACCAAGACTTCCATTTACAGCTCTGGTAATATTACCATTAATTGTGGAAACTTACATTTTTGCGTAATTAAAAGAACTCTTTCTGTTTTCATTCGGATGTGGTTTATTGTGGGCCACTAAGAAACCTTGAACGATAACCATAGAAAAATCCAAATTGTATGACCTATGCATAATATAAAATGGAAATACGTGATGATGCATGCGAATTAAGAATCCTCTAAAACAACATAACCATAGAATTATAATATAAGAATCGATTTTTAGGCTATAGGAATCGTAGAACGCAATGAAATGAGTTTAGTGTTAATTGTTTTGTTAATACAAAACGTGATCCCTATTGTTCCTAGCAGAATGCAGTCACTAAAAATTCAATTTGGTACAAAATTGTTAGTTAAGGTGTGTTAAATACTTATAAATGTTCCTTTCCTTGTATGGTTTGCAAGACAAGACGAAGCAACAATTTTTAGGAGTAAAAGTGTTCAGTTTTTCGAACTATAGTCTATTATATCTCATTGCTATGATTGGAATCATCGTCACACAAAACTTCACACGTTTTCAGTTAACAGTTAGAGCTGCACACTTTCGTAACGCAGTGAGCTTCACCTATGCACCAAAACAGGAGCTGTGGTGATTCCTGCCAGTCAGTCCTCTGGTAACATCTGTAGTGATAACGAAACTACTACAGGAGATGCTCCCTGTGGTTACCATGCATTCTTATACGTGTTTCAATTTCTCCTCTGAAAGAACCCAGAACTCTTTCGGCCATAGCTAGCTCCTCTCAGATTTGAACACATGCGTTGGCATACACCAATGCCCTTAAATGTCGCCATAGCCAAAAATCCAATAAATTGAGGCCCGGCAAATGGAGAGGCCATGCTACTGGACCTCTTTGACCAATCCATCCGTTGAATAAAATGCATTGCCTGGTGTAAATGCTCAACACAAGTAAAATGGCTCATATCTCAACAGGTATTTGTTTTCGGACATATGTTTATAGGAACATTTATTCTATGTTTGCCCAGTCCCAGCTCCTGTTGCAATATCAGACACTTTTTAAACATCCTGTATATGGAATCCCTCAATAGGGCGAGAGAGAGAAAGAGACATAGAGCATTCAGTTATTCAAACAAATTAGCAAGTACCTTCCTCACGAGCTGTGTTAAACATGTAAGAGCTAGCTTATTGCTTCTAACGAATGGCAGCATTCTTTAATGGCGTGGTAAATACCTGTAGGGTTATAGACGAGTGTTAAAAACAATATTTTCGAAAATTAATACCCTTAAGAGAGTTCTAAAGCACAGTGAAAACATTGTTTAAAAGACAGCAGTTCTCATTTGCGGGAAATGAAAGGGATAAAACACGAAAAGAAAACAGTATAAATCTGACTCAATACTGAATCCACAATAACATTGTTCTAGCCTTTTAATAGCGAATTTGTGTTAGAATGTGTTGATTTCTCAGGAAAATGAGTTTTGTAGTTACTTCCAACCTGATTATGTAATGCTCCAGTTGTTGTTAAGTATGTTGGAAATATCTTTTGGATATGAATTTGTTTTCTAGAAATCTCTTTCCTGAACTGGGCCATGATCATATCACACCAACCGAACCAAGCTCCAATACGGCTCTTTAATTGTGGAGTAGTTATGTCCATATATGCATGTAAATGTACGAATAAGAACTATAAGATACATAAAACTTAAACAAAAATCTTATGACATTCACATGACTTTCTCTACCCCCTATCGTTTATTAGTAAGTATGTAAAATATTCTTACCAACGCTTATTTTTTGTCCACTTTCATATTAATCTAGATAAATATGTGCACAAATAATTATATTTTACGTTATTATAGAATACAAAAGGAGCAGATATAATCAGATGTTTATGAAATGGTCGTTATATGCTGACCTTAAAATTTCATACGCTTTTCATGCAATCATGAGAAACAACTGAAAATCTACATTGTTTTAAGAAGAATGACCAGCTATTTAACAATTGGTACTATCAATAAATCAGATTATATCGGAAATTGTTTATGGCACAAAAAATATATTTTAAATAAATTGTGTTCGTGTGTGTGTGTGTGTGTGTGTGTGTGTGTGTGTGTGTGTGTGTGTGTGTGTGTGTGTGTGTGTGTGTGTGTGTGTGTGTGTATGATACGTTTTCGTGTATCGCTTAAAATTCCTTCCGATTGAAGGACTTCACAGGCTATGCCCAGAAAATTCAAGGTACACACTTTAAGTCATGTAAATATATTTAATATATGGTACTACAATAAAAATCATTACAATGTAAAAGTAGTTTGGAGCGGGGCAATGTTCTTGAAAATCTTTGTTTGTTTTAGAAATAAACTGAGTTTAAATACCACTTTTTTAATTAATTATCGGACTTTTCATTTCTGAGTTACACTGTTCAAACACACATGCACAAACCTTTTTCTGAGAGTACCCTTCATTTTAGATTCAGGTTGCCTCAAAACATGTATTTCCGAGGAAATCTTGATGTGGAATGTTTTGTGAAATACAATACGCTCTCTGCCTACTATATTTGTGGTAGAGAAAGTGAAAATATTACTTTATATTAAATTGGAATATCATTCAAATTTAAATGACTCTATCAGGGAAATAAGGTCCTCTCCTTAGCGGGTTCGACTCCCGGAATTTCTGTGGGGTTTTCTCCAGCTGGGAGACCTGATCCGGAGCATATTCAGTCTCGTTAGGTCCCTGAGGGGCCAATTGAGGAGTTACTTGATTGGAAAATAGCGGTCACCTGGTTGCGAAGACCACATAACCGGCCGGAAGGAATCAGTGTGTGTGTGTGTGTGTGTGTGTGTGTGCGTGTGTGCGTGTGCGTGTGTGTGTGTGTGTGTGTGTGTGTGTGTGTGTCAGTTTGTGTGTGTCTGTCAGTCTGTGGACGGCATACCTCAAAAACGAAAAGTCGGTTAGAAAGCAAAGTTGGTATTTAAGTTTAATGTCCTTCAAGGATACGACGCTAAGATTTTGAAGAAAATAGCCCCACACTAAACTACCCTTTACATGAAAAATTTTTCAAAAATTTTGTTTTTCTTGAAAATGGCCCGAACGATTTTGATTAAAATGCCATATGTTTAAGTTATTTGTATGACAAATGAAATGTATATTTTGAACTTTCTAGCTATAGCCTATGTAGTCCTGTTTACTCTGGATGACTTGAATAACTCGTAAACTGTAAGAGATAAACAAGATCTTACTATACAAAAAATGTAGATCTCGCTAAAACACAGAATTGATGTCTCAATGATTGTTTTGTAAAGTGAACCACTTCGGAGATATTCCTTGTTATTTGTATCAGTTTCGGAAAACTTAAAACTTTGGTGAAATGAAACATAGTTGTTCATTTTTTATATGTTAAGCGTGCAAAGAGAACTGAATCTCAAAGCTTTAAAAGCTTTGACTCGCTCAAAGCTCACTGTATTCCCTTGTTCGCCTTGCACCTACAAGGAAATAAGCAGTAAGATGATTTCTGCAAATGTTTATTTCAGTTAACATGAAGACGATAATATTATAGGAATAAGAGTTTGTAAGAATGGTTAGTACAAGAATAGTGAAAGTCGTGTGAGAGCAACACATCAGATTTTTTAAAACTCTTTTCACTGGGATATTGCCGACCAATATATGTGTTCTCGTATAATTAATTAACCAATCAACACTGTTCGCAGATACAAATAAACTTAAAGATGCTCGGTTTATGTCCATTGGTTTTTAAGTAATTTTATGTAAGAAGAAAATGCACGTCTGTACCCCTTGACAGATTGTCCAGCAGTGTTCATTGCTCTAAAACTTAGCCCCGGCACTACAGCCCATGAAGAGCCAAGCCTTATCGCCCAGCCGCTGCGTCCCCCACCTCGGCCCACTACAGGCGTCATTGGTGGGGTGCAGTAGTGGTCGGCATCCCGATCCCTCCCTGCCAGTTATGCGGACTTCACGACCTAAAGCCGCTACTTGTTCATTGCTCTACCGAGAGGAATTCAAGGACGCTCTGAAGTCCATTGGTTTCGCTGTTCCCATTCGTGAGGCTACCCCATTTTAAAGTATCTATAAATTTCGGTATCAAATGTTTTCTGTTAAATGATATAAAGCACTTTCCGTTTACCCGTCCAGCATTCACAGATAGTTCACAGGAGTCGTGACATGAAAATAAAGGTCTACCTAGCTCCGAAGTTCACCCCCAGGGTCCATGGAAGGTGCCCAACTTTTTCCGTGAGTGTTTCCATTAGGCCAACACCTTATAACCTTTAAATGTCCCTCCCTGCTTACGCTGGAACGGAAGGGGATACACCACTTATGCACGTCAACCTCCAAAGGGAAAGACAGCCTAACAATTTCGGTGGGATCGACAACGCACTAGCACGCGGTCTCCCAGGCTAGTACTTGAGAATATTGAGGTGTCTCACAACACATATGGGCACTACGGCTCAGACATAACCTACACTGCCATTAATATCGGAAGCCACTGCTCTGCCGAGTCTAACCCAATCCCAACAACTCCTTTCCGGGAGCGGCTTAGATATTCGGCTCGATGTACTTTTGGAAGTACTAAGAGTGCTAGGGGTACCCAGCGCCTGCAGCGAAGGAGTCGGAAACACCTCCCACCTACGGGGAAGGAATTGAGACAAAGTTCAACAGAGCTAGCAGGCTTAAAGACAGATGTAACGAGACAAGTAGTGACATGAGGTCGCTGTGAACAAGGCCAGGCTGGCAGAGTCAGCACCACGCTGCGCTGGTAACGAAAAGTTATGCTTCAGCTTAACTGAAAGCGCCTAAGTCTACTTTAGGTGGCTAAACGAAATTAGATTAGACATGCTTTTCAATAGCTTAGTAAATGAAAAACAGGGCTAATGGTCCGCTTAGGGCTACCTAACTTCTCTGAAGCAAAAGAGGCCACAATCACCTGTGGCAAAGTGTTAACTTTAACACTGATGTAACAATGAGATAAGCTAAACATTTATTCGCTTTCTCACTGAGTGATCACACTAACTTCAAGTGTTTGACAGCACAATATACGAACCAACGAACCCATTATGAGTTTCTACTGAACCATGACAAGAGTTCAACTCATGAAGAAAAGTAGAATTTCCGTTATTGCAACACCTGTAGCAAAGTTCAAGACTCGTAAAATCTAGTGGGAATTTCTCCGCGTTTCGTACATTCGTAACGGAACAAGGATCGTGCAAGAGGGCGGTGGAAATCCAGTTTCTAATTGTTATTAGCTCAAGTAAA
>CM060964.1:98215325-98262825 GCA_030765045.1 Tenodera sinensis | reverse complement strand
CACCACCACCACCATCACCGCCACCACCACCACCACCGCCGCCACCACCACCACCATCACCACCACCACTACCACCACCACCGCCGCCGCCACCACCATCGCCACCACCACTACCACCGCCACCACCACCATCACCACCACCACTACCACCGCCACCACCACCACCATCACCACCACCACTACCACCGCCACCACCGCCATCACCATCACCACCACCACTACCACCGCCACCACCGCCACCACCATCACCACCACTACCACCGCCACCACCACCGCCACCACCACTACCACCGCCACCATCGCCACCACCACCACCACCATCACCACCACCACCAGCACCACAACCACTACCACCACCACCGCCGCTGCCACCGCCGCTGCCACCGCCGCCGCCACCGCCGCCGCCACCGCCACCGCCACCGCAATCGCCACCACCACTACCACCACCACCACTACCACCACCACCATTACTACTATCACCACCACCACTACCGCCACCACCGCCGCTGCCACCGCCGCCGCCACCGCCACCAGCACCGCCATCGCCATCACCACTACCACCACCACCACCACTACCACCACCACTACCACCACCACCACCATTACTACTATCACCACCACTGGCTGGGAGATACCTGGCAGAGTTCGAGGCCAGATTGAGGTGTATTCCCTGGGTGCAGTGATCACCATGAACAAATGAATGCAGAGGCTACAGGTGCCATAATACCTGGGATTATTTATGTGATTTTTACCCTGCTACAAATATCCGTGATGTTTGCATTGACATTATTTATTCAGGTACTGAGGCACTATAGGAAAATGCAAAATGGAGACAGAAGGGGTGGGGGGGATCGGGATTTTCTAGTTCAGCTAATTATCCTGACCTTAATTATATTATTGTCGTCATAGCTGAATAAGTAAAATGCAAAAATAAGAAAAACATCTTATGCTTATGAGCTTCTATTCACACCTAGGATAAATAATGACTGAATTCTATTAAGGTGCTCATAATTGAGAAGTAGGTGTTCAGGCTATTTGTATCCCATACAGGAGAGAGAAAAAGGAAATCAATAGTGTTTTTGAAAGCTATAAGTGTGTTTGTGCATCGACAGGTTCGTTTATAAAGCATTCAACACCTAACTGAAATTTAAAGGGTGTTGAGGAAATCTCACGATAGGTATAATGTAGGTTTGAGTGAAATCGGAACGAGTTTTTCGAGCTCAAAATCACATATTTATGCGAAGTGTATGTATATAAGTCATGCGAAGTATGTATTTTTTTCAAAGTTTTGTTACTGCCTTTAAAATAATACATGCTATTATAACTGTATTAATGAAGTTTTTCTTGCTTATTCTGCCAATCCAAAATGAGGTTTGTGTGTACCGACTATGGTACGTCACTATCTTACTACAACACCAAAAAGCCTGAGACAACACTTTCTGTTTACTTTTTCTGCTACGTATAGTAAGCAAGGGAGTTATTGTATTCCACCTAAAGTTTCGGTATCGAAATATCACCGGAAATACGTTTTCAGGCCTTCTGAGCACAATAAAACATTTTAAAGCACTTTTCGTTCGTGTTTGTTTTTTGTTTCGTTGTGTGTGTGTGTATGTGAGTGAGAGAGAGAGAGAGAGAGAGAGAGAGAGAGAGAGACAGACAGACAGACAGACAGACAGACAGACAGAGAGATAGACAGACAGAGAGAGAGAGAGAACAGCATAACTCAAGAACGAATGTCCGTAAGATATTAAACTTAATATTTAAGTTCTCCATCTTCCAAAGTTGCGATACGAAGGTTTTCACGAAAATCCTCCCAAACTTCACTTTAAGTGGAACATTTGTTGAAAAGCTTTATTTTCTCAAAATGGCTCGGACAATTTTAATTAAATCACTGTGTTTAGGACATTTTCATGACAACGGAAGCTATATATTGTCTTTTCTGGGAATTACCTCTGAAATCCTCTTTGTTCTGCATGACCTTTGCACAACTGATATACCGAAGAGTAAGACAAAGGGTTCTTCTTCTGATCACCCTCTCTGTATGGAGGGCTGACACCCTCCAGGACATAAAGCCTGTGCGTAGGGTCAGATACCTATCTGGGAGCAGACTAACCGGACAGGGCAAAGACCGGGAAGCGGGTGGTCAGTCCAGCACCAGGTATGATAGTGAGGAAGAGTGATATGAAATTCAAGCGACATCTTACTACACAAAAAGTGTATATATCCTAACGCATATAACTTATGTCAAATGCATATTTTTCTTGTGGAGTTAACCATTTTTGAGATATTGCTTGCTATTGGTTTGAATTTTTCATTCCTTATATACTTATTCTCACATGGGAATATATTTGTCTTTTTTCTTGCTGGTCATACAAAGAGGTCCAATTTTCAAAGCCGACCAGCTCTTAAAGGATTTGACCATCGCTTAAACCTACTGCATTCCCTTATTGTCATGGTGAATACAAGGATAAATGTAATAAAGCCGATTCTACAAATGTTTATCTCGATTAACACAATGGTACATGGACGAAGGAGCTTTTCTAAGAGACATTTGTTGAAGAAAATGTGAGTCGTGTGATTGTTTAATACACAATTGACAAGTAATTTTTATATTAAACTTGATTTAATGTTTTGAAACGATTTGTACATGTACTGAATATGGTTGGCATCTTTGGAGACTGACTTAGTTACGTTTTAGTGGTGGATGAAATGTCCGCACAAATGAAGAGATCCAGAGGAACGCGTTTATCCTTTTACGTATATAACAACGATATTCACGCCTTTCAATATCACGGTGTTATTTCGGCATTCCAAAAGCACTACAAGAGACGACTATAGCATCCATTGAAACTCGTAATGGAAGAATAAAACAAAATACTTGGTTCCTCTACGGAATGTTTATGGTTCACCGGAAAGGTCAGTAGTGCCACTTCTTCCTCTATGCGTCTAACAGCCTTCTAATTTCTCTGTTCATAGCGAAGTCACGTGCGGACTGTGAAGAATGGAAAAGAAGTGGCAGCTATTATTCTTTGCCTTTTTCTCTGGAGAAGTTCACAATGTGTTTATGGGTTTACTCATTAGAAGCCTTGGCTTCTTGATGCTCAGTCACATTCCCGTTGGATACATTTTATTTAGTGATGTTCAAACGTGTTTTATTGACGCATCGCACGTTTTCACTGCAGTTTGTTCATATATTTCCTTTCACCAGATTTTCAAGCATTTTACTTTTTCTGTTCTCATCGTTTTTGCCTCTTCAAAACGCATAAGAGAGGTGATATTAAGGCTACAAAATATAATTCTGAATACATTTAAATACTCACAAAAACGTTGATTTTTTGAAAATAATTTTAGATCTCAGTTTCAAAAATAACATTTTCTCCATTCTATTTATTTAAACGTGAAGCTTTGTGCTTACGATTTTATGTTGCACCTTCCAATAATAAAATTCTTAATTTCAGTCCAGGAAATCTTGTTTTAAATTGTCTATTCTTGCTATATGTTTACAGCCATCTGCAGGGCATGTGAGCCATATTACAAAATTAAAAACACACAGAAGGAAATGGAACATGAGCTGTACGTCAGTATAAAATGGGAAAACTATTTCACATTTATTCTCTATTCTTCTGCAGAAATTGATTATTGTAAAATTTAGATGACTGCAGACTAATTAATTCCTGAGTCTGTAGTTAAGTTGAAAATATTTAAAGATACAAGGAGCAACATTTGACTCAATAACAACTTGCACCTCTTAGCACCTCAACCTAAAGGCGATCTTTTGTGACTAAGCGCCTGACAGGGAATCCCCAGGGAAGATGGACGAGGCAAATGGATCCAACGGCGGCCGGAACGTTGTCACGACAGAGCAGGTGGGAGGGTCCCTACATTTTCCCAGTTAGAAGCACCCCGGCGGAGGCTGGCTTAGCTCCCCTTCCCTCCTCGGGTTCATTCCATCCCATGGGGTCCCGGAAAGCAGGGGCTCGCCTTCTAATCCGGGGGAAGAAATTTCCCCCTGCCGCACGCGTGGAGAATGAAGGGGCAGAACTTATTATACCTTTCTATTACGAAATGCAGACAACCAAAAATGATTTAAGTTAAAATGTCCTAAACCCTCAAGGACTTTATAAATATGTTATTGTGAATTCAGTTTCCAAGTTTTGATGAGCATAAACAAATATTGCACAACACCGAGACGCGAAACCATGTCCCGCGGGTTAGCGCATAGGATACAGTCATAATTCTCTTCAGCTGTTTCAAAACCTGACTGAAAGCACATTCCGAGTTCAGTAGTAGGACTTGTATGCCAGGCGCTATGTCAGTGCCACTTCGTGAGTTTTCATGCTCAGTTTAGTGTTTTAAGACAGTTGTAAGTCTTTGCTGGAAGTTTTAATATTATTGCTTAGATGGCAAAGGCTATTATGCATGTTATTTGACATGTTGGAGACGTAGTTTATGCAAACATTTAAATAAACTGTTATTTAATATTATGTGCGTTTTGATTGCAATTCAAAAATTAAAGTCGTCATCAGATGATACAGTGGAACATTATAACAACCTGGTCTCTGAAATTCCTTACGAAGAGTGTCATTATTGCTTTAAACACTATTTTCATTGAACGCAAAAATGTATTGATGTTAAAGGAGAGTATTTTGAAAAACAATAAAAATAATTTAAATCTTTCAAAATTATTCCTTGTTTGCTTTTTAAAATGTTCAGTGTTGCCCTCGTTTATACATACGGGTATATTAAATGCTTACTCTATGTATATATTCGATCTAGATGACAAAAATGCTGCTTGGTGTTGCAGAGGCATTGCACTAGAAAACAACCCCCCACCCCCACATTTTCACAAGAACCAGCTTTAGTGAACTAACCCTGGCCGCATTTCACCCCTCGCTCTCTAAAAGCTCAAGTGTAGTTTACACAGGTCTCAAAGTATATCTTGACTAAGAGAGATGAGATAGCAAAAACTGAAAGCGGAGACGGTCTTCTTTTTCATTTATACGACCCCTTGTTCCAGGTTTTGTTGACAGAGTTGCATTTCTCTAAGCCAAAATCCTGCACCGTCTCAGTTTCAGCCTGAAGCTCGTATGTCACTTGGACCCGGGAAACAAGGTAGAAATCCATAAGGTTCAATGCAAAACGAGTCTATATCAACTCAAAAGGAATGTGTTCAATAAAATACTGACAAATCCCTGTCGACATCCTTCTCTGTATCTTATATAGCTCTAGGACGTTTTTGGAGAAATGCTTGGGCTACCAAATGCAACCGTTAGGCAGGCAGCATAAATAGAACTGGACAGAGTAGTAAGAAAGGGAAATATTATGGAAAGCGTATGGAAATGTGGATATCGATTCTTGAACTTACAGGAAAGAAATTTAGTAAAACAGTGTCTTGAATATAAAGAGAGATGATTAATGGACAAAGGATGGGTAAACTGTCTCAGTAATGGACTAGGAGGGATATGGAGAAGAAAAGACAATAATGTGAATAATTTCTGAAAAATGGCAAGAGACAGAAGGCTATAGAAATACAAAAAATATTTTGAGTGAGGTGGCCAATAAGTGTTCTGTAAACACTTGGGAAGGAACAACTACATAGATATGACAGATAAAGAGGAGCGGGAAGGTATTGCATGAGTAAGAACAGAAATATGGAGCCTAAAAGGTCTAAGGAGGGGTTTCCCCGCAAGAATAATGTCTTATATGCAGTGCAAACAATCAAGATCTTGTACATATAGTATTTAAATGTATTTTTTTTCCAATTTGGAAAAAACAGTGCATCTTTAAGGAACGAATTAAGATACATAAACATATTGCTATGATTGAAGATAGCAAAAAGATACGACAGCTTCTAGACAAAGTGGAGAATAAATGGATATTGACAGTAAATAAATAACAAAAATACAGATAAGAATTAAGGAATTGATTGTACTGTAAACTATGAGTATGACTAGCAAAGAGCCAGGGTTAAGCATAGGTCACATTCACCTGTACATAGCTAGCATTAATAAATTAATGTTATGCCATATGTTTAACATTTGATATGTTTTAAATTAAACTAAGTGTTATTTATGGACACTCCAGAACTGCTACGGCTCTCCTCGTCCCTTTCTATATTGGGCGTAAAAGACCGAATAATTTTGCTCAGAGGCCTCTACCTAAGGCTTGAGGTTCTTCTATATACCGTACATCTACAACACGGGGCCACCAGCTTCCCTTTCATTCTGAGGGAACCATGCGGATTTCTACGCCCGAAAAAAATCCATCGCCCTCCGCCGGGTTTGAACCCATGATCTGTAGAGCCAGAGGCTACCATGTTACAGTTTCTATTTTCCAAGAAAAATAATTTTGTTTACTCCATTAATGTATTTAGTTGCAGTAAGTATTAAATCGTCGAGCCGTGGTAACGTCTGCGACTCGCACTCATGATGCCCCGGTTTCAAAATCCCGGTACCGACCATCCTGGCCGAAAGTGAAACAGAGGCTTTCCTCGCTCGCTATGCAGATGCTGGGTTGGAAAATTTTATCCGCGACTTTTTCAACCATACTTTCCTTTTTCTTCGCTGGCATATCAGGCTTGGGCTGATCACCCAAGCATTGGCTTTAAGTTCTGCGTAATCCCTTGAATAATAATAATAATAATAATAATAATAATAATAATAATAATAATAATAATAATAATAATAATAATAATAATAATAATAATAATAATAATAATAATAATAATAATAATAATAATAATAATAATAATAATAATAATAATAATAATAATAATAATAATAATAATAATAATAATAATAATAATAATAATAATAATAATAATAATAATAATAATAATAATAATAATAATAATAATAATAATAATAATAGTAGTAGTAATAATAATAATAATAATAATAATAATAATAATAATAATAATAGTAATAATAATAATAATAATAATAATAATAATAATAATAATAATAATAATAATAATAATAATAATAATAATAATAATAATAATAATAATAATAATAATAATAATAATAATAATAATAATAATAATAATAATAATAATAATAATAATAATAATAATAATAATAATAATAATAATAATAATAATAATAATAATAATAATAATAATAATAATAATAATAATAATAATAATAATAATAATAATAATAATAATAATAATAATAATAATAATAATAATAATAATAATAATAATAATAATAATAATAATAATAATAATAATAATAATAATAATAATAATAATAATAATAATAATAATAATAATAATAATAATAATAATAATAATAATAATAATAATAATAATAATAATAATAATAATAAGTAGTAGTAGTAGAAGAACAACAACAACAAGAAGAACAAGAACAAGAACAAGCAACTCGGAGAATAGTTAAATAAAGTAAGAACAGGTTCACTTTTAGCCTCTTTTCTATTAGGTTTTCTTTATAATAAAACCAAAACCCTTAAAAGTGTTCATAATTGCGGCCATATTAAATGGTGGATTTTTATTTTTAAAAGCTAAATGGCCTAATAATGCTAAGCTTTCATTTTACTGAATAGTTACCTATGGTGTGGAGACGAAATATTGCAATCCACGCAAAAAAGCTCGATATGGAGATTTCACTGGAAATACACACTTCAAGATGTCCTAGATTAAAAAGAGTAAGTGAATACGAATAAGTGTTGCATTCCATGCTAAAATTCGTGTTGAGATATCACCGAAAATACATTCGAGGCACCTAAATCCAGCAGAAGCATTTTTTCAAAACAAATGTGTGTGTGTGTGTGTGTGTGTGTGTGTGTGTGTGTGTGTGTGTGTGTGTGTGTGTTTAAACAGTATAAGCCTCCCAAAAAGAGAAGCGGGATAAAACAAAATTTGGTATTTCAGTTCAGAATTCTCCAAGGATGGCACATAACGATTTTGAAAAAATACCCAAACTCAAGCTACCCTTTCCTTGTATGCCAGATTTTTCGAAAATTAGACTTGCTCAAAATGCGTTCCCATTTTATTAAAATACCAGATATTTAGGATAACTAAAATGTGCATTTTAGCTTTCCTGGGAATAACCAGTAAAACCCTCTTCATTCGGCAGAAGTTCTACAATTTTGAAAACATAAACCATAAGAGATGGACTAGAAACTTACTACACAATTGCGTAGATCTTGTTAAAACACATTCTTTATTTCAAATAAATTGTTTGTGAGATGTCATTTCAGAGATATTGGCTGTTATTCGCTTGAATTTTCAACTCTTTGACAATTTTTAAAGTTTTGTCGCTTTTCAGTTGTTCATGGCGATATCGTGAAAAGAGTATGAAATTTGTAGACCAACATGTAACGACTCAGTTCTTAAACATGTGTTACTTCTGTTACCTCTATCCCTCTTGTACCTTCAAAGAAATGTGTGATGAATGTATTTATGCAAAGATTGAACTCGATTAACTTGCACTGGATGGAAAAATAAACTTTCATAAAAGTAGTGTGAGAGATATAAAATAAGCGAGAGTAAACAGAGAAAGTCATGTGAATGTAATGCATACAATCTCTATAAAAGGCTTGCTATTGGTTTTTCTACAAATAGCCTGTGAAGTTCTTTTGATCCTGAATGGATGTTGTGTAAATGTTAAACTGTAAAATACAGATAAAACCTTCCACAAGAGAGGGAGGAAAAAAAAAAAAAAAAAAAAAAAAAAAAAAAAAAAAAAAAAAAAAAAAAAAGAAGAAGAACAACAACCATATGTTGTTAAAGGACTCAGTTTATGTTAAAATAATTTGTTATATTGAACAATTCCGGGATTTTCTTTGCTATTGCTTTAAAATTTCAAACACTTTTTCTTTTTCAGGTAATAAGCCACCATTCGTTTTTTCTCAGGGTCATGCAGGGAGCATAGATTTACAAAGCCATCACATAGTTACCTACTTTTCAAAAATCTGACTCGCCTTAGTTTACTGTATTCTTTTTATACCTACAACCGAATTTGCAGATATGTAATGAAAGTTTATCTCGAATAACAAGAAGTAGATAGAAGAATAAACTTTTGCAAGAATAGTCTGCAGGAGACTGAGTAGCATATGGCAATCCTGAAAGAACCAAGTGGACGATGGGTGAGTTGAAGTTAGAAGTGAGGTGAATGGAGGGACAGGAAGGTCAGATGATTTAACGAACCTTCCCAGCGTTCGCCTAGCAACCAGGGGATACCCGGAAAAAGTCATAGGTTAGGAAGGTCGGACAAGGGAAACAAACCCACGACCTCCCGAATGCGGGCCACAGACGCTACTGCCTGACCCATCTCGTTCTGTTATTTGGTCACTTTACATTTCCCGGTAAAAAATGGATTACACTACTTTCCAATCCAGATATAATCCCCCAGAGACCAAGGAAAACAGCTGTTGCAGCCTTCCGACTATTGACAAATCACGACTGCTCAGCAAGTCATCTCTACAGAATAGGTATCTCAGCCTCACCAATATGTGTCCTGTGTAACGATCCAGCAGAAATGAACGAAGGCAACTTGAAGACCTGTGAAGCATTAAGATCAGAAAAAACTACAGTTCAAAAGTATTGGAAAGCACGAATGCTAATGGCTTCATTGCCAGATGCAAGGCACTAGAAAACAACAACAACAACATTTCCCGGTTCAGTTAGTTGTCATACTTCTTATCCAGGGAATGTTATGAGTAACTGATATGCATGATTCGATTCATGATGATTATGATGCCAGCTTAGGTCTATTGCCCGCCAGTGTGCTTCAAGCCTAGATAAACTACTGGCCCTTTCAGGAATATGGCAACACACAAATATTCTCCTTCTTGATGGTAGAAGCACTGATAGCTGCATTGGATGATACTTAAGCTGGACTAAACATATTGAATATGTTAGCAGTAGGTTGTTGATAAATTTATGTCAGCAGGCATCTTTGAACCATTAGTTCGTTTTATAGACCTTTTGCACAGTGTGATATCGTACTTATACGTTGTTACGATTTGGGGTAATTTAAGCAAAGCAAAATATACACAAATACTGCAGAAGTTGTTACGCAAAGTAACTGTGTATAAATATAAATCCCATTGCAAATCTATTATTTAGTATGTGTCATAGTGGCATAAATTGTTGATATTCTACTGGAACTAATATTTGGAAGAGCAACGAGGATAATATTGATTAAAACTAAATATTAATTTTATTCTCGGAATGTAAGCCTAGTGGGTTTAAATTGCTTGTATACAACTAGTAGGCAAGTCTTAAATCCCCACTTAAAATGTTGACTAAAATATTACTGTTTTAATTTACGTTTTCTACATTTTATTCTTCTTTCTATTCTTGAGCTTTTGTTCTTCTTGTAACTGATAACGTCATAAGCCCCTACTTGAGACTTTACTTAATAAGGTACATTAACCCTCGCATTACCAAGGGGGGGGGGGTATTTTATTGCCAACCTTCGGTAATTTTTAAAATGTTTTCTTTTAATTTTTTTATTAAAGGTATGGAGTTAATAGTTATTGTCAATCGCTTTTTCTACTACTGAATTGCGTATTTATTTCAAAATTTTAATTGTTGGTCTTTTTTGAAACAAAGAAATGTCAAGCTGGTCATAAAGTACTGCCCCGTCGGTATAATGTGATTCATGTGAAAAAGTAAAAAAGAAAAATTAAACAATGTTGAATATTACCTCTATAAACATAACAAGATACAATATCCAATTCTAAAATATTTTTTTTTTTAAATTGCTGAGATATCTTGTTACCAGTGGTGGTCACCTCCGTTGGTGGTATAAGCTTCGTAAAAAGAATTGGTATCATATCTAATGTAATTCATGTAAAAAAGCGAAAACGTAATAGCTAAACGGTTTAAATATGACCTTTATAAACATGAAAGATATAATACCCCATTTTAAAATAAATTTGCTTTAAAATTGCTCAGACATTTCAATATTAGTGGCGGTCACCCCCCCCCCCCCCCAAAGTTATGACATGAGCCTTGGTAGTGCTAGGGTTAATTCTTAAGTACCTACCATGTAATAATTTATATTTGAGCATACGCAATTTTAATAAATATTTTATATATACCTTTAACATATTGTATCATGGTAGCGAAAGAAAAATTAAATACAGTGCTTTCGTAGATCGGCCGGACCGTCCCGCGGTGGCACTGGACCGGGTAAGAACTCGCGTGCCCTCTGCCAGAGCTACACGTAAACAACCAGCAAGTCATGGGCACGGAACACTAACTACTGTACTAACTTACATTAGGCTTACCTGCATTACAACAGATGTTGAAATTGATGACCTTCAACGAGAACACATTCCCTATATGTATCTTCCAAAAAAGGTTCTGGTTTGCTAAATAAGTTTATGTTGACTGATTGCCTGTATTTGTCTCATGATGCCCTTCAATGCTTGTAACGTGTGTGGACTTCATGCGTACCCTTTATGCCTTAAGTTCCCCGTAAATAAAAATAGCTTGGTGACAAGTCGGGGGAACGAAGTGGCCACAATCCTCGTCACCATATACACTTCATAATTCATGCATAGAGTTTGCAGCAATGTGCGCTGTAGCTGAATCCTGCTGAAACCAGCCACAAAAGAATATATATATATAATTTACATAAACGCGTGAATGAATTGTTTTGTCCTAAAATTTGAGACTGATAATTTTAAGCACACTCACTGCGCAACAAACCCCAACTTTTGCAGCGTCATGAGGAACTTCATGAACAATATGGAGATTTTCAGTAAATGGGAATTGTTTTCGCCGATTAGGGAAATGTGTTCGCGTTGAAGGTCATCAATTTCAACATCTGTTGTAATGCTAGGCAAGCCTTGAGCTACAGTAGTAGTTAGTGTTCGGAACCCATGACTTGCTGGTCATTTGCGAGTAACTCTGGCGGAGGGGCGGCACGCCAGTCCTTTTCCGGCTCGTTGCCGCCACGGGGCTACCCGGCCGATCTACGAACGCACTGCATAAATTTAGTCTAGGACATTAGCTCTAGAAATTCTAGGTAAGTAAGGCATATCTCGCACTCTTCCTAGGAGATCCATAGCAGTGGGCTGTTTACGGTGGTCGATACCTTTTTCCCGGTCAGATTTAGGAACAAACGACGCATCCAGTGCTGTGTAATATGCAGGGCACCCTTTAATAAAAGCTTTTATTAAGCTGTCTGCGGAATACAAATATCTGATATGGGAGCAGGATCAGCTACTGCCCTATTTATTCAGCTTATACCCAACCCAATGACACCAAGCTGCAAAGCGGTAATTTTTCTCAACTTAGTTGCCAGAGGAAGATGTAGTCCCAAGAAAAAGCACAGCAGCAGTGAATCAACAGGTATACTACAAATACTTCTGTTGCTAATTATATTACTATTAAAAAGATAAGCTAGCTTCTAAAGTAAATTAATTAAGGAAATATCCAACTGAAAATGTGACTTTCTAAAGTTTTTAGGCAATTTAGATGAACGTTTATTTTCAATGTTGTATATCAGCATTTCATTGTGATATCTGAATAAAGCTTCCGAGTTATGAAATGCCAAATCCGGATTTTACTATCCTGTACATCCATGCGATACTTTTTTTAAAAATTGCCCTTCTTAAAATGTTTATTATATTTATTTGAATATAACCTACAAACATGTCATAAGTTTGTTTTACTAGTGCTAGTTTTAAAGAAAATACTTTTTAAATTCCGCCTTTGAAATTTCTGGTTCTGTTTGAGTTTTCAAGAGAAAAGAAAGTGTATGACAGATTTAATTGTCTACACTTTGGGAATCTACGTGACAAGTTTTAGAAAAATTGAATGAAAATTGCATCGTGTGGAAAATTTTCAAAATGTGAATATGATGAAAAACTAATTTTCAAAAATCTTAAATTTCAAAATGAAAATCATTTTTATTTTACAGTTGTATGTACATGACAATTATTTAGGTATTTTTAGTATAAAAAGTCAAAAACATATTGAAGTTATGGCCTCTAAGCATTTTAGTGTCATAGAATGCAGATGTTAATTTTTGCGAGATTTATATTTAATTTCAGTTGTGTATTCCCTTAAAAAAGAAAAATATTGCCTTAAACGTTGAACAGTCAGCAGAACAGCCATGGGCGTTGGCCGATTCTTATTTAGAATGGGGTTGCACGTTGGAAGTTTGGAATCATACAGTATTAATTCATTATTCTGTTGTCAGAAGTTATAGTAATTGTTGCGGATAACCGTATTAATTTGTGCTAAATACAAATTTTTGGTTACATCAAAATTAAAAGAATAGTCTAATAGTCAGTAATTGACTACACGTTAATTTCATTGCTTTCCAGGGGTGGGGGGCCCCTTGCCCCACTCCTTTACCACCCCCTTTCGCGGCGCCCATGAGAGAAACTTCCTTAAGGTATTAATTGGAAGGAATTACTGACTTCTAAGCTTAAGTATGCACTTTGAGAATTAATATGATGCGAAGGAAGTTCTTCCTGCTAAGGAATCTATTGCAAATTATTCCTTTGTGAGCTCTGTGCAAATAACAGATAAAATGTGACATTTCTCTGTCCCTGCCCAAAATCTGTAATGCTCTGAAATTTCTATAGAAGTGAATTTTGAGTCTCTATGTGTCCGAAAATAAAATAGAGGAGTATACAAAGCTATTGTTGTCTATCGGAGATATATTTTCTTGCGTTTGTTAAATATACTCAAATTTAGTGAATTGGCGACCCATTTCATTCCAGCAATATTTAAAGACATTCTACATACCCAATAGAACTGGTGGAGAAACCATGGTATTATATTTTATGCCTCAGAGTTGGTGACGGGTAATGATTGGTGTTCAGGCCAGTCGGTAAACACTGGAACTATTTCATATAACAAGAGAGCAACAAACTGCGAGTGATAGAATAAGCTATGGAACTATGGAGGTATCTAACCTTGTTGTGAAGCTGATAGTGACATAGTTTACTATTGCTCTAAGCTTGAAAGATGACGGATATGAGCTGACACAATGCTTTGCTTACTTTCTTGCTGTATAATGTTTACTCACCCCCTCCACTTTCCGGGACCACATATCTAGAAACTGGAATGCTCGAGCCTTTGGAAACTTATGCCCCTTACGAGAGCACTTTCTCTGTGAAGAATTTGAACAGTTATAACTAATACAGGCATCTTTCAAACAAGAAGACTTGCATTGTGGTTATTGGCGTATTTACTTTTGAAGTTATTATGCCTAATGTGACTCTCTGAACAAAGGTGGACAAGCTTTTTCAATCTCATTGATGCTTTTTCTAATGACTGTGCTATCCATTTTTGTGATCATATTATGTGGGAGGCATTCAACCGGAAACGTATCCAGCAGCAAATTAAAGTTTCATAACCTATAAAAATATCCATTTAACCCAAGGAGGGATACAAAATTGTGTTAATAAGTTCACAGTGTTAACGAATTACTCTGTCAAACGGGTATGGACGAATACTTCCTTCCATGTCGTTAAAAGTATAAAATTCGCAATTGTACCTAGGTGCATCAATGCAAGCAAATGAATCATTCCACAGATAATGAACTCTATAGTCATGTAAACAATTTTTTTATGAAATTAATACCTGCATTACAATGAACTTTACTTAACGCGACGGGAGCAGCGTGAAGTAAGAAATGTCGCTAAACTTGAAGGCCTAATTAAGATGCCTTAACGTAATGGGAATGATTCTAATTGGTTATTCTTCTAATCGGCGGACATGGCACTTATTCGAAGCCGCGATCTTTTTCTAACCAGACGTTATGTTTTGCAAAAATGAAAAGAAAGAGAATACAGAAGTATTGAGTAATAAATATTTTTGAACGGAGAATAAAGTGCTATGGTGATGACCATAACCTACTTTAGGAAAAAAAACAGGAAATCAGAGAAAGATTTTTGGTTAAAGCAGTTACATAGAAAGGTACAATTTATTCCTGCATGGCACCACTCGCCAATTGGTTCAAATTAGTCACGTGAGCTCTAAACTTGGTGTAAAGTGAAGGAAAAAGTTTGTCAATGCAAACTCTTAACTAACGTCAGGTTAGGTCAACCCTAGATAGCTCAATTTAATACAATTTGTTAAAGTTAAACGTTACATGATGTTACTAGCGTTCATGGTAATCCCAGGATACGTTCCCATTTATTTGTTTTTCTTCACATGCCGTGCTTAGGCTAAAATGGGAAGCCAGAACCAGACACAAAAGTTCATTGCCAATCTCAGGATTTGAACCACGGATTTTGAGCTTTTCATGCCGGTGCTCTAATCAACAGAGCTACCATAGCAGCCTGCCGACACGGCACCAAACTTCTCAACTGATCGCATTTATTTTTCGATAAACCACGAAGCGTTGTCAAATTCCTACTGAGATAAGAACCTTCAATGGTGACTTATCATTTCCTAAGTACTGTAAGTCCCGGTCTTCATAGCTAACCACCAGTGGAGAGTCATGCACTACCGACCATTGTTGCAATTCCCCTTGTAACGCTTAATGGCAGTAGTTTACAGTAGTGGGCAATAAGTTCGTGCAACCATGAAACCCGAAACTCTTCCTGTTCAGTACTTTCCTGTGAGTGTTAAATGGTAGTTGCTGCAGCTCTTAGCGCACAAAATATAGCTTTAGGCCTGTCGTACTCATTTTGAAGGTGAATTGTAAACTTCGTTTTTATGCTTTGGTTATGTGTCATTTAAACAGTAACATAAATGTTTTATGTTAACTCCTATAAAAGAACATAGAGCATGAATTAACCCTATTACGTATATGTCGTACACAATCGGCCAACCGATTGTCTATCAGTTTCAGCCAGAATTAATATTAATGTTTAGAATATATCTTGTATTTCTCAATTCCTTTGACGGTGGAAAGAGAAACAACTAGTCTAGATAAAAGAAAGTCTGAAAGAGAGTTCAACAAAGTTGGAGATAGGTCAGTTGTTCCAAAAGAAAACAGATAAGCGGAGAGTGGTCATGAAAAGTCAACTACAAAGAGGTAAAGAAAACTGAATTTTAATAGAAGTAATGGTTCAACAAAAGGCACTTAAATACACTATAATATTGGAAACATTTGAAGAAGACTGGCTGCAATGTATCATGTGTACCGGTTGGTCGCATGTTGGAAATGTGACTCAGGGGAATATTTTGTTTTTTATTTTGGATTTCTGTAAAACAGTGAGTAAACTTTGGTGAACTGAGCTGAAGCTGCAAGCATTAAGTTGCATGCCTACAGGTTCTAAAGGTTATTGTAAAGTATCAGTGCAGCTTATCACTAACAACTGAAATAATTATATAAGAAAAGATAATTGCCAATAGTGTAAGATGATCTGCAAAGTCTTGTAGTTCATTATGCTTTCTATGTAATAAGTACTATACATAAATAATAAACATGTACTATGTTGTTCTTAGAATATGTCTTCAATTAAGAAGGTAACATTCCGATTAACCATATGCCGTGTTTAGATTAAAGTTGGAAAGGTAGAATCAAACTGAAAAATTCAATACCATGGACGGAATTTGAAACATCGGCTTGCCGTACCGATTCTGGGTTTCCAACTTAAGAAGTACTCTCGATTACAATCGCATTTTTTTTTATTTGGAAGGCGGGGGGGGGGGGGTATTGTGTAATAGAACGTTGAGGAATTGACCGAGAACACATCAACATCCATCCTAATTCTCAAGTTTTGAGGTGTAACTTTCTTGCAACGTTATATGAGCAATGACTTGTGAGACTGACTAACACTGAATATACTGTAGGTCTAAAACCACTGGCTGTCTTATCTCGCGATTCTGGGATAAATGTTTCAGGTAAAACGGGTTCCCTAGGGCTCATAGCGTTTGACGCTGTTGCCTTTTTTTAACTGCTTCTCGTGTACCTGAATAAAACAGGTGATCCGAATACATCAGTTGTTTAATTTCTGTAGACTTACTCGTACTATCAGTGGAGCAAGAACAGAATATTTGTCTAAAGAATCTGCTTGATAAAACTAGCATAACGCATTCAGTTATTTGCAGCTCATACAGATCAATAAATAAGCGATTCCCTACTTTCATTAAAAGGTTTCTCATAAACCCAAATTTAACATTTTAATTTTCTCCTAAAATCCTGGGTCATTTTTACATGAACTTTGTAGGCATCCTAGTTTTTCAGCGCAATTATTGTTTTTCTCTCCTTTCAAATTCGATAATTGCTTTGATAGCAATTCACTATATACACTTGAATTTTTTTTTCAAAGCATGTTACATTTTGATAATTTCTAAAGTGACGTATCTAGTAGCAATTCCAAAGTTGGACCCATAAACTTTCTCAGATTTTAAGTTGCATTCCCCTTAAAAACTAAAATATTGCTTAGTTATTACGGTTGAAAATTTGTCTTATTAGATTGATTTTAACATTCTGCATTATTAGTGTACTTAAATGTAATAAAAAGGGAACACATTCCTGTTTTTGAAAATGCATTTCCAATGCTATTCTCTTGGTTTATATTATTTTGATAGTTATGTAGATTAAACCTACTCAATTTGATGATGCTAAGAACGGGGAGGCATTAAAGAATACATAATTTATTATAACAAACTATATTATGCAACCACAATTTGAACTGATTAGGCACCTCTTATTCTCAACACAATAGGACCTCAAAATACTTGATCACGAAATAGGACACATAACAGAATAAAACTGTGTAGGTTAACTGACTTGAGACATATTTTCAGATTATAGACTGTATAATAACCCAGGAAATAAAACATTCTTAAAAACTGAGCATTTAAGCCACTACTCGTATACATAACAACTTAATGTGTTTATATACATTACGACTATAAAGTCTGAAGCCATAGTAGTTAATAGAAACAGACAAAAAGCAGTCGGCAACTACAAGCACATTGTGCATATTTTCTCAAAAGTTTCACTACGTTCCTTTGCATAAGCTTCATCATATTAACATTCAGAACTCCTGATGTGACTATGTTCTTTTTAAGAAGTGATGCATATTCCAAATTTTTGTAGCATACATGCAAGTTTTGGAGATATCCTTCATGATGAATTCCAGAAGGTTTAGCTCGGGTAATCATGCTGCTCGTTCCACAGGACCCCTTCAGCTAATCTAGGATCCGAGAAAAATGCAGTTCAGCAAATGGACGTACGCAAAGTACATAATGGGGCAGGACACCGTCTGGCAAACACCACACTGAATAGTAGCAATTTCCAAACCAATAACAAGGACTATTTCGGAAATGGTTAACTCCACAACAAAGTAGGTATTTGACATAAATTGTATTGTTTAAATAGATGGCTTTTCGTGGAGTTAGATTTTGCTTATCCCTCACACTTTAAGAGTTACTCAGAACTTGTTCAGAATGAAGGGGACTTCAGAGGCTATCAATCAAATCTGTTATAGTCATTTCTGAGAAATTCAAAAATTTTGGAAATCTTTTCATGTAAGGGTACTTTGGGGGGATTTCCTTGAATATCTTCGTGTCGCATCTTTGGGAGATGCTAAACATATAAGTATACGAATTTTGATATTTAGCCAACTTTTCGTTTCTCAGTGAGGCAGTTCACACACACACACACACACACACACACACACACACACACACACACACACACACACACACACACACACACACAAGTCGAACACATACACACATGACCCTGTTTCTAAAAGTGTTTTGATTCAGGAGACCTCAAACCTGCATTTGGATAGAAATCTCCCTATCAAATTTTTGGGTTGATTGCAATACTTTCTCTACGTATTGTGCACTAACGTGGCACAGAAAGTAATAATGAGCTTAAAATGTTAATAACCCAATGGGAGCGGAATATTTCCAAAGAACAAACTCAATATATTCAGATTAACATTTTTAAAAATACTTAATATAAACACTGCGATTTTGCACGTTGCTCTCAGTTAAGCTATAGAACATTCAGTAAGACGTCTTTTAACCTGAACAATGTTTTTTTGCATACGTCATGTTTATAATACGTACAGGCTAGAAGTGAACTTTAATTAGAACTACTGTGATTTTATGTACATTGATAAATAAAGTCGCAGCACATTTCCTTCCATTTAGTTTTTCCGTTCCTCCTTTTTTTGTTTCCTTTTCTCCAAAAGGCCTATCAGGCATAACCTTTATAATTGCATCTCTCTATTGCGTTGCAAGTCTAACCCTTTTCTTTTAGTGTGTGCTCACAATCCTTAGATTTGCTACAAAATTATGTGTATGATAATCATACATAGTTCAGACTGCATTTTTCTGTGTCACTTTAATGCACTTCTCCTCGAAACGCCCCTGTTAGAGAAAGGCATTCAGTCAATCTTGCAAAATGGAATTCCGAAGGTCGTACCGATCATCAAAGTGATGAAACAAAAACAGTTATTGCTCCGTCTGAGATCATAACAGTATTTATAGCAGCAATGTTTGTGCCGCGAACTTAACGACACATCAGTTGCAAGGAAGATGTCCTTAAACGAACAATAAACTTGTCTTCCATTTTCTTTTATGTTGATTTCCAAGTAACAGCTTCATCCAGCTTTCTTCAGACTTCTGAAATCACGATCAAAATGTATTTTCGGGTTCAAAGCGTACATGATTTTATTCTTTATTGTATGGACATTCATTAATGGTTTAACTTTTTGTTTCTAACTGCAAGCTCGAATGCTTACGCAGTAAAAAAAGATTTCTTTGTCCTGCACTCTTTGCTTTACGGATGTAAAGTGCTCAATGGGGATGGAAGGAAGAATGCCAAGTCTTGTTGTGAGTGCTATTTGTCGTGATGACACGAGTACAGCTGCCGGGATTCCATGAGGATAGCTTACACAGCCTGACCATTTAGAAAGCAAGCCTCCAGGTCCTGTTCAAACACAGAGGTAGTCATCGATCATCCAGACTCCCGCCTTCTGCTTCTTGCCTCCCTCAGCATTTCTTCTCTTACTATTTCACTGTATTTTCTCAACAGGTGACTAAAAGCATCTTTTGCACTTTCTCTATCCTTAGGTCTGGTAGAAATCACAACCCTATACACGTCAGGGAACTACCAACATAACCTTGGTCAGTTTTATACACTTACAAAGTAAAAGTTGGACTGTATGTTATGGTGAAAATGCCTACCATATAAAAATCAGCATTGGCAAATACAGTAGTACTTGTAGTTCAATCATTTCAAACATTTATTCTAACAATTCTAATTATAAATATACAACACAATTACCTTAGCTACAGGAAGCCAGCAGCTATTTCAGCTGGAATAATATTAGTGCTATGCTAATATACATAGTGTTTGCCTAATATTGGCTCTAGCCATTGATCAGACAATACACAGAACAGTAATAATTACAAAATGTCCAAAAATCTCACCCTTCAAACTATTATATTCACTTACCACCTCCATTTGTTTCTTACATTTCATAAAATTTTCCCCAACACTTCTTTCTTCCAACAGGTCTTTAAAAACTTTTCTCACTGTTAGCTATTTACTTCTGTTTAACCATTTTCTAAAAATGAGCTGTTTCCTCCAATGATCTGTACCTGGAAATTCTAATATTGAATGAATCTCATTTCCCCTACTATTACATATTGGGCATATTCCCTTCATTGCATTCTTTCTTTCATTTCTCAATTTCCATACACCTACACAATCGAAACCAAGCAATCCCTTCTCTTTCGTTCTTTTCACAAACCTTAAGATATAACTCTCTCCCTAATTCATGTTTCCATTCCTAGTAAGACCTAAGTGACTTTCATCTCTTATTTGATCATATAAAGTTTGCCCATTCAGATCTTCTAGCTTTCTCTAGTTTTCCAAACTCCCTTTACTAATTTGCATCCTGCGGGCCACATGCCTCCAATCCCTTTTATCATTAACAGATCTTTGATTTTTCTGAGTCATATATTTGTCTGCTTCCGATATTTTTGAAAACTCAAAAACACGTTTATTAAATCACTGTCAGGTAACTCCTGGATTCTAAATAAATATTTAGATATTCTTTCAATTACTAGTCCCCTTAAGCTCACTTTTTCAAATACAACAGTAGCGGTAGGAGGAATTGGCTCCCGGAAACTTTCGATACTAAAGTATATTATAATTTCAGGACTCAACTTTACTTTTACCATCTACAGGATTTTATACTTCATTAATATGCTGAGGCTGATTATACAGGATAACTAGTCAATCTTTACTCTTAAAATTTTTGTTTTTGGTAGTTATTTACCGTCAGTTTTTGCTGTGTATACTGCCACAGGTGGCAGACACTGATAATACATCAAATGGGAAACACAATTTGAGAAGGACACGTTCCAGGACTAAGTTTAAGGTACCTCCCAGTCATTTGCCGGCTATGGAAACTAAGCAAATCCTGACAAAACCCTCGGACTTAGAGGGAAGGACAATCTTGTCTGGCTTCGAACAGCGGACTTCCCGCTTGAGAATCCGTGTTTTAATGAGCTCGGCCACCAATGTTGGTCCCTAAAAATGTATATAAATTTAATGTACTGCATAAACTCTTCTTGCTTCTGGCGCGGAGGACCCGGGTTCGATCCCCGGTACCAGTATGGAGATTTTATCCCCTTTGGGAGGTCTGGCACGGGGTGCACTCAGCCTCGTTAGGTCCCGAGGGGACCAATTGAGGGGCTACTTGATAGAAAAATAGCGGCTCCAGGTCGTGAAGATCGCATAACTGGTCGGGAGTGACCGAGACGCTGACCACGTACCACCATTCAATACTGCACCCCACCAATGACGCCTGTAGTGGGCCGAGGTGGGGGACGCAGCGGCTGGGTGTTAAGGCTTGGCTCTTCATGGGCTGTAGTGCCGGGGGTTAGTTTTAGAGCAATGAACCCTGCTTAGTTTCTTATTTTTTTACATAAACTTTACTAGTTTTCTTAACCGACAATGGAATGAGTATGAAATGGAGATTAGTCCACCCCTTCAAGGCTACAGCTTACCTAACTGAGCCTGAATTAAAGGAGTTTATGAGAGCAGCGCTCCTATATGGTTAATTGAGGTGACTGAGATACCAAGTTAAAATAAGTTGCTCCCAATGACACACAGGAGAAAGATTAATTACAACTGACTATATGTGTATGAATTGTTTGCTAGTTCTGTACCATAGTATCTAATCCTCTGTCCTAAGCTCGGATGGAACATTTTGTATCAGTAAAATTCGATAATAGTGCATTGTTGTCATTTTCAATATTGCTTGGAGATTACATAGTAATACTTATGCAACACTTTGAGAAGTTTACTTAACTTCTCAATATCGCCAGGTAAAATACTTAATGCAGCGAGCCAATAATTAGATTAGACCGAATGCACAATAGCCTTGAACTGGATGAAAACTGTGGCACCCATCGTCCGAATTGTGTATATAGGAGGCAGATCATGATCAGTATACCTACAATTTACATAAAAGTCTGCATTAGCATAGGGTTGAAAATAACAGCCTTGAATATTAATGCATACATTACTTTAAACAAAGTTAGCTTAGCAAGATTGTTCAACAAAAATGATTTGAAATAAAACTAAAGTTTTTGCAGATGGTACAAACTAATGGTGTAGCCCCATTCATGATGCTTTATAAATTAAAAATTCAACAGTACGAAAATCTTTGACAAATCAGGGGGTTATAGTATGTAAGTATATATAGTATATAAGGGGGTTTTAGCTAATTCCGTCCTTAAGCAGATTTAAAAAAATGACTACCTATACTTAAATGTAGACTTTTTTCACTTACTATAAAACGTACATAAAATACGTATGCACTAAATGTTTTAAAACATGGTAGTATGTACCAGTTCCACTCACATATTTGGGTACCAAACTCCACATTAAAGTTTTTTTTTTTTTTTTTTTTTTTTTTTTTTTTTTTTTTTTTTATAGAAATGCAAATCCAGCAAGTATATCTGGTATTACAATGACAAGATGAGGCATCGTGATCAATTGTGGCTTGGTACAAACAAACGCAAGGTAACCGGCTGATTCTTGGGTTGGGGTTAGTAGGGTACGTAAGACAGAGCGAATGCAAAAAATGGCCGCCATGCGTGATCTAAGGATTGCTAGGTAAATTGATAGGGGAAGCAGTACGTCGTAGATGTTTGAAGCAGTCTCTAGAGGTAATTTTTAAGGCGTATAGCAGTGTATGTATGTGTTGATGCGCGATCATGCTAGCTGAGTATATTGTTCACTGTATCAATGTATTTTGTCTAGCGCAAGAGCTTTCTATCATGGCTGAATGTATTACCCTAACTTAATATCACCTCACCACACATCGCTCCGGCTAACCTAATCTAACCTAACCTAAACTAAACTAACCTATCTCAACCCATTTTACTCGACTATTCTATTCTGCTGTAACCTGTTCTAACCTTCACGCCATACCGTTTTAGGCCTGGGCATTTCGCTTGATTTGCAGATGTTTTCCAGCGACTTTAGAGACTTTGAAGGTATTACGCCTCCCTAGCATGCAAACACTAAGCATTTTATAAACATTTGAAGCTATATTAATGCTATTTTAGGAGTTCATAGGTACTTTAGACATTTTTATGGTATTCTGAGCGTTTTTACGAATGTTTGGACGACTCTCGTGTTTTTCAGTATTTTCACGTCCTTAGTATGTTTTGATACTTTTAATGAGCATGTAGACCCTTTTTAGCGATTTCTTATGCTGCTCTAAAAGAATTAAAGACAAAATCACTCAAACACGAGCAGTGCGTCCACAGATTAATTAATTAATACGGTGTGTAAACAGAATCTTGTTTTAAAATCTATCTGTTGGACTCTCTGCAACCCGTTCGTAAACAAGGACTTTTGTGGCAACATAACAGACGCAATAACACCAGCTATGACCAAAGCTTTACCATGGTTATATGTTACGAATAGTTGGCGGCACTAATGAAACCTAACAGATGTACTATCACCAAATATAATCACACTGCACTACAATGGGGGAAAAAAATGTCAAGGTTGTTTTTGGGGTATCTCAATAAGTTGTGCCTAGTATAGGGTTATACTCAAGAAACCGAGGTCACACTAGTAGAGCATGGAGCAAGGATTATTAATCCCAACTTAAACAGCTGAGTTTCATTATGAGCCAGATTTTATGTAAGTCAGTGTACATCCCTATTAGCTTGTCCTGGATGACGCAGCTGTTTGAACGTTGGCTTTCTACTCCCGAGGCTGGCTGTTCAATCCCAGCCCAGAATTATTATATATAAGTGTGCTTAAATATGACGTCTCATTTCAGCAGATTTACTGGCATTTAAATGAACTCTCTAGGGCAAAATTCCAAAACACCAAGGGCACTAATACGGGCTTGACAATTGTTAGCATAGTTAAATAAGTATAACGACTATTAACCTCTATTGACTATAGTTAGACAACATTGCTTAGATATTGTGACAAGTGGCCAATCCAGTTACTTTATACGTCACTTTATTTGTTCTAAAACAGGATCACAAAATACAGTTCCCTGTTTTATTGTTAACAGAATTTACAATATGTTGTGACCTTGCAACTCAGCTGTTTCGTTGTATTGCAACCTTGACACAAATGCTACTCACTGTACACAACTCTATGGGCCCTAGTGACCAAGTTGTGGACGGGCACTTAAACATCACACACTCACTCACTGTACACAACTCTACTGCACTCAAACCAAAGAACTGACTAGCTCACTAAAAAAACTGCCTCAACACCGTCCGGCTTGCTTATATAGCATGAATTGCTGGCGAATTTTCTGGAAAATACACGTTTCTCGAAGCTTCTCGTACTATTTGGAACCGGTCTTTGTTCTGCCCGCTCATTGTCGGGCGTTGCCTAGCAATGTAGTGATTGAAGGTAGCTGAACTCCAGCGTCCATTGAGGTGCGCGGCCGCCGTCGCAATATCCCTCTCTCCCTTTCTCTCTCTTATATACCGTATATACCATCCCAGTTACCTTTACAACAGTTATTAATCAAGAATGGTATTCACTCATTTATATTTGTGCCAGTGTTTGGGTTGGTATTTTTGTTTTCTTTCATAAACATTACATTCACATATTTTCAGACTCTGGGAAGCTTAGGGAATAATCCCGCACTTCATGGAACTCATGCCCTCTGCATTTGTCGGCTAGCGTGCTTACCATCACACCACTGATACAATCTGTTTTGGTTTTGTTTAAATGAACCTCGCAGTAACTCACTCCTAGTAAATCTCGATAATCTGTTTGTGTCTTGCAAAAACACATTGTGGCATAAATTCCTTAAATTTTAACGATGTCCTAACTATAATGCCTGGAAATTACTATACATTTGTAGACTAAAAGTGCTAAAACATTGGTAAATAGCGAGGGCCTTCTTGACCGTGGAATGTGACTTATTTGATGACATATGTGTCAATTTAAGGAGTACGGATTACCAGGTATCGAACTTAATAAAGCCAGACTTTGGTAAATAAAATATAGTAATTGGATTGCGATCTTTAGCTAACTGAACGTGATTATCGCTAATTGCTGTCACTGTGAATAGGGGGTAACTTTAGGTTACTTTACCCATAGCAGTATTCCTAATAGTTTGCAATAGGGTTTGAATGTGATTTAACTCTTGGTTCAGTGTCGTAAAATCAGGGTATTGATAGACGTTGAGTCTAAACATCTGGTTCTTACTGTTTTCAGCGTGTACTCTGATACTCTAAAATGTATTAAAAACCTAGGAGGTTAAGGTCGTTATGACTTCCAGTCGTGAACGGCAGGTGTGCTGTTCAAATCCTGCCAGGATCGTCCTCCCTGATTGAGTTTTCTTCCAGGTTTTCCTCAGTCCTCTGCCAAACGGGGAAGTACCTTAAACTCAGGCCTGAAACGCTTCCTTCCTAAGCTTTTACATTTTGTTTTATGAGTCATCAGTGTCCACCGTCTGTGGTGCTGTATGTAGTAATAAAGGGTGTTAAACACTACTAAAACTATGTTTAACTAAAGCTTCCATTAACTTAGTTGAGAGATTGTGAAGGTTGGAGCGAAAATAATTAGGGTACAATAAGGAACAATATGTTCGATTATAACTTATAGTTATGTGGAGAGAGTTAATGCTATACTTTTAAGTGTTTGGCTCTTCAGTAGTTTGCCGTTGGCTGGGTTGCATGGGTTGCGGTGGAAATAAGTTAGACAATTTCGGAATATTATAGTTTCCAGCTTGTGGTTTTATAGGGTTGTATGAGACTGAGCTAATTGCATTTTGAAATCCGCTATACATAATTTAGGCCAGAACGTTTCACAATATGAATTAAATAAGCTTCACTGTCAACATGGTTTGTTTCTGTTATTGGAATTGTAGGTTAGGCACATTTATAATACTAAGTTTCCTACACTAAATTATATTTAAACAATACCGTACCGATGCCAGAGGTAAAAATGAAGAAAATTATCAGGTTATTATACTTATGTAAACGCAATGCTGCTACTGGATGTGAATGCAACTAGCAACTTTAATGGAAAATAATAAATCAAACTGCACACATTTTCATAATGTAGTTATTCTCGTCACATATCTGACAAATTTCCTTCTAAAGTTTCATTGTTATTATGTGAATATCTAGGTAGATTTTTCTTTTCGGTATCTCTATTGATTACGTCCATCTTTTCAGGATAAGCGCTTATCCGAACAACTCACCCTAACTGAGATTCGAACTCGAGAACTCTTGAATGTATGTCAGACACGCAACCCCCGAACCACAGAGACTAGCTGCGGAAGTTTTGATTTATAAAATGTCGAATTGCTGAAATAACATTTTTTGTTTACGAAATTTCTACTGCAATTCGTTGCATTACATATCAGGAAGGTAATTTTCTGTTATCCGTTACCATGGCAGGCACAAAATTTAGCGGCTCATAGCTTATATTACCATTGTCTTTCCTATTGTGCAAATAAATGTTGTGGCTGTAAATGCTATTTATATCACCTTGCGGAAGAAGAGGCTATGTTGGGCGTATTTTTTACACCACTGAAGTGACAGTTTGAAAATTGGACCGAAGCCAGAATATTAATTTCTAGCTAACTTTCGAAAGTCGGGTAAGTCAGCTAGTCCAAAGCAAACGACAAAAAGGGGTCAAAGTACACAGGACTATTCAGAGCATACAGATATAATTACCTCAACGTGTTGTAAATTACAAATATGGTAAAGGCAACGTAAAAATGTGTAATCCACCGTATCCAAAATCAAAATCAAAAAGGGGGCCAAAGGTGTGTATACAGGCAAGGGCGTATACGGAGAGCACATTTGGGAGGGTGAAGCCGAAACATACAATGTTAGGCATACCTTCATTCCGATGATCTCATTTAGATATTTATTCATTTGAGGGAGTTATCAAATGGGTCACTGGACAAGCTATATTGACTAAATAAGAAGTTTGAAAAAGATCAGCATGATCAAAACAAATTTGTAAACATTTACAGGACAAAAGGCACACTGAAGTACATAGATAGTACGGTGTGTGCTCTCTTCTCCTTTATCATTACATAGGGCCCAAATCTCCTAACAGAACTCATACTCACTTTATTATACAGGAAGGGCTCTGTAACCATCTTGTCCTATAGCTACATGTGACTAAACAGGTGCAGACAGTAAAATGAGTAAAGAAAAGAAAGAGGAAAAATATGAAATAGAAAAAAAAAGTGATTAAATTCCTTATCGTCCTCCAATATTTACCACATTTTAGTTTGTATACTACTTTATTTACTGGCTCATAAACAGGTACAGTGCGACATATATTAAACCTGTAAGTATATATGCTGCAGAAAACGACAATGACACTACAGTGCTTGGACATTGTGGGTTTGGGTATATGAAGGGAGGCTTGAACCCCTGAGTACCCTCCCTGCCTACGCCCCCAAACACAGATCATTCAAGCTACATGCTACAATTTAGAGCATAGAGAAATCATTACGACTAGAATTATAAAGGGCTATTGCCCCATTGATATCGCAGATTGAGCTACGATTTTTTATAGTGAAAGTACCTGGAAAACAAAAATAGCCGTGTCTCGACTTTCTCTCCCGTAGTATCCCTATTCCGGGAAAAAATTATAAAGTTTTATGTTGTAACGGCTGACTTAGACCCGTCTTCCGCTCATTATTCAGCTGCTTGGGAAGAGATAATAAACTTTGACCCACATCGAGGTTACAAGTATCTGCGCGCATGACTGCACTAAAGATAATTTAGAACAAAGACTGCATGTGGCGAAAAGAAAATCGGCTGCAGTTACACTAGATTTTTTCTCAGCAATCGGTGCCTCCAAGAATAGAAAGAAAAAAACAAAACTGAAGAGGTAACAGTTGCACAGTGTTGGAAGTTATCTCGTTTAATACTTTTTATATATGATATAGACTTGGGGATATAGGAGAGAAAGCGAGACACAGGTATTTTTATTTTTATGCACTAGAAATTCCCAACCCGATCTGTAACACATATGTTACAATGGCCCCTTGTAGGTCGCAAATGACAAGCGCGATAAAGGCATCTCCCTGAAGTGTATACCTAGCTATCGCCCGTTACCAGTGAAGGGGATAAACTCCAGTTTTGCTGAGAGATGGGGACACTACCAACCATCTTTCCACATTATTATAATCTGAGAGTGGAGACGTGCTGAGATATATGATAGTGAGCCATCCCAGAGTTGTCTTCCTCACACGCTATTGCATGGCGCGACACTGCTTCATTCAAATTACAGTCTTCCTACATATAATTATATGTATTGTTACAATGCACGGTAAACACTTCCAGAGCTTGAAACCCAGTGTTGTCCAGCACGAACCGGCGTCTCGAGGACCTGCATTCCGCCCCCTTTACCTTCCTTATGACTCTTTAAAAAATTCTATTAATAATTCCGCCCTCTGTTTCAAATTATAGGGGGAGGATCTTTTCCTCGGCTTGGTGGGAACGGGGCAGGGAGAGAGATGGTCTCGAGGCTATCCCCAGGAAATCAACCGCGGCCAAGTACTCGCCTATTGTTTGCAAATCCGTCATTCATTCTCTTTGGAACAGCTTACACGTCTCTAATTTTTGGGAGGTGGGGAGGATAGGCTGGGCTTGTGGCTAGACGGGAAACTGAGTGGGAGAGTCGATATATGTGAAACCACAGAAAGGAAAATTATACGTCGAAAATATTGTGTTTAAACTTCCGTGAAAGATTAGAGCATAAAGGGAGAAAAACGTAACATTATATCACGTAGGATAATGTATGCCTTCATTATACGGAGCGATAGATAACCCTCCTTGTCTCTGCTACATGGAGGGACTTATCAGATCCCCACGTGAGGGATTTAGTTGACTGAGAGCACAATCGACCGTGTTGCATAACTCCAAAAACACATCGCTCACTATCGAACTCAAGGACAGTCTACTTTATCATAAATTTCATGTTTTCATCGATTAGGTTCTACTTCAACTATATCACACAACTACTTCGTTTGTGAACCAACCTCGTACGGGTCGAGTTTATGGGCAAATAGAGTAAAGATGCATTTTTAAATAGTTGACAGTAGCAATCGCTGATCGAAACTAAACACTTATTTATGCAACTAATGTATAATCTGACATCTGATCATTTATATGGACGTTATTCTTAGAAAATTAAAAGACGAAATACCATTAGAAATAAAAATAAATAAAAATAATGTATTAAATATACTACTGTTTGCGGATGACATGATGTTAACACAAGACAGAGAGGATAAACTGAAAATAAGTATGCACAAGTTACAAAATTTGATCCAGGATTATGACTTAAATATGTCATTAGGGAATTCAAAGATCATGCCATTTATAGGAAAAGAAATAAAAAGATCGAAGACAGTGTTAAACAATAAAGTATTAGAACAGGTGGGAAAATTTAATTACTTGGAATGCAATGTAACCCTTAAAACAAACAACGAAGAAATAAGTGATTAAGTGAATAAATTTCAACATATTTGTGGAAAAATAGCTAGTAACTTGAAAAGGAAAACTCGAAAGGATACAAATGTAAAATTATATAGGACACTAGCTGTTCCGGTTTTACTGTGTGGATCGGAAACATAGATACTTAAAAAGAAAGAATGGTGCCAAATACAAGCGGCAGAAATAAAATATCTCCGGGTAGGAAAAGAATGTACAAGACAAGATCGTATTAGAAATCAAGGAATAAGGAAAGAATTAGATATGTTTTCATTAAAAGAAAATATGCAAATAAATAGAGAAAAATGGAGAAGTCATTTGCAAAGAATGGATAACTCTCACGTCCCATTACAGTCATAAAATATAAAGCAATTCAAGCATTAAAGTACGTAAAAATAACTAATAAACTTGCTAAATGTATTATTCACGGGGTGCACTCAGCCTCGTTAGGTCCCGGGGGGGGGGACCAATTGAGGAGCTACTTGATAGAGAAGTAGACATTTTGAACGAAGCTAAGAGTGTCAAGAGTTTATTAATTCCAGAAAAAGAAAAAAAAAATGTTTATGAAAAAGAATATGAGAAGTTTTGTGGATAGAGAAACAAAAAATGCGTTAGTTTGCGAGGGTGACGATTTCAGGTTTTCTTACAGGCACGCATTGGAGAAAATTATGTTGTGGGGTGATGACGTCGGTGCTGTCTTACTGCTATGGTAATTACGTCAGTCATTTTCTGGCACTGATGACAGAGAGGGGGTAATTTCGCTTGATCGATGCCGTCGTAATAAACCGTTTTAATGGTAGGATTGCATAAAGAAATTAAGTTGCAGAAATTATGAATAAAAATGTGATGTGTTGTAATTGCATGACTTTAGCTACTCCTGTATTCTTACAAACGTTTATTCCTCTACCTACTCCATGTTAATAGAGATACACATTTGCAGAATTATCTTCTTACTAACTTTCTTGTAGGTGTAAGGGGGATAGGAAATACCTACAGTAGGCTTTTAGCGATAGAAAAATATTTCAAGAGATATTTTTTATTTTTATTTTTGAGTTATGCTGATGGTGGCCCCGTGGCCGAGCGGTTAAACCGTTCGCCTGTCACCAAGGCGGCCAAGGTTCGATCCCAGGGACCCGCATGTGGTATTAGTGGTGGACGAAGCGGCGTCTGGGCGGGCTTTCTCCGTTTTTCCCCTCCACTCATTTCACGCATTGCTCCATCATTATCTTTCCATTCATCAATTTCGCATACATTTCATATCATCCTCTTCCTCACTATCATACCTGCTGCTTGCCAGAAATGCAAAAGTCACCCTGATTATAGAGGGATTCTGAGAACATTGCCAGAAAGTTTAAGGCATAATTTCGTTTGTAATAAAAATACCTCAAACATATGCTATTTTTATCAAAGTTGTTAAAGCCACTTTTTGAGAAAATAAAAATGTTCGAAAAATGTTCCACGTGAATGGTAGTCTGGGGGGAGTTTTTTGATATCCTTCGAAGATACTGAATTTAAACACCAAGTTTGGTATTTAACCGACTTCTGCGTTACATGTACACAGGCGGACACACACGGACCTTTCTCCAAAGATGATTATTCTTTAGATTCAACGGGTCCCAAAACATGCATTTCTGGTGAAACCTCGATATTTGAATTTTGGTTGGAATACAATATTTCCCCTATTTATTTTAAGTAAATAGGTAGTATTGAAAGTAATAACTTTGTTTACCTTATTGACTGTTTTCTAACCTGATTGTTATTTGGAGACAGTTTGCGATATCAGTTTCAGATGTTTATATTTTATAGCATTATGTGCGTTTCTTATAAAAATATCTTATTTAAATGCTCTATTTATTTCTTCTTGAACATTATTCCAATACATTAGTTATTAAGCCTGATTTTTGCGCCTCTATAGAAAGAAATCGTCATATTTTCTTTGTTGTATGCAAAAACCTCTTCTTATCATGTGTTATTTTCGTTAAGTAATACCATCATGTTGTTACTTGTGATTTTATCAAAAACACCTCCATTACATTGGATTTTATTATAATTAAAAGCTCATCATGGTACCTGTGGTAATGTTAAATCACACACCCAATTTTATGATTCGTAATTTTGTTATAGTATCACTTCTCATTTATATTATCTTTTGTTGTAATCACTAAACCTTTATATTGATTTGGGTTCTATTGTAGTAAAAAAAAATATCGTTGCAGAATCCGTTCATTCCTGCACGGATTTTATGAACCCTAAGGTATTTATGCTAACTGAATTAAAATCAATTGCGCTGAATAATATGTGTTATAATGATTGGGATGCAAGTATTTTACGTAAAATTATGGTGACAGCTTAAACGTCTTCCAGAGCCATTAACTTAATGTGAATTGTTATTCACAAAACCCTTTTACACGTGTCTCAAACATCTGATATCTACTGCAGAAAGTATACTTTGAGTATCAGGCTTTCTTATCGGATGCTGCAGATAATCCAATCTAGATTATCAACCCTCGCATTACCAAGCGGGAGAGGGGGTACTTTATGCCCAACTTCTGTATTTTTTCAAATTTTCTCTTTTAATTTTTTGATTAAAGACATGCACTTGATAGTTATTTTCAATTACTATTTCTACTACTGAATTGCGTATTTGTTTTAAATCTTTCATTGTTGATCTATTTGAGAAACAATGAAAAGCCAAGGTAGTCATAAAGTACTGCCCCGTCGGTATAATGTGATTCGTGTAAAAAAGTAAAAAAGAAATAGTTAAACAATGTTAAATATTACTTTTATAAACATAATAATATATAATACCCAATTCTAAATTTATTTTGGTTTAGAAATTGTTCAGACATTTTGTTACCAGCGGTGGTCACCTCCATTGGCACTATAACCTCTGTAATAGGGATTTTCATAATATACACTGTGATTTATGTAAAAAAGTAAAATAACAATAGTTAAAACAGTGTTAAATAATACTTTTATAATTATGAGAAGATAAAATACCCATTTTAAAAATAAATTTGTTAAAAAAATCCTCAGACATTTTGTTTCTAGTGTCAGTTCTAAAATATGAATCGGATTTCAAGATTTATTCATTACTTCACTACTCTGGCAATTCCATCACTGTTTTATGGTGGCCTCTGTAAAATAAATGAGTTGTTACTCTTCTAAATGAAAGCTTTATTTACCTGGTATAATTAAAAATGTTATTTAAACATTCCAGATATAAATGCACTGACATTAGCTTAACCGTTTGGCATGTGCATTTCGGAAGTTTGGGTGTAGTTTTTATGCTTTATCCATGCTTGTAATTCTTTTATTGAAATGTCCCATCTTAAAGTCTCCGGCTCCCGCAGGTAGGTACTTCTTCGTATAGAAAAGATAGGATTAATGATAAACACTTTTTGAGACTTTTCAATTAGTTGATTTTGTTGTATACGGCACATAAATCTTTAGCTTTTAATTTCTTAAATATGGAAATTTCCACATGTTGCAATATTCAAAACTACACAATGCAGGTACGTCTGAAATGATACAATAACGTAAAGGAATAGACCAAGTAATGAACTGTAATTGTTACTGTTCCAAAGAGTTCATATTTCTAACGCTGTGTCTAATGGCTTTAAATGAGCAATTCTTGTATGTACACACACACACACACACACACACACACACACACACACACACACACACACACACACATGCACGCACGCACACACACACATATACAAGAATCTTGGAAACGGCTCTAACGATTTGGAACCTATTTTGTATTCAGATAAGGTTGTGCTCTTTAAGTTTGTCTACAGGATGGAAGTGAAATGATCCGTCAGACTTTAACAGTTCTCATGTTGTGAATAACAAGAAAGTCTTAATACCAAAATGTTCATAGTTTTCTAGAAAAAAAAAATCAAAAAAACATTTATCATCACCTGGCTGAATTATTATTGATTGAAGGTTCTTGATTTATGGCTATATTCATAGAAAATTGAATAAATGACAAATTTTTCCTTTGGCATATTTCAATAGATTCAACGGTTTTTGTGTAAATTAAATTTAAAGGAACCCACAATTTATTGTAACAAAAAGACAATAAATTGTGGGTTTTTAAAATTTAATTTACACAAAAACCGTTGAATCTATTGAAATACGCCAAAGGAAAAAGTTGTTGTTCATTACATTTTCTATGAATATAGCCATAAATCAAGAATGTTCAATCAATAATAAGTCAGCCAGGTGATGATAAATTTTTTGATAAAAATATTTTTATCTAGAAAACTATTAACTTTTCAACATTTTGGTATTAGACTTTCTTGTTATTCAAAACATGAGAAATTCTCTGTTAAAGTCTGACGGATCATTTCACTTCCACTCTGTATATAGGTGTCTTTCTGAAAAAAAAAAAAAAAAAAGCGATTTTACATAAAAAATAAAATTTTCTATTCCCTCTTCTGCAGAGCAATTCTTGTACATATATTCCCCGTATCTCAGAAACAGCTCTAAAGATTTCATTAAAATGCTGTATACATATAAGATTTTGCTTTTTCAGTTTACCTATATAGGTGGCTTTCCTGAAAAAAAAAAAAAAAAAAAAAAAAAACGCGATATAACACAAAAAATAACGTTTTTTATTCCCTGTTATACAGACCAATTCCTGTATGTATTTTGTGCATCTCGGAAACTGTTGTATTGCTTTTGATGAAAGTTTGTGTACAGATAAGGTTCTTGAGTTTATTTACATTGGCGTCTTTCCTGAAAAAAGAACACGATTTTATTAAAAAGAAACATGTTTTTATTCTCTCTTCTACAAATTATTTATACAATTTTCTGTATGTCTGAGATAGAAATCCCACGTATTACATTCACGCTGTTTTCTCTACTCAAATTCAGGTAACACATTCAGATCTCTTTCTCTACTCACTATTCTATAAACAATTTTCCATACAAAACGTGAATTTACACAACAAAAAACATTTTATCCCCTCTTTTAAAATAAGTCATACAATTTTCTGTAAGTTTGAAATGGAAATTCTACATATTACATTTACACTGTCTTCTCTACTAACTTTTAGATAACACATTCACATCTCTTTCTCTACTCACTCTTGTATAAACTATTTTCCATAAAAGACGTGATTAAAACAAAAAAAAAAAAAAAAAAAAAAAAAAAAAAAAAACTTTTGATCCCCACTTTTAAAATAAGTCATACCATTTTCTGTAAGTTTAAAATATTCACATTGTTTTCTGCACTCACTTAGGTAACACGTTCACAAATCTTCCTCTACTCACTCTTGTACAAACAATACATATCATCTATATATACGAAATGGATGTTTGTATATATGTAACTGTTGATCTCGAAAACCGCTTAACCGAGCACCGCGAAATTCGGCATGTATATTATCTTTTCATGGAGAAAGTTTTTATGGCAACAATTTTACTATGCAACACATTATTCTCAAATGGTTTTCTGCTCGCTTTTGTTTTATGTAGCACATTCATATATCCTCTGTTTACCCTTCAAAATACAATTTATACAATTGTCTATGATTGAAGTATAAATGCAACGTATTACAGTCACGCGGTTTCCTCTACTAATTCTTCCTTTACGAGGCACAATTAGTCTTCTTTCGCTACTCGCCCTTCCACATACAATTCATACAGTTGCTATATGTTTGAAATAGAAATATGTACAACGTATTACATTCACACTATTTTCTACATTCACTTTTGTTTTACAGTTCATAAGTTATTCTCTACCTCAGGTGCTGCATGAATTAAATCGTGAGTAAATATTAACAAAGAAAAATTAAGTAAAGACTCAGATAAGGTTTAAATAGTAAAGTTCAACTATCAAATATGACCATAGCAATAATGAACATATGAAAAGTTCGAGGATTTAGCTTGCACCTACGTACAGTAGAATAGGCAAAGCATGCAGGTAAGTTAGGTTACCAGCACTGAATGCAGGAAATCCAATTTTCCATCTTGTGAGCATGAACGGGAAGTAGATCAAAAACTCTATTGCCGAAAAATAATTTTCAGCTATATATTAATTAAAATATGCAGGATTATTGTTGTTGATTACATGACATCTAAACCTTGAGTAAGAGAAGACTGCGGAAGAAGTTTCCGGAACCGTGACCGAGGGGTTATGGTGCTGTGCAAAACAATTTGGAGAATAACGGGAGAATCTCATGAAGTGGAGATTCTGATGATGGGGACAGGCGGACGAATTCTGTTTCATGGTTCTGCTTCACGGCAGCATCCAGTTATTTTCCGGCCGATGGACCCTTGACTAGACTTCCGGTGCCAGTGACACTTGCACTTCCGGGACGGCATGGTTGAGGGAGAGTACACGTCCGCAAGAAGACATTGTCACTGACATCAGTTGTAACGGGTCCTCTGCATTTCCCCGACGTAGCAAAGCAGAAATTCAGGGTCACATGCCATATCTCTCTCTAAGCTTTTGAACATCCGTAGAGTGCTCAGCTGCTGAGTATTCCATATGTGCAGCGTTCTATACCCAAAACCCGCACTCTGTGAGACAAACATTCTGTTAAGTCTATTTTAGAACCCATAGAATAATGCTAAAAAGACTAGTGTTGTTAGAAGCGCAGAGTTTTAAAATGTAGAATTGTAATCAACCAGAAAATATGTGTAGCTCGACTTGCAGTGAGTGATAGCTTTTCAATCGATTCGATCGATTCGTTGTCACATACCTTATTAGAAAATTGGATTCCGGTATTCTCAAAACCTTTTTTGAAAGCTTTGGATCCATTCTGATAATTGGTTAAAATTGGCATCACCAATAGAAATACTTCAAACTTTCATCATCGAAAATCCGTCTATGACGTTCCTTTCACTTACAGAACTTAGCAAAAGACTCGTCTTGCTAACTGAATATATTAATGTTTATAACCATAATCTTTATTATAAAAGAGCTCTAGGCATACTACAATGTAGTTTAAGGATGGAAATTACACATACAACTCGCAGTTACTACTTTAATGTATACGTTTAAGATATTTAGATATAACAAGAACAATGGGCTTGGAAAAAGTAAGTAAAAAATTGATTAAACAAACCTTAAGCAGGGAAATTAAGTGTAGATATGCATAACTCAGTGGCCCACCCGTTCATCAGACCTGACAATACCAGATCTTCTCTTGTGGAGATTTGTGAAAAGCCAGGTATATGAAACACGTCCACATTGCAACAACGCGTGTAGAATCAGGGTGGATATCTCAAGGATACTATTTCTTACGAGTTTCATCTAAAACTCCGTGCAATTGTGTGGCTTCAATATGGCTAGAACGTATGTTTGGCCAAACACATGTTTGGATTACTTTGAAAAGTACTAGGTGCTTATGCCCTGCCCTGTAAAAATTGAACAATGATTTCACTATTAATATGAATTTTGGTCTGCTAAGTACATGCCTCATTCTAGCCTGTTCTGCATAATATTTGTTCCTATATCCCATTTTATGTGCCAACTATATGCATTCCAAGTAATTTTATAGTATTTAATTTGATACTTTGCTGTTCGAGAATAAGGAAACCACTTCCTGTTTTTGTTATACATTCTTAAACTATTTATCCTTAGCTATAGGGTAGCGTTTAATAAACATGACCTTGTGTAATATAAACGGGTTACAAACTAAGATGCACAAGATTTTCTGCTACATTTTGAAACCATATGTATATATCCAACCATTTGCTTTATATAGCGACTATGTGTACACTGAAAAAAGTTTGCTATTAGTGGGCACTTTAATTTTGCTTCTACTGGAGCTGATTACTGGCAATGGGCGATAGAAGTTTTATAGATATCACCAAAATCAACACAAAATTAATTTGAAAGTGCTCTTGGACTGATTTTGCAATTGCAACGCTCCTATTTGTAGCAAATTTAATTTTTATTTGCAATTTATATTATAGCACATGTTTGTTTCTGTAAGTGCTTATATTCACTTCGTAAAACTATTGCCTTGACGTGCTAGTATCACTGTGTGGTTCAAAGATAAAATAAAAGAATTATAATTATATATCGGACTACGGTTTTAAATTTTGTTAAGGAACTCAGCATATACGTTTCTATTACACCGTGTTGTTCTTGAACGACGCCAGTGGTAGCCCGACGCTCTCAAGTCACTCTGATGAGAATACGTTCTTGTAGACTAGCCCGCCTTCGCTTCCCTAGGTAATGCTAACGATGCGTAACAATAGAATGTGTGGTGCTTTTCTAACTTCATAAAAGGTCTTCGAAATGATGCGCCTCTGTATCAAGCCTGGAAAATGGACACGTTATTAAATATTCAAGGATTATATGCATATGAAATATCTGAAACCGCACGCCAGATACTGTGTTCCAATTCGTAGAGCGTATACGGATTTGTTGTGTAAATTTTATCTTTATGGATTTCTCACAGTTCATAATGCGAGCAGGTCAGTCAGTTATTTTGTAACAAAAGCACGTTATAATGCGAGAAAGGGGCTTTTTTAGTCTTCCATTCACGACAGCCCTATCTGGTCATTTTTTCCTGTGCTAGAATGTTAGCTGTCTATGCTTCTTTTTGTCAAACGCTGTTCCAGCCTGTTTACACCTTTTTCTAACAACCTATAAACTGTAATGTTGTTAAGAACGTTAGCACCTAGATACATTCAAGCTGACGCTCCATATTATGACTCCATTCCCACAAAACCTAACACAGTAAACACACATTGTTCTGTAATATACACTATAACTACACAAAGCAAAGACATATTTAGAAAACATATTTCATAAAAGCTTATTTCCCTATCTACTTCATGCCATTTATGATAATCGTTGGCCGAAAACTTTTCAATGTACATTTGTGTTAAATACACAAGACTATACACGAAAGATAGAATCAAATCTTTGTTAATAGCTACACTAAGTTTAGATATTCTTTGCATGAACTCAACGGAATCAAAAGAACGGCACTTAAAAGAGAATTGCCAGTATAATAGAAAAGTCTAACAAGAGATAACAAATATCTCGGAAAGGCTAATACCCAGAAAATGTATGTTATTCAAAGTCAATATTTTAACGGGGTCTGAATTCTTCGCACAGAAAATTTCGCTCCGCTATCAATTCATAGTCATTTAAAGGGAATATAAAATTCAATGAGAATGACTAAAGGAAATTTACAGACTATTCAAGAAAATCCAGTACATTATTGTAGCTGTAATTAGGAGTCCCTTAATATCTTTTGCATTTGTTTTATGCAAGAATGCCTGTACTATTTGATTATATCGCAGCCTGCGGAAAGTGGAGTGCCAATATTTGAATTTAATGATATGTAAATGATTATTCACTCATGAGTGTGTGAGTCTTTGTTCAGCGCGGATAGCTTCCTTAACTAATCGACAGATTCCTTTTTTGCTTCCTTTGAAACCAACGTATACCTTTAAATCTGGAAACACTGGTGTCTGTACTATGATGTTGGTTAGGCTGCGCCCCTGATGTCTTACCTAGTTTTGTTGATTTAATAGGTGTTTAATCTTAAATCGCGAGTGCCTACCCCTTTCATTTCAGGGTCGTGACAATATTTCAATTGTAATGTTGCTGTCTCAATTCGATCCCAGGGACCCGCATGTGGTATTCGTGGTGGACGAAGCGGCGTCAGGGCGGGTTTTCTCCGGGTACTCCGGTTTCCCCCGCCATCTCATTCCACCGGTGCTCCATCTTCATTCCATGTATCATCAGTGTCACCGCCTGCGGTGCCGTAGTAGTAAAAGCGGGCGTTAAACACAACAAACAACTGTCTCAATTAGATGATATTTGAAAAAAAAAAAAAAAAAAAAAAAAAAAGGAATGTATTTACAAAATGAGACAGAACGAAAGCTTTTCCATGTAGCGTGTAGTATCTATATAGCTGTTTTTTCTTAAAAATCTTCGCCTGACTCCTCCGACTGATGAATTAAGTATGAATTGTTATATTTATGTGAATTTCTAATTTTACTTACCATGTTCTCTCCCTGCATCTCTCACGCTCACACACACAAATTTCTGATAAACATTATCTACGTACTTTGTAATCAAAGGACCTCAAAACACGTATTTAAGGTGAAATATTATTACGTTATTTTTTTAGGTGGAATGGAATACTTTCCCATCAGTGACAGAGAAAGTAAAAATTGTCCATAAGACTTGTGGACACTTAAAGCGGTGTGAGAGTTATATTTGAAATAGTGCTTTGACAAGAATAACTTGAATCTCTAATAAAAACAAAATAAGGTACACTTAAATGCCAATTAAGTTTGAATGACTCACAATATTGCAATATACAACTAAGTAGACTAATTATCTTTATTCACAGCTTAATTTATTTAAACTTATAACTACTTTTGGGACATGTATAGGTAGGTACATAAAATAAAGTCGGAAATAAGAAAAAAACTATTTTATATGTTTAATTTTTCAGAAATGATACTTATGTGTTTAATAGGTTATGTCAAATCAAAATATCGGATTTTATCAAAAGAGAGAGAGAGAGGGGGAGGGGGAGGGAGAAAGAGGGTGGAGTTATCCGATTTCCATGAAAATCTACTGTATGACATTTTGATTAATTTGTATAAAGACAGTGGAGTGTTCTAATGAGGTGCAGACTAGAAATAACTCGCTTGTCAATAAGTTTTTGCTTTAAGTGTTTCCTAGTATGTTTCCATAGATACGTATGATGTTTCTGGCAAGTTTTACGGAATTTCCATAGGATAAGTATTTAAAAAGTTACCAACGTTGAGTTACTAATATTGTACGTGAATCGTTTACCACGAGAAATAATGTAATTCTACCTGTATAAAAACACAAGTTCTGTATTGTTAAAGGTTATGCTCTTTTAGTTTGTATTAACTCACCAGAGAATGTTATATTACTGTTTTCAAACCATCGCATTAAATCTAAGTTGCACAGAGATGAACAGGATGAACGTGAAAACGATGTAAGGAAAAGAATCAGAGCATAAAGGAAGAGAGGAAGAAGTAGAGCAGGTTAGAGTGGAGGAAAAGAAGGAGAACGCGGGAGAGAACACAATAACCTGCATTTAATGCTTTAGTTGCCGTTATTTTAAGCCTTAATTTCAAATACGGATCATCTCAATTTTTTCCGTTATGAATATGAGGGTTTATCCCATATAAGCTAAGTCCCGGTATTACAGCCCATGAAGAGCCAAGCCTTACCGCCCAGCCGCTGCGTCCCCCACCTCGGCCCAATACGGGCGTCATTGGTGGGGTGCAGTACTGGAGAGTGGTACGTGGTCAGTGTCCCGATCCCACCCGGCCAGTTATGCAGTCTTCACGACCTGACTTTATCCCATCACAAGCTCTATAATAGAAAATTAAGCATTCGCATATGGGTTAAAACTTTTCGAGGAACCTTACAAAATATGCATAAACTCAGCAATTTAGTTTGATTAATCTATTCTATACCAAGTTAAATTTCAGGGCTATTCAGGTAAGTCCAAGTAAAGAAACACTTTTTAGACTGACTTTAACACATATAAAATCCAAATAGAAGTAAAAACAGTTTAATTCAAGCTGAGAGAGGAATATATAGAAAACTGCAGGAATAAGTGTATGACAAATGTAAGGGAGGCTATATTTGCATTGGCTGAAGAAGGCATGGCTGCGGTATATTGAGGTTTTGGTTACTATTGTTATATTTCTAAATGATTTTTTTATAAACATAGCACACTCACTAGTTTATTTCTCAAATACATACAAAATGCGGTCTTATTTTATAGGACACGTTTTAGAAACGGAGTGTGTTTGTAATTCAGTTTTGCATGGATTTTCCTTGCAGTAGAAAGATCCTGTTCTGAGGACACACAGACACACACATGCACACAACTTGCTTCATTCATTGCTTAGCCTTATGCAACTCCAGGAGCCAGAATACATTTGTGCCTTGTTGTGGAAGTTTTATGTTGTTCAAAACAATTGAGCGAACAGACGACTGTGAGATACGGTGTGTTATCCATTTGTAAGACTTCGAAACCAAAAGGGGGAAAGAATGCATAGAGGATCCAGAAGAAAAGACTTGCAATAATATCTTTTGGAGTCGTGTTGTATCACAACAATGGCTGATCACCGCAACAGCGAGACCCAGCACTTGGCTGCAAGCTGGAGTATTTCTGCTATAGTTCAGATTTGACAACAGTTGCATTCATTCACTCTTCGTTTCAAATATTCTTGTTGCTATAGATACAGGTGTTCATTTATTCTGATGTCAGCTGGTTGGGTTTGAACATAAAATTATCGTGGGAGGGACTAAGGGATGCTATAACCCCTTTAATTATAGAAAAATATGGCAATCTTTATATAGCGTGTCCCAAAATTAGACCGATAAACTTTGGGAGCTGATAGATGACATTATTTTAAACACTTTTTGTCAAGGAAAGTTTTTTGCTGCGGTGCTTCGTTTAAGCGCTAGGCGAGTTAATGTCATAGATTACTGCCTCCCCCCAGTTTAAGTATTTACAGCAAAATCATCAATTTAAATTGTCATTGCCTTTATCTTAGTGAGGCACACAATGTTAATCCAAGAAACAAACACAGAACACAAAAACAAAACACAAACATCTCAAGGTTTACAGTTAATCACAGCTTTACAAACTTTTAAACCAGAGAAATGTCTGACTGGTGTCTTCGCGAGAGTACGGCAGAATAGAGCACACCGATGCACTCTTTGTATTAATCGCAATGAGCGTACGTCCAACATTTGCTTTGAATAGTAAAGCTGTGATTAACTGTAAACAATGAGATGTTTCTGTTTTTTTTTTTTTGTGTTTTGTGTTTGTTTCTTGGATTAAGATTGTGTGCGTTACTAAGATAAATGCAATTCTAATTTGCATTGTTGATATTGCAGTAAATGCTTAAACTGCGTAGGAGGCAGTAGGTAATGCCATTAACTCGTCTAGCGCTTAAACGAAGCACCGCAACAAAAACGTTTCCTTAATAAATAGTGTTTAAAAATAATGTTGTCTACCAGCTCCCAAAGTTTGTCGGTCTACTTTTGGGACACTTTGTATATAAGTGTACTTATTAAAATAAAAGGATACATATATTGATCCACAGTAATTATACAGGTTCGCAGACGTGGTATGATTTAAAAGTGATTATTGCTTGATTAAATTTATGCTAATTAGGTTTAATAATATAAGTTCTATAAATAGATCCTACTAATTTAGCTGTTCTTCATTGTTTAACTCATGCCTTATTTGTATGCAGTAATAAAGAAACGAAAAAAATAGTAGAAAGAAAAAACCTCTACAAGGAAACACTATTGCACGAAAGAAACAAGGCCAGCATATTCAAATATAGTGTCTTAAATATAAGCAATATTTATAGTAGTATAAAACCATTTTACATAGAACTAAAACAATTAATATACCAGGCACAATTTCAAAGTACGTTATACGGCGCTGAAGCATGGACTATAAGCAGACAACAGGCAAACAAATTAATGGTATTAGAAATGGGTTTTTGGAGGCGATCGGCAGGAAAAATCAGGAAACATAAATTTCGGAATAAAAGAATAAGGAAAATGATGCAAGTTGACAAAAACATTTTGGAAATTGCAGTATGGACACATGCTTAGAATGTCAAAGGATCAAATACCCAATAAAATTCTGAATTGGAAAGTAGAAGAGAAAAGAAGACGAGGGAAGTCTAAGGAATACTAGATGAATGAGGTGAAAAGGATTATGGAGAGAAGAGGATTGAAGGAGGAAGAAGCTGTGGACAGCGACTTATGGAGGCGGAAGATTGGTTTGGGATGAAGAAAACCCGTTGTGTTATGAAATATCCCTTAGTAAAAACATACATAAGCAATCGTTAACGGTATTAGGATGTATTATTATACGTACTATATTAAACAAGGAAGAGTTAGGAAATATAACACACTAACAATAATTTGACAAAATATAAAGCACCAACACCCAGTCGGTATCCTCGGATCTGCTTATATCTCAGCTACTTCGCTTTAAGTAGAAATTTACCTATCGCCCCGAAGTCCTCCCTGCCTGCCAGAGGTGTCCAACATGCCCCAAACCTCTGTTCGAGGAGGTAAAATATCCGGGTAAACATTTTTCCTTCTTATCGCTGCATCTTGCCACAATATGCACCCAGGACCCCTCCTCATCTTCATCGCAAATGGAGAACATTTTCATGCCGTTTTGATCAGTAATTTTTGTCCTCTGCTATATTCCAAGTCTAAGCCATGCAACTTTGTTTTAATGCATTGCTCCACGTCCCACTCATATTTTAGCCCTGCCTGTACTCCAAACGATACCTTCTCCGCGCATTGCTCCATTGTTTGTTACCTGTCAATATTACAAAGACGATTCTTAATCTTTCTCCACATTTCCGTCTATTTCCCTGACCCGACATCGAAATGTAACCCAAATCAATGTAGTTCAAATGTGTGTTTTTTTTTTTTTAAATTGTGATACCCACGTCTAACTCACTTCCATTGTCAGCTGTTCACGGTAGCCAATAAGCCTAGTTAGAAATTGGTCTCCGTGAACGATTCTCATCCAATAATGATTTAACTACTGGAACTTTGCATTCTATTGTCTTACTGTACATCCCGAATTACCCCATCGTTTTGCCATTAGACATACTTCTGAAAGCTAGAATTGGAACTAAAAAATGCACTGCTCTTAGAGCACCCGCCCGGTCTGTGGTTCAAATCGCAGCTGTGTCATTGAACTTTTCAGTTCCGATTCTACCCTTCAAACATTGCCCACGCATGGCCTGTGTGTTTAAAAACACCAACAGTGAGTTTGTTGGCATAAATAAAATACAATAATAATGTACGTACTCCTCCTTACACCCAAAATTCCATTAAAAATCGGGTGCTTACTTGGTCTAGATTCCCTATTTATTACCACCAGCCTAGAAAATTATCATATTTAAGTTTATGGCGATACTTTATTTGGTAAAATTCAAACCATCTTTTATTTCTATTCTATTTACTTAAACCATTGAACAATTATTAGTACACAATGAGTGAATTTATCATAATGGTGGCCTAATATTTAAAAAAGCACTAACTCGCTTATAAGAAATAAATAAAAGGAAAAATCAGAGAGACCTAATCAAGTATGGTTTTCATTTACAGTAAAATAGCTTTTCAATATCAATTACACGTTCCAAAAGTAAGGATAATAACTCTCAGTAAAATTGAGTAATTAAGGTATTGGAATATTACCTTTAAAGGGCATCTTTATTTAATTTACTCGTATTTATACAAAACACTTCATTATTAATGTTATTTTTTTAAAAAAAAATTAGTAACTAAGTTCATAATCTTTGCATTTAAAGGATTATCCGTGGACCACAGAATATGATGTTTGAAAATTTGGAAATGAAGGCGCTCTATTACTGGCTGAAGTTTGTTTATTGGTAATGTATGTTTCAAAATAAGTTAGACCCTCCCTAAAGGACTGGATCCACCCCTGGGTTTGAAATGTAATGGCGCCATCTCTAGAGAAAGAGTTTTACAGACCTTGATATAACAAAACTTCTATAACATTGCTATCATACATAAAATTATGATTGATGCACAGTGTTTACGCTTGAGACCCTACATTTAAAACCTTTCAACTTGCTAGCTTTAAATTATACACCATTACTGGATTGCAGGCTTCATGCCTTGGAGTTCACAATGCTTGACATAAGAATGATGAAATAAAGAGGCCATTGTCAGTTCCTGTATTATATAAATGTTTTCTCTTAGTTATGGGCCCATTTTCAGACGCATTCGATATGAGAACGCCTACATTTAAGCACATTTTTATTACAAATTTATTACAATTTATTACAAATGTTGGTTATTCTTTCTAATTACATACTTATAAGTACTTTCCAGTTGATGGCGTGATAGTAACACTCTTGAGGATGTGCTGTTAAGTGTGTGCTCACATCAAAACACCTGTGTACCAAAGTTACTTCGGACCCCCCCCCCCTCTCTCTCTCTCTCTCTCTCTCTCTCTCTCTCTCTCCGTCAATACTTTAAGAAACAATTTTAGTACTTTTATCTATTAGAGGGTTAGAATCAAACCTAGGTTGTCGGAAGTTCTCAGATTCTTGAACAACTGATGTAAAGTTAAAACGATTCATCTGTGATAACATTAACCTTTATGGTTCAACATATGCAGAATATTTTATCATTCAATGAGTACCACGCTTCTCGAGATGTTAACCTTGCAAGATATTTGTGATGTCACGCCACCGAGCTGCTAACGATTATATGAAATCGTCCTTTGCTTCCGAGATAACTTAAGTTATATTATAAAATGTAAGCAGAATATACATTATCATATCTTCAATGAGAGCCATAGCCCATATGTTGACCTTGGAAAGGTATTTGTGACGTCACGGCAGCCGAACTGGTAACTACTGTTTGAAACTGTTCTTTGCTTTCCAGTTAAAGTAATAAAATCCTTTTTATTTGTTGAAATTGACGTTTTAACTACCATTGAATAAAGAGAGAAAATAAGTAGCGTAAAACAATAGACGATTTAATATGCCATTTTATTGTTTTAATGTTTTATGTTCAGAAGACGACAAAAAAAAAAAAAAAAAAAAAATGGAGAAACTTCCATTGAGCTACAGCAAAAATTTTAAGCCGATTTGGCTGAACAACAGGATAGCTTTCGTACCATGCCAAACATCACTACGTTCCTAAAGGAACGAGTATATAAATTTGGAAAGGTAGAATTAGAGCGGAGGCTGCCCCCGTAGCGCAGTGGTAGCGCGCCTGTCTCTGGCGCGGGGATCCGGTTTCCATCCCCGATACCGGAGTAGGAGTTTTTCCGCGCTGGAAGATCTGGTCCAGGGTGCACTCAGCCTCGCGATGCCAATTGAGGAGTTATCCTGATAGAAAGGGAGCGTCCCTAAAAGGTCAAGTAGTCGCCTTATCGCCGGGGAAGTCGGCGCGCTGACCTTCCGCCACCCCATCCTGCACTCCTCCGTGGCCTCGGTTGCGGCAGGGCGATAAGGATACTCACTGTATAGGGGAAAAGCCGTTGGATTATTCTGAGAGCTCAATTTAAAACCGGATTTTTCAGTCTGGTTCTATCTTTCCAAATGTATCCCACACACGGCATATGTGGAACAATTAATCAGTATATAAAATAATTTTGTTAACGGCTGTTTCCCCTGCATTAATTTTAAATGGAACACCCCACGAAAAAAAAAATGAAAAAAATGTTTGGTAAAGTGTTATTCTGCCCACAAGTAAAAGAAAGGTTGTTCATGAAAAAATAAAGAGCTGCCGTAAGCAATCCTAGTTCTGTTTGGTCTTGTCTGTTACGATACAACCTTAACTGAAAATAATCACTCATGAAATTTTAGGGCTTAAATTTTCAAAGAATATTATGTAAACGAAGCTGTTGCCTTGTCCAAGATTGGGTCTAGAGTTTAATCAATATGTGATGAAATAAGGAGTGAGCCATAAAACTATTTGGATTACATTTTATTACGAAGATATATTACTAATGAAAAAAATGTCAACAAACAGTGATACTAATGACTTAAATCGGTTTGTGTACTTGTGTACAACAAAGAAAAAGGTAT
>CM060964.1:98065325-98210325 GCA_030765045.1 Tenodera sinensis | reverse complement strand
AATAAATTGAATTTAAATTCTATGGATTTTATAATCCTCAATAAAAAGACTGTGTTTAATGTATGCTGAATTAAACGCATAATTAATACAACAATGGTTAAAATGATTGAATGGGTATATGTAGGCCATCTAAACTCTGGGTAAAGGAACTATTTTTATGGTGTATAACTTATGATGCCCAATGAATGTGTTTTATACGGTCAAGATATACACAAGCACGAAACATAAGGGGAATTACATGATCAAGATGGAAAATAAATGACATTTACTAAGATCATTTCTAAGGATTACTCCATAAACAGTACTAACACATGCTATTTATCATTACTGCGTTCAGCTTACCTATGTTTCTAAGTTAGAACAATGAAGACTTTATATTTTGTTCAGATTTATGTCCCCAGCATCCAGTTTTAGCTATGATCTATAGAAATATAAGCTAATTTAAAGTTATGTTTGAGCACCAAGGCTGATTAATTTAATTTGGGCAGTTTTACAGCATAGAAACTTTCAAGCTGAGGTCACTGCTAATATGGATTGTTCAGTATTAAACTGCTTGGCATGTGAACGAGGTGGCCCCTTTTAGGGCTATATTGCTATTCAGTAATTTAAATGTGTATGGTATTTCAGTCACATCTATTGCACAAACTATTTTTTTTTTCTGAGTGGTGCCTTGTTCTTTCCCACTTTCCATCTTGGAGTTTTTTTTTGTTTTGTTTTTTTTTTTTCTGGCCAAGATTAATTTTATTTTTCTGTATTAAAAATGAAATTTTTCAAAGATACAATTACCGAGAAGCAATAAACTAACACGCATTAAGCGCTGGAAACTTCAACATCAATGTTTTATAATTCAATTTAGTTACTTATGATAAATCTTAATTAAATGACACGATGGAGCACAATTAAATGGTCCTTTAAAAGTTGCTAATTTTCGTAAACTTGTGCTTTTCTCTACCCAATTATACTGTTAATTTCCATGTGCAAATATCAGGATGCTACTCACAGGAATATATAGCAAGAAAATCATAAAATGACACCTACAATTACTAGATTTGTTACAAAATTAAAGTGCTTACAAAAAAAGTTTAAAATACTGGTGCATTGCTATTCCTTATGAGTGTCTTTATACTTCATATCTGACAATCTGTGGAAGTTAGTAATATTTCGCCGAGAAAATGTCGCTAGACATACAGGATATTCAATACTTTTGAAAGCATCGCTTTAGCATTTCTGCTGATCTATATCAGTTCCTTTATCTTATGTAGAAACAAAGTTGTAGTAATTAAAGTAGACCTATTAGATGCTGGAGTTATTTTGTGTTCCATAGCAGTAGGTATATTTAATACTATGGCCATCTATGAGGTTAAAAGTACTTGATAATTATTATATGCTTTCTAAAAGATTGTTTTACAGATTACGATACTATGAAGTTTAACAATAACATTTTAGAGCACCTTGATTCATAATACATGTTTAGGAATTGGTTACGTACTCTATTTAGACAAATATCATATAAGAAAACCATCTACCGAAATTTTAATGTCTAAACTATGAAGCTGAAGCTGATGGTAAAATACTACTACTATTAGTAGAAGTAATAATAACAATAATAAAAGTAATAATAACAATGCATTAATATTGTACTTCCATTTCTTATCCCTTTTCAACGTTACTAACTTTAATTATAATTAATTGCTTGGTTCAATAGTTCTACGAATTGGGTAGGTCATAATTAAAATGAGAAAACGTTTGCTTAATAACGTATAGTACCTAAAAGAGCAATTAATTTACTGCAGGCAAACACAGTAAAGTCATAAATGCTATGTTTTGTATTTTCACACAAATAAAGTGAATAAAACTGCATCACACAGGACTTTTCACCATTAAATTACTGCAAAGAAAATAAATGCGAGGAATATAATTTTAAAATGTAGTGAAAATAAAAAAAATATTTGTCAATGTCCTTTAAACATATGATTGTTAATATGTTACAAATTTTGAAAATATGAGTTTTAAATTAGGCTTGAACTAAAAAGGGATCATTGACGTTTTTACTATTGTTCGTTTTCACCATAGGGTTGTTCAAAAGTGTGATGCCACATTCGGTAAAGATCTAAGGATACCAAAGCAAAATAAATTTCAAGCTGTTCTTTTTTAAATGGAGTAATGTTTCACACGAAAATAATATTTCTGCTCTCATCGGGGAAGTAAATTGTAAAACATGTAATATAAAAGATTCTAGTTATTAATATGTTCAATAGGGGACAGATATTTTAGCTCAGCATATGAATACCATAACATCGAAGCCCGTGGTTGGAACGAAACGAGAAGTACAGCGGGGAAAAAGGACGGCAAGGGAAGTGGGAAAGAGAAGGACGAGAAGGATGGAAACCGACCCTCTGATTGGCCAGTTGCTCCAAACAGAACCTTTCCATTGGTGCTCCGTGACATCACGGCAGTGCAGCGCGGCTTCCTGAAGTGATTTCAAAAAGTAGTCCAATAAGAACAGGTGTTATTGTTGCCGTGAAGCCACTCGATGCGCGAGGCTCGACCTCGATGGTACGCGTCCACATGTGCATAGTAACTTTACCTATGTGAGCTGGATGGTAGGGGCGGATGATTCTTTTCTCGTGCTTGTTTTCAAGGTGATTTCAACGCTGGAGAGACACAAAACTGCTCGCTCGCTGTTAAAAGGACAGGACTAGGTGATTGACATTAAACAAGTGCATGGTATTGAAGTGTTGGTGTCGTGTGCCACATCGTCTTCAAGAGTTGGACGAGAGTTACCGGCTTCGGTAGTGATCTGGCCCTCCAGAGGGAATGGCTGATTTCCAAGAGGTATGTACCCGAGCAACCATAAATTACATTAGGTAGAGTGTAAAAATGTGCTAACAATTCTAGTGCAGGTGCTTATGCCCCACTGTCACCCTAGTGCTAGCCCTAAGTAATACAACTCTCCAGGGTGCAAGCAAAAGTACTAAAAGCAAGGTCCTACGCCCTGGATTAATGCCCTACAACACCCTAGCTGCCAGTAATTCGAGGACAGAATCCATTGAGGCCTTTGAATGCTGGCATCGCGTTATTTGAAATGATACGCGAAAATACTGTACACCTTACTCTAAACTTTGAAATTTCATTGTGAACTTTGAACCTTATTAATAGAGTTATATCTCCAATTGATATATTTTGGAATGTTTATTTTAAAGGGAGTATTAAATTCTAGTGCGTTTTGTTAGCTTTAAAATTGTACAACAGTAATTATTTTGATGTCAAAACATTACTTAAAAATAACATTAACATTTTCTGATTTATCCAAATAAAATCTCTTGCCTTAATTTCACGAAACGATCAACAGAGTAATTATCCTGTGTTTGTATTCTAAACCACAACACATTTTACTTTATACTTAACGGTATACCGGCAAACATTGAAATCAGCTCTTACAAATACTGCGTTTTAGTGCCTTTTTACGATTTCAAGCAATTATCTTGGTTTATCTTTAAAACTTCGGTCTACAGCAAGCGTGGAGGTGCAAAAACAAAATAGTGACAGTTAAACTAAGAGATGGCTTAAAATATAGAAGGGGCTGTCAATAAATATAGTTTATATTAGTTTACTCTCAGTACACACCTCTCACAAATGGATTCCAGCGCACACACCCACCACTTTGTGGCCTTCCCACGCAATGGTATTCACCAAAAATACAACCTAAAACACGTCTGCATGCGAAACCGCAATCATTGCATTTTATTCCTAGATAGCATATCGTGACGGAAAAAAATTAGGTATATCAGTTAGTGATATTGGATCGGCCACTGTCAGCTGAAAATGAACGAAACTGCTCATCTTGCTTTTGTTTACAAGCTCCATGTCCCTTAAGGTGCGGTGACATCCGGCAATTAAGAAGAAATTCAAGTGCTTGTTTTAACGACCATTGATCGCTTGAATTTCAGATAATTTTCACATAACAATATAACTTCTTAAAGTGGAATAGCACCTTAGGTATAAAACTCTGGCAAGATTAGAGCCATTAAAATACACGAGAAGCGACACTCAAGACGAACTTTACTTCCGTGCTATCTGTTTCACTTTTCTGTATCCCTAGTGTACGAAGACATCAAATCAACACATTTAACAGCTAGCAATATAACTCAATTTGTTTTATGGGTTTGCTAATAAAACTGTGAGTATTTATTTCCACGGTGTTTTTTCTTTATTGTCCGTTGGGTTTTGTTATTTTAAATATTCACAGAAGTGAACAACGTATATTCCACATAGCACGCAAAGTTTTTATTGGACAAAAGCATTGTGAGAGGAAGTGCACGCAATATCACGTTTGGGGAGGTTAACATTCCTGACACGTTTTACGGTGTGAGGGGCAAAGTGTTCTCCTCCAGATCGGATCGAGGTGCTATCCGACGTCCAGAATTTATCAAGAGGTTATTTCGGTAAGGATCCGAAAAGGGAACTCACAGACCGGGTGGTATAAAACTTTATAGTGACCTGTCTCGACCACAAATTACAGCCACATTATTCGAATGTGCCATCACATAAAATGCCTCTCCATCTATACACACAAGTCCCTTTTTTAATCCTCTTTGCCTTCTCCAAGGCGCTCCTTTCTTTCCTGGCCTCGCTTAGAGCCAATCAAATGATTTGAACCTGGGCGTGCTTCTCCCTTGGGAGTCTGAGTTTTCTCTCCTTTTATCCTATTCATACCTAACAGGGCAAGCCCCATTCACCCAAGCGGACGTTGTTGAAAATGCGACATCAATATAGACACGTCAGTATTTCCAACAATTATTACAACAATAACAGGTGTCTCTGGACATAATGTGTAACGACATAAACGTGTGTGGACGTCGCATTTTGTTTTCTATTTTGCTGACCTGCGGTAACGATCTGAATTTTATGAGTCTGCGAAGAGAGGAGCAATTAATGAGGATCGTTACGGTTGAGAGAGAAATGACCAAGGCAAACGACCACAATAAATGTTGAACAGCACATCAAACTCTAAAAGTTCAAACCCAGACACGTTAAACCACGCAGCTGCACCTTATACAACACTGCACAAGAAATAGAGGGTATTATAGGGTTGCTAATACGTGCCTGTGGATATCTTCCGGTTTGAATGTCGAATAATCAAACATTTGTAATTGTCAGAAGATGATAGTGCAGTTAAAGTTGACGGGCGGCTGATTTAACGACCACAAACCTGCAAAATAAATAGAATGAGCCATAACAAGGCAAAAAGGAGAGTTAAATCCCACTTTTGAGGGATAAATCATCGCGTGCGCACGAACAGCTTCTGGCGAGACGCAGGGATTCATTCCCTGCGCATACCGCAATGACAGAACTGAAATAGCCTGCATAGGGGTCTGAGGCGAAGGTACATGGGGAAAACTTCTCCTCTTAATTATTATTCATCGAGTTAGAACACCTCGGTTAGGGTGAGTGCTAAGATATGCGGTGACCGATGTGGGGGAAATAAGAAATCCCTGTTGAACATAAAATAGCTAAACTCGCATGAAATAAATAAAATCACCAAACATTTATTTGAAAATGTTCTTCAAGAAAACGTGCCTAGTGGTCATGTTGCCCAGTGTTTATATATAGTGAAATTGCCTGTATTTATTTTCAAGTTTAATGTCGTAGCTAAGGACCAAACATGTTTCGTACAGCTTTTTCAAGCTCTACTGATGACTACATTAACATATTAAGCAGTTTCTATTAGCTTTAGAATTTGTGATGAATTAAAACAGTAATTGCAAAACTATTGGTAACTCTGTTAAGTGAATAAATGATTAACATCGTCACTCAAGTCATTGATTTATATATAATATTCATTCGAACCTTCACATATAAACCTATACCCAAAGTCTAGCTGCTAACCGTTTTGTAAAGCATGTAGTTAATTCAGTCGTTGCCATATACAGACTTCCAGTGGTTAGTGTTTGAAGTAACGCTACCTTTAGTTATTTGCTTTCCTTTAAAACTTGTTCTGAAGGTACAAATAAGGAATAGTTTAAACTCTAATCAAGCAAGAAGGGAATAAAAGTTTACAGAGTATATTACGAAGCTTAAATTAAGAAATATCGTTTCAAAAGCCCACAAGTAGCAGCAGAGCGGATTATACATACCACAAGCAAGTTTTGACACGGCATATTCGCGCTCTAAGTAGGTAACATAAACGTACATTTACTCTTCATTGTGTTATCTCGGGCTCCAAATTCCGATCACAGTGGACTTAATATATAATTATGAGTATTGTGTGTATTTAATAGTGATTAAAACAGTTCAGAGAAATATTTTAATGCATTATGTAACGATAGTTTACCTAGAATATAAATAGTGAGTGCCTGCTGTACTTGCATTTTGTGAGCTGCTCTTAAAGCTTAGTTTGGTTCGAAATTATTTTTCGAAATTGGAAATTGTTTTATTAAAGCTTTAAGCTATTCGTTCAAAATTAAATAATTTTTCTTACAATAGGAGCTGTTTCACATTATATTTTTTAACTTACTCATTTCGAGTCATTTTACCTTCCTGTAATGCTTTTATTAAATCTGTAGCTTAAAAAGAACCAAACTAATGCTAGCTTTTATATCAACATATATAAAATTCCTATGCGGTATATACTGTTCGTTAAACAAAGATATTTAAGAGTTGTGCTTGTAAATAATGGCCCCAAACTTTGTGAACAATTCTGAGTATCCGTGTGCCCTGAAGATTAAATGATACATTAAGATTTTTTGACTTTTATTATCTTTTGTGTTTACTTAACAACAAGAAGTTGTTTTACATTAAATATGGCTTTAATCGGCGAGAATACTATTCTCCATGAAGCACACCCCCCCCCCCAAAAAAAAAAACCTGTTAGCGCTTAAAAATGATAAAGCGTATGCACATATTTTATTGCAAATATTGCCATTTCTCTTACCATGCTAAATAAAATAACTATTGTTTTGTATAGTACTATTTTCCCGGTAACTTAATGCCACGTTAATATTTTCTCGATGAAATCAAATAAAATGTGAAAATATTCCTAAAAAGCAAGAAAATGCATAACGTATCCATTTTCATAAAAACTCCAGTCCTTGCCTCTGAATATAACGGCACTTAAAGCTCAAAATACTCTAGATTTATTCCTTGGAATTTAAGGTTGATTTGGACACACATTACTCTTTACTGTTTTTCTTTTCCAAAGAAACGACGATTATTTTTATAATTTATACTTCAGGACTACACAAAAACTTGAATGAGCTCATATTCAAAGCGTTAACTGTGATTAAAAACACCATTAGATATAACTGCAAGAGAAACGTTATCCATTATGTAAAATTCGTACCTAACCGTTTTAGTTTCATGGTACCTATGCAGGTTTCCGACAGAATTAACTGACTATTTCATTTTTGTTTCTTTAAGGTTAATACTCTTACTCCTTGTAGAATACATTTCATCAACAAACGGTTCCTGTGCTTTATTACTTTAAAATTCTCTCTTAAACGTATTTATTAAAGGATGGTTACTCGAAACATATATTTGTTTAGATAATACAGAATAAGTTGCAACATTAAAGTATGTAGTAAGTTTCTAAATTGTTCTGCAAACGAAATTTTTTTAAGATACGAAATACAGAATTTTTATTTAAATATGGGATGTTCTTCTGATTTAATAGCGTTCTTCCGACAAAACAGTATTAACTGCTAAATTATTGAGTAAGTAACTTTGTTATTACTATAATTAGTAACTACAATGCTTTCCCTTAAAGCTTTTATTTTTATGAAAAATAATTTGTATAAAAACATATAAGGTTTTAGATACGCTAAACTAAAGCATATGTATAGTTTCGACTTTTATTTTCAATGTGAATGCGAGCCCCTGAATATGTTTGCGCTGTTTTCCAACTACATTCTAGCTCCGCTGTAATTCACAAGGTAAATTCCAATTTGCCTACTTCAGGGAACCGTGACAACGTCCAAGGAAAATATGACATAAATTAAGACAAAAGTTATTACTTTTGGGTGCTAAGGTTCATCACTTGTTCTCCTCTATCCTTTTCTATTGGATTGTTGAATTAATACACCAATGTGAAACAAAATTTTGCAACGAAATATCTAATAATATCACAAGGAATTCTTATATTCCCTATAACTTTTTGAATATCAGTATGAAGTATGTGTGAAAAGTTGGAAAATCGCTTTCACTTAATTTCGGGCCTGCTTTCACTAGAAAAAAATATTTTGTGGTTAATATTACCATGCATTTACAGTAAACGTAAATTAATTTTGCATAAAAATGTTTGAATGATTATTTGAAGTTAGATCTCACAGTTAAAATTCATATTTCTATTTTTCTCGTGGATGAATTCACTTGTCCCTTCTTAATTTTTTCCTTAAGTATATAGTTGCTATATTAATTTTTAAATGCACACAAACATATACGTTAAACGAAACTTTCAGTATTAATTAAATATCGCACTCTCGTTTTCAAATAAATACTAAATAAATTAAGCCATTTTTGCTTTTGTCAAATCGGTTATGATTTTGCAAAACAGCTGTATAAAATATGTTAATTCCATTACCTTCACGATATCTCATTAAAAGGAAGGAATATATTTCAGTATTTTATATACTTCAGAATAGAACATAGTTACTATAATTAACTGTGCTATAATATGGACTTAATCTGACATGGCCGTGCCGTAGCCGAGTTGTTAGACCATTCGCTTCTCACCAAAGCGGCCCGGGTTCGATCCCACGCAACCCTATGTGAGATTTATGGTGAACGAAGTGGCGCTGGGGCGGGTTTCCTCCGGGTTCTCCGGTTTCCCCCACCATCTCATTCCACCGGTAGTCCATCTTCATTCCATGCACCATCAGTGTCACCGCCTGCGGTGCCGTATGTATTAAAAGCGGGCGTTAAACACTACAAAAAATAATCTGACATCTGACATGATTTTAGTTCTGTATTATCGTAGTTTCAGTGCATGAAGAAGTTAACGCGTTAATTATATTTATACCCAAATATACTCCTGGAAATCTTGTTTCAAATTCAAACCTCTCATACGCGTTTGTGCACATAGCTAACATTTTATCAAAGTAGAATTTGTAGCGGCCAATTTGTGACCTATAGAGAGTTTAAATCATTTGTAGAGGAATATGTGTTTCTAGAGGGATATAAGACAAATATTTTAGCAATTTATCTGTATAAAAATAAGTAAACCATTGAATTTTGTATGGATCAAATAGTATAATGGTTCTAATATTAAAAAGAGGATACGTTCTAATGGATTCTCGAGCGACTATGGTTTCTTTTTATGTAGCTTCTACAGACTGTTCTTACGAAGCTTATTTTTATTTACTTCACACTATTGAGATAAGCGTTTGCAGAATCACTTTCGTTATACATTTTTGTGGAGATACAAAGCGCATGCAAGAAAGCGAAGCCATAACTTATGTTTTAATGGACAGTATCACGGAAATCAGATAAATGGTGACAGCTCTTCAAAAAGACAAAAATGTTTACAAATTCAAGCTAATTGTAGTAATTATCTGGGAAATGGCTGATGTCATTTTAAAAGTTATGTGAAAGAAATGTTTTACAGAGATATCCATTTTTTGTGTATCTCTTAGGTTTACCGATTATAACAAAGTATACAAAATTCCTTCCTAATAAACAGCACTTCTTAGGAATTCACAGAAAAATCTAGGTAAACATTTTTCATGTAAATACCCTTGATTACAATATTTTAATCAAAGTTGTTAAGGACCATTTTTAAAGGTATAAAACACTTCGGCGAAACTTTCACGGAAGGCATAGTTTGAGGTAGTGGATTTTTGGATAATAATGATCTTACTTATCTATTCACACACACACGCACACACACACACACACACACACACACACACACACACATACAAACACACTCTCGTAGGTGTAGGTATAATCTTTTATATAGTTTAGTAAATAGTATAGCCTCTGGAAACTAGGAAATTCTCTCGTATTAAAAGCTATTGATATTTTTGAAATATTTATATTGGACTGTAATCTCCAAAGTAATGTTCTTTATTGCATTCCTTGATGCAGAAAGCTTAGGGCAATCAGCAGCTAAAAAGCACAGCTTCTCTAGTATTTAATGGCGTTATGCGTAGCATTTAACCTGGCTAATGAGTTTGTCAAGATAGCGCTTGTAGAATCCAATTTCACGGGTAGCAAAATGGACGAGAAGCAAACGGATGGGTGATTCCCATTTCTGAAAAATAAATCATTTCAAATTATAACGTCCAAATTATAACATTCCAAATGACATAATTTCATTATTTCCACCTTTGAGTTCGAAATAGAACTATGTTTATTATATGTGAATAAAAATATGCTGAAATAACTCACGGTATGTCAACGGTTTGAATCCCGCCTAGACCGTCCTCCCTGACTGAACTTGCTTCCAGGTTTTCCTGGGCTCTCGTAAAAGACAAATACCGCTGTGACATTCCAAATTTAGACCTGGAAGTTTTCCTTTGAAAATTTCCCTTTTCAATTATATTTTTTCTTCGTATAAAATCGATGAAACCGCTCGCCAGGGATAAGTAACATTTAAAACTGCAAAACTGATCCCCCCGTTTCTTATGTGAAGAAGGCATGAAAGAGTACCGGTTCCTACAAATCGCATTAGCTTTAAGGAGCTGAGGTGTTGTATATTGCCGAATGTGTAACAAAAATAAGACGTTTTACATGAAATCAGAAATTTCAGTGCAAAGGCCATTGGGGCTAAGCAGCAACAGCCTTTTGAAACAGTTTCGGAAAGGTGTTTACTGCGCGCAAATACTTTAATATGCTGTTTTTCCCACATTGTTTCTGCTGAAGAAATCAGTGTGCAGTGAGCTATGGTCACTTTGTTAACCATAAAGACAAAGTTATTTATTTTCTGTATTACCGTGGTATTACTTTCACAATATGTGAAAACAAATTGCAAACCGTAATTCAATGCAAAAATGCACATAGTCAATCATAAGTAATCGGTTATTGTTTTGTGGTACTTGTGACTGGGGATTATTTCATCTACTGAGGGAATACATTACAGCATTAAAATGTTCTATTGCTTAGCAGCTTCAACTGTCACACTTTCTTGTAACCGTCGTGGCACTGTCTTTTATGGTCATCATCAGCGATTAGGTTTGATTTTCGAACTCTTGGGACGGACAACATTTGTGTTTTCTGGGCTTTGCTGTCTGGTCTCTGGATCTATTGTGTTTACGGTCTTAGCACAATTTATTTTATTTTATTTTGAATTCGAACGTGATCAGAATTTCGCTACTTACGCAATAAGGTACTGTGTTTGTATTTTTTTGCAAATAGCATTGGTCTCTTAAGTTCATCGCTAGGCCCGATAGATCTACCCCTACTGCCTTTTAGGGAGTCATTGGATGGGTAAATATGACTTGCATCCCACAACGTATTGCACTCCTAGCTTTCAATCCTGCGTTCGCAGAAAGTTACTCTGTAGTGAATTTGTTTTAAAAAGTGCTGAGATGTCTTGTTACCAGTGGTGGTCACTCCGTTGGTAGTATAAGCTCTGTAATAAGAATTGACATAATATCTGCTATCTACTGTGATTCATGTGAAAAAGTATAAAAAAATAATAATACCTAAGCATAAGAAGATATAGTAACCAATTTTAAAATAAAATTGTTTTTAAAGTTTCTCAGATATTCTGTTGCGCTGTTATAACCACAGTAAATACATGGATTTTAAATTTGGCATAGGTAGTATTCTAAAATATGATTACTGCGGCTGCATATATTCCCAGTACTTATGGACACAGAATATTTAATCATTAGCTTTAAAGCACTAATGTATTGACAAATACTAATAAGGAACTTATGTAAGAACTATCAAGAGAACTCGAAGTAAATCGTACGTTGTATTTTTTAATCTGATAATTGAAGAAATGATAATGAACGATTACACCGGTTTAGAGAACTACCTGCATTAAGTAAGTTTTACTGGATTATCAGTAATGCTTGAGAAAATGGTTGTATATGTTTAAAACGTAATCCGGAGTAATGTGTGTTTAAAGTAAAGTAAAAAGGCAATAAATGCTGAGAAGCAATATTTATTGATAAATCTATATTTGTGTGTTGCTCACTGCAGTTCACAGCTGAATACATGATAGGTGATATAACCAACATAACACGTATTTGCTTAAAAAAACAAGACAAACCACAATCTATAGACCTTAAACTTTGAGAAACATGGCCCAGTTTGCCATATCATACAATATAAAAGCTCGTTTGCATGATGACTCGAAGATGTCTTAGTTTGAACCTCGATAGCGGCAACAATGTAGGGTTAAGATTAATATTAGAGGTATTCTTCTTTAACCATGAAAAGGTGAATATTGCGTAACTTTCCACGTTACCCAAACACAAACATTCATTCATTTTCTGTTTGGACTTAGTAAAACTGTGGGTTGGTTAAAACAACATACACGCACGTGCGCGCAACCATAACACAGTTTTCTCGCAACAAAACCCGATTTTAAATGTTATGACTTCAGATATTACACTGAAATATTATACAATAGACCTTTGTCATTTGTTGCACATTCACCTGCCTTTAATACATAATTGCATATTTACGTTATAAGATACTGTAAAGGTTGCAACCTTCCGTCAAATACTGTGGGTTTTTCACTATAATGTCTGGAATTGTATCATGTTTATGACTAATAAACTGAATTCGTACAGTGTTTCTTACAAGGCAGAAATTCTGCTTGTGTTTCGTTTAATACATCTTTTGCTGAAAGTTAAAAATATAGTTTGACATAGTATGTTCAGGACAGATTGAAGGGGAGTAAAATGTACTATATGATCATCTCTTTCAATAGAGTATGGGTACACTGTAATTTAATATAACGCACGCTGCCCGAGAAACAAAATCCGATTACTTCAAAAGGAACAACTCGAAATCTTTTGCGAAGAAACAAGGTTTTATTATACTTTTCCCCATTAATTTATATTTTTATTTCCTTGTGTAAACAAAACTTGACAGGACACAGAAGACAATATTGTATAATATTAGCTAGAGAAAAGTTTAAGTTCAGCATAATCCCAAGTCAGTTCAATTGACGATTTCTGCATTTTAACCCTATCACTTAGTTTAATAATTGTGCAATTTCCTAGTTCTAAATCAATTCCTCCGTTGAAGAAACAACAAAACATCTTTGTTTAAATATGGCACTCAAATAATATAATGAAACCAAGTCAGCTTTCGCAGATCTTGAACGCTCACATCGACAATTCATCATTGTGTTCTTTCTTGAGAATGAAAATTTCGCGGAATCTAAATTGCAACCTAATTCGTTATAAAGTTCAATATTTTAGTCCCAATTAATTTCTAACATAAGCCTTCTTCTTCTATGATGATAATAATAACAATAACAACAATACCATGTCATTTACCTCTCAGGAAATACTGCCTAAAAGGAGGTGTATTGCTTTTATTTTCATAAGTACAGGTGACAGGAAAGAGTGCATTGAAAAACAAGAGAGAGAGAGAGAGAGAGAGAGAGAGAGAGAGTGAGAGAGAGAGGCCTCCTTTCGGTGTCCTAGGGTTAACTCTAGGTGGTAACCTATGTGATTGAATAAATAACGAGATACGTTTATTTTAGTCCTGACTTTGTGAACAGAAATAAAGATTTGAATTTCTTCCGTAGGCAAATATATTATCCATTAGGCTTTTAATTTTTTTGGCTAATCAACCGAAATATGCACATAATTTTGTTAAACAAAGCAGTATTTCCCGGTTAGAACAGAAATTCCTTGATATTCTTGGGTGATTTCACATTTTCGTTGTGTTGCTTTGATTTATAAATTGAGTAAAAATAATTGTTAATTTCTTAACAAGCACGTAATTTTACAGCTGGAGAGATGACTCGCTTTTGGAAATGCTCTAAATACAGCTAATAGTTTAAGTCACAGCAATTATGAAATTATTTGGAAATGGACTGTATTATAAAATAGAAGCGACAATACTCTTCTTTGTAACATTATTTGAAACATGAAATTCCTACATAATGACCGTTAGTGACTAGCTACTCAAGATTGAAATATTACAAATACCTGCAAACACAATAACGGAATATAAGAATGACCCAAAACCGTTCTCGTTGGACATAAAATTCCGACCATTAAACCAGCACCTTAAGCAATTAATAGCGTTGAAATTGAGCTATAAAATACAGAAGACACTCCGCCTATCACCTGCATATTTAATTTTAAATTATGGTAAAGTGGATGTGTATAAGCTGTGCTCCATACTTAACACATTTTCATAACATTTTCCTGCATGCCATAAAAGATAACCTTTGACAAATGACTCTCGTATTCATGGACACGAATTTGAATTTAATCAAGTCTCAACTATTATCTCACAAAACTAAACTAAGAATTTATAAGACTCTAATCAGACCGGCCATAACATATGGCTCTGAGACATGGACTTGGACAGCTAGCGACTGTAACAGACCTAGTCTTCGAGAGGAGAGTAATACGAAGAATCCATGGTGCTGTTTTGGATAGAGGGGAGTGGACGATAAGAACTAACAGAAAGCCAATGCAATTCTTCAAAATTAAGATATCTTTCGATTTATAAAGTCTTAAAAGTTACGATGGCTTGGTCATGTTGAGACGATGACAGACTCAAGAAGACCTAAAGCCTGCTAGAATAGAGTGAAGACGTCGACCTGGAAGACCAAGGAGTCAATGGACAGATGAAGCTGAGGCTCATTTAAAAATTCTGATTGTGCGCCCATGGAGATTAGCCGCCCAGAATCGAGAAAAATGGAAAACTGTTGCTGTAGAGGCCAAAGCTCACCCCGATTGATGGTGATGATGATTCATGGACAAGAAACAATAATAAATTAAACTGAATAAGAGGTCCTTTAAAAATTCCGGTGAATTTCTTGAATTCGGTGTATCCTTCAAATATTTCTTAATATAAGAATGTGCTTTGCCTTTTTACTTTAATAGTTCTAGCTTCTAGCTTTTAACAATGTTGCCTTTAACACGTTACTGGTAAAAACATAGTCATAGGAACGTTGTCGTATTTTTTTGGTTTTTCTTCAGTTTGTGGCTTTATGTTGGTTATGCATACGGTATAACATTTCGCTAGTTATTCGATAAGTTTACTGTGTTTATACCTATCTATTTTATTCAAGTTTCACTTGCATTATTTGAGTCTAATAATATTTATATTAGCTCTGCGCGGTATACGTTGGAAATCTCAAAAGTACGTGCCAAAACAAATAAAACATGTTTTAAAGTTCTGAATGACTGAAGTACCTTTCTAATATAAATGTACGTGATACTCACCAGACGTTATTCACGTAAGGGATCACTAAGTACTGGGTTACGGTATACGACCACATGGTCCCTTAAATTTTCAATCTCGAAAGATTGACGAAAGTCACGAAGAATTTAAATTGAACTTCAAATGTTAGTTACCACTGAAATGTTATGTTACTTGTGAACGTTGGTCTGCTGTTATAGTTTTACCATATGACTGACAATTAGGATTTTATCATCACAACTGAAAATACCCTTAACTGGCATATTGTTATACACGCTAACTTGCAGTACTTTTCACTCTGGGCATGTTTAATATACGGTGAACTCAAAACTGTCGATGGAGATTGTATAACTTTGCGGATCTTCAAATGACTATTTGCGTATATACGAGTTTAAAGTTTAAAGGCCACCTACAAGCATCAGCGTATAGATTAGCAAACTGAAGTGGTAACAGATGCTTAATCAAGCACGTGGCAGTAGAGGAATTCCCCATTCTTATCTTGCGGGCTTGTGTAGCTTGAGAAAGCTTCCAACTGAAGAGATATTACAGCTGATATATCAGTTCTTCCAACAATGAATAACAAATAGCGATATCTGGCCCATGAAATTGAGCATAAAAGAAGTTGAATGGCGGTTGTTAAAATAATTTTGCTTGTGCTTCTATGTGATTTTATGCAAACATTTGAAAATTATTTTAAAAATAGCTTTCTTTTATACGTTTTTGTGTAATTTGTGTGAATATCGAAAAAAAATATATTCATTTACATTAAAAATCTGAAAGTATGTGATTTTATGTGCAATTAAACTTTAAAAATTTACTCCGGTGTGAATATCGAGAACATTAAACTGAGTTTCAAGTTCGTATTAGGACGCAAACAAAATGTGTTTACCTAAAAGTCTGAGCTCCAATTATCGACAATCCGAAGCGACCCAAAATAAATGTTCTGTCCTAAGTCGCGCGGAAAACATTCAACACAAGGCGAACAAAGTCGCTATGTGAAGAGGTTCAAAGTAAACGAAGTTTTAATGTAGTTAACTCAAAAAACAACTGTGAAATTTTGAAAATTTACAGTTTTGATTGGATTGATTTGAAATTTTAACACAACAATCACTCTATAGTGAGGAGTAACTGTGTTAAATTTCATACATTTAGTCAGATTAGTTGCTAAAATATTAATATTTTATTACATTTTTTTAGTATTTGTATAAATGGTTCCCCCATGATGCAATTTTGATTTGAAAAACTTAATAATTTTCACTTATGTTCTGTAATAGAATGTTAGCAAATTCATGAGATAATTTCTTAATCTTGTTATTAGTTTGGATAAAATTAATTTTAAAGTTTAAAATCATTATTTTTTGAGTTAAATTTCGAAATGTAAACTTTAATATTTAATTACTCGGCAGTTATTCACGTTATGAAGAAATTATCTCATAATTTCTTTTTAACATTATTTCTAAGCAGGTACACCAAATTTCATGCATAAGTACTGCAAATTGCATCGTGTGGAGCATTTTAAAGAGGAAGCAGTGCTAAAAATAAAAGCATGGAAAAACTAAGTTTGAAGTCATGGCAAGGATAATGGAAGTGTATTGATTTAAATGGACATGATCACTTACAGGCAATCAGTTATACGGCCACGTGACATAGTTAAAACGGCCGTAAGGATATAAAAAGCATATCAAAATAAAGCAGAAGATTTATACTATTTGATAAAACAAAAACCATTTTTGGAAATTTTTGGAATTTTAAGCCTTTTTTCACAGATGCGTATCCTTAAATAATTAATCTAAAAATACACATTTTATTGAATTTAAATCCAGCAGCTATAGCGTCACATAATTCTTATCCGGATAAGTTTGTAATAATCCATGTACATAATTACCATCTCCGGCCATTAATTTAGTGTCTCATTATCATGGTACGTAAACACATGCGCTGTAACATTTTGTTAGTAAAATTTAAGCATTGTGTAACAAACAGAATATCTTGCAATTAATGTAATTATTGCTTATGCTCTTGTAAATATATGCTTTCCTCCCTAAATTTATGATATGAAGTGTACGATACGTAATTATATGCTGCAGTGTCGGTCCTGACACAAATGGCGCTAACCTCATGTTAATATCCTAAGGTCTAAGGCTAGGGAGTGGTTTGTTTAAAAATACTTCATGCATTCCCATGCATCGCAGTCAATATAAACAACAACTTTATATTCATTTAATATGCAAAATTTGTGTCGCTGATTGGGGAAGGAAATTAAACGGGTGTTAGCACTTCTTGATCAGTGTACTAAAGGTGGACGCTTGCACATAAATTCGGTTTATAGTCGTTTAGATCCGCATTATTGTCTGCAAGAAGTTAACAGTCACAGACGTGGGGTCACACCTTCATTGAAGATACAGTCTACCACATTTCGGATCTATTGTGCTTATAAGTTCTCTACCACGTACCTGCAATAAGTAGATGAACTATTGTATTCTACCCAAAGATCTATGTCGCAATTTTACTGGAAATACATATTTTGAGGCACCTGAACCCAAAAAGGCAGTTTTTAGAAAAATTTTATGTATAGCATTGCTCAGAAATTTAAGGTGGGTTAAACATGAAACCTTGTGTTGAAGTTCAGGGCATTTAAATAATACAACACGAAGATTTCTATGAAACTCTTCCTACGCTAAAATATCTTTTAATTGAACAATTTTCGTTATTTTTTATTTTCTCAAAAAGTTGCTCTGACGATTTTTATTAAAATGCCATATATTTAAGCTATTTTAAAGACAGATTATATGTGTTTAATTTTCTGGGAATAGTATTTTATAATAATTTTGTGCATTACTACTCTTTATCTGTCAAATATCTTTACATTATACATTTTTGTCCTTTATTATTTATATTTAAAATTGTACTTTTTCTACCAATTTCTTAGCAGGCTATGTCTGTATGACAACCTTAAAGTAGGACAGCTATCCAAATACTTGATTTTCTCTCCCATATTCTGTACCACTGTTGCATGATTGGTAAACCGTGAGAGATAGACAAATCGTACTGCATAAAAAATCTAAATCTCGTCGCATCGTAAAATTTATGTGAAATACGTTTTTGTGGCATGGACTATTTCCGATATAGTTTTATTGTCGGTATGCGTATTCAGATATTTTATAGTTTTCTCATGAGCAAATCGTAACTTTGTTTTCTCTTTTCCGTATTCATGCAAAGAGAATAGTGTTTCAAATCCATTACATAGCAACCGGCTTTGAGAAGGTTTGTCCATCGGTTTATCTCACTACATTCTTCTTATACCTACAGCGAAATGTGTAAATGAGTAATGCAGGTATCGGCATTAACAATACGATAGGAATTAAGCTTTTGTATGAATAGTGTGTATAAGAGTGAGTAGAGAAAATCATTTGAATACAACGCATCAACTTTTTGTTTTAGTTATCTGTGTATTCCCTCAATAGGAGCATATATACAGCTTTTTGCATGCAATTGTATAGAAAATATTGGAGAAAAACGTCAAACAGTCCTAGCAGTACTTTAGTTGATATTTTTGGCGAAAGCGTTTGCTATTTCTAATCAGCAGGATGGCGATACCGACGTATTCCGCAACATAATGCCGTACTTGTTAATAAAGGTATATAAATCCATTTGGACACACATTTTATCTCTTTAAATTTCGTAAAACGCTATAGTTAAGCTAGGAAAAAATGAAATTATGAAATTGAAGTTTTAATTGTTATTGACCTCCATTGAAAATAGTTTCATTTAAGCGTCCCTTTACACATCATAGTTGCGAATAAAGGCTCTACATACAAAATTTATCTTTTATTATTACCGGAGTGCTATTAGAAATGCTGGGCACTTGGATGTTTACATTTCCTGTTTTAAATGTTTAAATCTGGGTACTACTCAATTTCTGCACAATTTAATTTAACATGGTATTTGGAACACACTTTTCCATAATGCAACATTTTCGTTACTAAACACCTACATTGATAATATGTAAATGAATCAAACTAAATATTTTAGGATAATAGGCGCTTTAATTACTTCGAGTTTAGAAAAACAAGGAGCACATTACCAAGTTTGTTAACGCGCATTACGCAAAATATCGGTAGTGTAACTCTGTTGTCTTTTAAATTATAATGAACGAAAATAGTCTATTTATTGGAATATTTGGGAAGTATATGGAGTTGTTTCAGTAATTCTGTTTTATTCCACCTATAAATAGACGAAATTATTTTTGTTTTCTCTCTCATTCTCATACACTCCCCCCCCCTCTCTCTCTCTCTCTCTGTCACTTAACACATCCTTATAATGTCTACCCAAGTGCAATTCCTCATCAAGGATCAGCTAGTACGGAAAAATTAAAAAATGCAGCATTTTATAAGTTCTATACCAAAAACGATTAATTTTACACTTTACTACTCCAATTTGAAGAATTGCGGTAAAAACTAATTATTTCTGCGGTGTAATACGCAAAACACTGGGAAGAAAAGCCAGAGAGGAAACATAGCTTAAATACTATAAAGTTATGGCAGTTCCAGCTTTATTATATAATTGTGAATCTTGGGTTTTAACAAACAATCTGGAGAAACGAATAGAAGAAAGTGAGATGAAATTCCTTAGATACGTTGCTGGATATACATTATTAGATAAAAGAAGAAATGAAGAAATTAGAAAATAACTAAAAATAGACATCATTATACAGTATATAAAGGGATCTGAACAAAATTGGAAAGACCATATAAATAACATGCCAGTTACACGAATTACAAAAGCAGCCATGAACTATGGTCCAATTGGAGAGAGGTCAATAGGGAGATGAGTAAAACGATGACGAGAACAATTTGAAGTAGAAGAAGAACAAGAACAAGAACAAGAAAAACTAAACCATACTATCATACCATAGCAACAGAAGTTATTTTCGCTATTCCCTGCTAACTGAAGTTCTTCTTATGTATTGTGCCTTTTATAAGAACCAATTAAATCTATTTTTTTTTTCAAAATAACTGGTTATTTTTCATTTATATAAAATATGCTAAATCATTTGAGTTTAAAGCCCATTTAAAAATATTTTGCAAGCTGAAATGCTTCTATTACTTACGTGAAAGATGGAGATAAATAATTTTAATTGAGTCTGCTGTTATTTTTTCAGCCACCAATAAAGAACAGGACCTTTATTTATATAGTCTTTATAGCTTTCGAGGAAAAAATATACACTGCAATCCAGTGACTTGTGCACAACTTCTAACAGTGGCATATTGTCTATTTATTTTATTTATTTAACAGTATATGGTCTATTTATTATTTATTTATGCCAAAAACTTAGTGCTAGTGTTTTAAAACACGCAGGTCGTGGTGGTTCAATTCCCGGCTGTGGCATTGACTTTTTCAGTTCTGATTCTACCTCTCAAATATTATCTATTTATTAATTGTTTTGAGAATAATATAGACTTTCCATATAAATTTAAGTTTGGGATGGAGAAATCTCATGGAAACCTTCATGTGAGATACCAGTTTGATTTTCATCCAACTCTTCGCTGTTGGGTAAGCGAAATACCCATATCGAAATATTGGATGAATACCTACTGGAAAAATACGATGTGCAAATCACTGTAATGTGCCACAGAGTATTTTCGTTAGAATGGTGTAATAGCTTATTTATGAACGTACTTTAAGTAAAGATTAAATGTTATTGAAACTAATATTTTAATTCCGGCAGGGGCAAAATCGCAGAAGAAGTAGAAGCATGTCAACGAAACAAAACAGCAGCCAGGAATAAATAAACAAAAACATACGCTATCACCCACGCCACAGCTGTTAATGATATTAACAGCGATGTATTGCTGATAACAGATGTGGGAAGTAAAGTAACTGTTACATTTTAACCCACAGGAAATTTGAGGCCTAAACACTGATTTCAGCGACTTCCCAAGTTTCAATGAATGATAGGTTTATAATACGAGAATCAACAGGAAATCCAGATACAGCCCTTCATAAGTATGCCCCTTTAGGAATGTCAATCCCTTTTAAGGATGTTTGGGGCTCTCGAACTACCAGAGTTGAATCATGTTAAGCTGCAGTCAGCTCACTTTTATTAATTGTTAGTTGTAACACAAAACAAATCGAAGTAATCTCTCTGACGAATGACTATAAAACGACAGGTCATTCAAGTTGTGGTTGAACTAATACAAACGAATATAAAACATTCTATGATTTGGCAACCTGTGCTCAATGGTAATATATGTTTTATCACGGGTCTCAATACAGCAATATTGGATATTTAGTACGATGACACAAAGTTCCACCTTAACTCTAAAACAACAGCTAAAATGGAAATGAAAGGAGATCATCATAGCGAATTCTCTGTCAGCTTCAACATATAATGATAGCATATAGACTGGACGATACCCTAATGCCCTCTGCCCGGCACGTGTAGAAGCAGAGATACAATTGTCTAGCACTTAGTTCGTTGTGGACACGTGATGAAGGAAAATAGCATGGTACAGGCTCCAGCACTTCAAACCTGAATTCTTTCATTCCAGTTACTTTGGTCCCAACCTTCGTTGCAGTGAATTATATATAGTAACATTTAATTGAAATGCATATTTGCAACCCAGTTATAATTGTCTTTTAAGGAATTTCCAGGTTTCCTCACACATCATTGGCAATCACACAATGCACCTCCTGGTAAATCAGTTTGTAATTCACGAATGTAGTAAGTGGCCTTTAAAAACTGAAACACTAATATGCGTTTACAGTTAAGGCAACAGTGAGTGAATTTTCTGCCAATGTTACCGAACTCGGTGAACTCGTTGAGTATATAATGATTAAATATGAGTTTAACATTTGCTATCTGTCTTGAAATTAGGGTCATTAAACCTTTAAGGGGAAATTAATAGTCCTATTCTGTCAATGTTAATTCATGAGCAGAAACTAATCGGACTGAAAGTTTAATAGGATATAGATGCATGCCTTGTAAGTTCCTTATCTATTTCTATACAATCATGCGCTTTATTAAGAATCTGCTTAATTACAACCTTTTTAATTAAAATTGAGCAATAATTAATTTCTAATTTATTTACTAAATGTGGCAGGTAAGTGAAGTAGGTAATGTATTACACCCAAATAATTATCCGGAAATGTAGGTTTTGGGGCCTCTCAAAACAAATAAAAAACCCTTATTAGAAAAGTGACCTGATGCCTGTTTGTATGAGAGTCTAAGAACAGCATAACTGTTTAAATGGTTAAATACCAAACTTGGTACATACGAATTTAAGTTCTACATCTTCCATGAAGATTTTCAAAAATCGTCCTACTCCAAACTAACTTCTATATTGAATTTCTTTTACTAAAATTTTGATTCTCTCAAATATTTCTCTTAACAATTTTGATTAAAATACACATGTTTAAGATATTTCAAAGGGTAAGAAAATGTATATCTTGCATTCTCTTAGAATAGTTCTGGTGTCCTCTTCATTCGGAATGACCTTTGCATAACTGGTAAACCGTGTGATATAGACAAAATCCTACAGCACACAAAATGTATCTCTCGTCGAAGGATACAGTTAATCTCAACTGCATGTTTTGTAGAGTAAACCATTTCTGAGACATTCCTTGTTATTGGCCTGCATTAAGATAAAAGTACTTTTCTGAAATGCGAAATTGTTGTTCGTTTCCTTTTCTTTTTGCCATGCAAAGAGAGATGAATTTCAAAGTTATCACATAGCGGCCAGCTCTTAGCAGATTTGACTATTCCTTAAGCCTGCTGCGTTCCTTTATGTCCATTATACCTGAAATTATATATGTAATAAAACCATTTCTACAAATGATTATCTCGATTAACATGAAGTGTATGGAAGAGTAAGTTTTTGTAACACTTTGTTATTGAAGAATGGGTAGAGAAGGTTTCGAGAAAGATTTTAAAAATACATAAGATTTTTAAAATACAGCCAACCAAAATATTAAAACTAAATTAGTTCAGTTGAAGGCGTTTTTATAGCAACAAAGTTCAATTCAGCTATCTGCAACAGTTGCTATCACAAGAAAAACATTCCTATAAAATACAAGCTAAAATCTACCTCTCTACTCCAGAAGACTAAAGACTTTTTCTCTGATGTAGAATTCATAGTAGAAAATGGCAGATGTGGTACCATTTTTTAAATACATTTAAAATGTAAACGTTGCACCTGTAATAAAATACATATCAAATGGGAAAAAAAAAATGAAATCCAATTTTAATACTACATAACAACTTTCAAAGGGTTTTTGGGCAATGTTCACCATTTGGTCTCCCTTAAAGCAATGCACTTGTAAAATTGGGTGAAAATCTGCAGAAAAAAGATTTAATTTTTCACTTTTTGCTGTAGTCATTTAATGCCATTTATTTAGTAATATTGGCAATATTTATAATTTTATTCAGCCTTCGCACACAGCACTGTAATGTTATGGCAGACGTAAAACTTGATGGCAGCTGATAGCTGATTTTACTACTCTCTTCCCTGTCGTGCAAATACATTTTGTGGGTGCAAATGATTTTTATATCACTGACTTTACAGTGTGTTTAACTGTACAACACCGCAAGACGTGGTACGCCTATGATTGTATGTTGTATCGAGCCATCCGCCATTAAATTTTGCGTCGGTCATAATTATAATTTTAAATGTTTTTCTCAGAACTTATCTTATCAGTGGTTTTTATGACTTAAAATATTCCACGTGACAAAGAGTTTGGCCAATCATCTTCTAATTTTCAGAAAAGCTTCATGAATGTGTACTTCAAACACTCGCATAGCCACTTTTTAAATTTTATAGTTACTTTGTTTCTTATTAAATATTTAAAGCAACTGATATTCATAATATCAAAAAATACCAAAATACAAATTTCTTATCCTTTTTCCTTGCATAGCTTTATTTGAATTCTAAAAGTACTCTAGTATTAGATTTCTTGTAACGGTCTTTTAAAGGCAAAATAAAATCTTTAGGAGGATGTAAATGTGAGATATTGTTTATTATGACAACTAAATTGATTAAATCCAGGGTAAAGACGTTAATATCTCTGAAAGAGTTGCAGATATCTGATTGAAATCTTGTATGTGACCGTTATGTTGCATTATCACAAAATTCAGGTTACTGAAATGGAAATTATGGGTGTTTAGTTGTTTAACAGCTTCCTTGTCAAAAACAGTTCTAAATAATGTGTTAGATATATATTGATTATAAGAAACGTAATGAGTGGTACCTGAAGGTAACACTTGGCCCGACAATCTATGCAGGTTAGCGAATAAATCCTTAATCCAGTATATGCTAAATCAGTCACCTCTGTCACACCAAGTATTTCCAGAAGTGTGAGTAATGTTAAGCATTGAGAAATCATGAAACTGAATATTTTAGCTGCCGCTGGCAGTATGTGTACGAGGCGGGAAGAGAGCCGAGCAGTGCCGGACAAGATGCAACAGCCGGCGCGGTCACAGATGCCGACACCGGGCTGCTGAGACACCGCGCGTATGTCGCTATGCGTCGTCAAGCAAGAAAACAATCCTCTTCTTCCTACCTCATCAAAAGGACCTCAGCTGTTTTGCCGGAACGGACAAGTTGGGACATTTTCCTTCCTGTAACTGTTCCTCACAGATGCACTCAGTTGTGGCTATGGAAACAGAACAAAAGCCAGACAATTAAGTCCCATGAAGCGCAAGTTAACTGCTTCCTACAGACAAGTGCGCACAATGGGCTGTTTACGAGCGTGTACTTGCATCACATAGTAAACTTAAGTCCAAACGACGGCCATTGCTACCTCAGTACTTATGAGCTACTTAAAAAACACATCATTTCTTTTCCGGAAGCTCAGATTATCATTGTTGCTCTAAAAATAATTTCTATTGAACTTACAAACAAACTTTATATTAGGACTATTTCATGCGTCCAATTATCCTATACAAATCATCACTGGGCCATTCTTTTGTTTAGTCAGTATCGCCAGCTGTACCCCATAAATTACTGAAAAACAATATCTTGCACATACATTGATTTGCATTCAAAATAGCACTCCACTTTTGACAACTGTGTTTTTAGCAGTTGTTCTTTTAATAATTAACGTAAAGATTATTTGTTAATATTAAAAATAAAGTGAGATTTATTTGAAATTATAATCTGGTTTTCTGTTGTAACAATAGAAGATCGAAATACATGTAATTCTTGCGTTTCGTTTCGCTTGTGATGAGTAAGTCGGAATACATTAATCGAAATGAATATATTTTAAGTTATTGTTTATAAAATTTAACGTTTTCTGGTTTAATATTTATAATATTATATTTAAATTCATATTTTATTTATGAGATAGGATAAATAGCATTCCATTCCCAGATAAATTTTCCGCTCCACTCGAGAGTTTATCGTTTAGGTCAGAGGTCTTATGATATTATTTGTGATAACCTCAATTCCAAAATCTTTTTCCAATCGGTGCCCCAAAAGTTACGTTGTTAAAATTATTTTGAGCTTATTAGAGCACAACGTCTTCTATGCACTTACAAAAATACTAACATTCGAATATTACATTTATTTCCATAATAATTGTATTTAGAACTTCGATAAATAACAACAAACTATTAAATGCATTTTAAGCTCATAGTCACGTTGCTCTTAAGATACATGCATTTTGTAATGTTTTATAAATAGCATTTAAATACTAACATAGATTAAAGGTAAACTTACTTTACAAAAAGCAACAAAACCACAATAAAACAATTTATAATACTCAGCCCTAGGTTGTGAGTGAGTGAGTGAGTGAGTGAGTGAGTGTGTTGGGTTTAAGGGCCCGTCGCCCTAGGTTGTGTAAATTACCTACCATTGAATATTTTTTTCTTTTAAGAAACTAAAATTTATGTTTTGGGTATTGTATTCGACCCAAAAATTCTATGTCGAGATTTCACCTCAAATATATGTTTTCAGGGCCCCTGAATCCTAAAAAACATTTTTAGAAAAAGATCCGTGTGTGTGTGTGTGTGTGTGTGTGTGTGTGTGTGTGTGTGTGTGTGTGTGTGTGTATAAACGCCATAATTCAAAAACGAAAAGTCAGTTAAAAACCAAAGTTGGTATTTAAGTTTAACATCTTTCATGGAGGATGCCACACAAAGACTTTGAAGAAAATTCGTCAACCCTAAATACACAGAAAATGTTTGGAAAACTGATTTCCTCAAAAATGGCTCTAACGATTTTAATTAAAATGTCATATGCTTAAGATATTTTTATGGCAAATAAAATGTATGTTTTGAATTTTCTTGCTATAGCTAATCTATCCCTGTTTACTCTTGATGACTTTTTTATAACAGGTAAACCACAACAGACAGACCATATTTTACTGTACAAAAATTTAGACCTCTTTGAAACACAAAATTTATGTCCAAATGTCTTTTTTATGTGGAGTGAACAATTTTGGAGATATTCCTTGTTATTTTTATGACTTTTTCAATACCTAATACGTCTCTCAGATGAAAGGTCGTTATTCACTTCTTATCCCATGACCGTGTAAAAAGAAAGGAATTTTCAACCCTTCATATGGCGACCAGTTTTAAAAGATCTGACTATCACTCAAAGCCTTCTGTAATCTTGTACCTACAAGAAAATTGTCAATAAGATAATTTCTACAAATGTTTATCTCGACTATCATAAAGAAGATAGAGGAATAAAAGTTTGTAAAAGTAGTGCAATAGTAGAGAAAGTCATGTGAGATTTTTGCTGAAAGGTTCCAGAGATCTGCCGCAGTTAGTTTCCATCACAGTTATAGCGACCACCGATTGCACCACAAGGCAGAAGAAAATAATTGTTTAACACCTGTATTCCCAAGCTGCTTAAATTGTATGAACCATTCTTACATTTCTTTTAAAATTCAGTACGTAGCTAAGAATAGAGACGCGTATGCTTTTGGTATTACATACATAATTACAATGATATAATATTTTTTATTAAATACATTGTTAAAAGCAGAACTCATTTGAATGCTGTTTTGTTTTGATTTTTGGCATAAAAGATTCTGATCAATTCTTCGCGGGTGATCAGCCGTGTTAAGTATGAGAATGTCGAGCTTTCGGCCATTGTATACTCCATGGCCATCTTCAGGACTAAAAGATGTCCTCAAGATGGCCATGGAGTATACAATGGCCGAAAGCTCGACATTCTCATACTTAACACGGTTGATCACCCGTGAAGAATTGATCACTAACGTTCGCCGTGAAAGCTTCTAATCTCACATAAAAGATTCTGTTTAATTTCTCTCACATTTCTGTAGTCCTGATTGTTACGCCATTGTGAGGAACAACATATAAAAGATTCGTGGTTTTTCACCCCATCTCGGAGATTAATTAGTATCTCAGACTTAGGCTTGGTCCATTTTTTCTGATGTACATGATGTTAAGACACCCTGCAGGTTATACCTACCTATTTAATATAAAACAGAGTCATTCTGACCACACTAAATATAAAGGTCCCTAGTTGGATGAACATTATGCACATCATGGTTATTCTGTCAGTTTTTAATAACAAATCGCTGATAGATCCTGGGATGAAACACTAACTTTGTTTTGCGTTAGGTTCAATTTGACATTTCATTTTATTATGGTTGCTTACTTTGATGAGTTATCGGTGTATACAATGCGAATCATGTGAGATAAGTTCACTGTGCTTTGGGAGACATCTATCACGTTGGCATATAATACATCGCCAGTCTGGTCATCATATTTCAAATTCCAGCCCCGATATTTCACTTTTCATACCTAATTGAACTTTTCTAACTTAAGTGAGAGAGAAATTAAATAAATGGCGAAGTACACCGATCGTTAAAATCATATCCTTTGAAATTCATATTCTAGCCTTTAAATGGAAAACCTGCCAACTGGTCCATCATACTTTGCCAAAATACAGCTGGCCCACTTCATCCGACATCGGCGTAAGTAGATAACCCTTCGTACGTTCAAACACTTGCAGAACTCCACGGCGCAATTCTAGTCAGTGGAGTGTTCTGCCTCTCAACGAAGACATGAGATGAGAGGCAGTTGAACTAGCGTGTGTAGCAGGAATAATGATATAATGATATAAAGTAGTATAATCAATATAACAACCACAATAATAACTACAAACAGAAATAAAACAATAAATAATAATAATAATAATAATAATAATAATAATAATAATAATAATAATAATAATAATAATAATAATGATAATGATAATGATAATAATGATAGTGATAGTGATAGTGATAATGATAATGATAATGATAATGATAAGGATAACGATAACGATAACGATAATCATAATGATAATCATAATGATAGTCATAATGATAATCATAATGATGATAATGATAATAATAATAATAATAATAATAATAATAATAATAATAATAATAATAATAATAATAATAATAATAATAATAATAATAATAATAATAATAATAATAATAATAATAATAATAATAATAATAATAATAATAATAATAATAATAATAATAATAATAATAATAATAATAATAATAATAATAATAATAATAATAATAATAATAATAATAATAATAATAATAATAATAATAATAATAATAATAATAATAATAATAATAATAATAATAATAATAATAATAATAATAATAATAATAATAATAATAATAATAATAATAATAATAATAATAATAATAATAATAATAATAATAATAATAATAAATACAACAATAACATTAATAAGAAACGAACAAATACCAATGAAACATTACGTGCCCTCATGCTTGCACTTTACAATCTGTAATCCGTAATATTAGACAAAAGCAGGACATACAGGAGTGAGTTGATCCTGTTATTGTCTATTATCACGGACTACACACGCTAGTTCAACTGCTTCTCACCTAACATCTTCTCTGAGAGACAGAACACGCCACTTAGTAGAATTGCCCCGCTGAGTTCTGCCATTGTTTTAACGTACGAAGGGTTATCTACTAACGCCGATGTCGGATGAAGTGGGCCACCTGGTATAAAATGGCGTGTAACCTTTGGTTTATGCGGGGCATTCCTGTGAAGAAAGCTCTAATAATTAAAGTTACTTAAAAACGTATATGAAGACAAAATCAATAGGCATGGAAATATTCCTATATGTGCAGGTCAAATTTCATTTTGCCCTTTAATTTTAGGATTTAAACATACACGCAACGTAGAAATTTTTTCTATAGCAGCACATTACATTTATCTAAGTTTCATAACCAGCTTTATTATCTCATATATCTCTGTTTTATTACATCTTAAACAAAGTAGAGCAGTTCATAATGATACTGTGGAAGTAGTAGAGAAAAGTCACAAAACGGAGAAACAAGTATATAAATGACCAGGTTAAATTTAATTTTGTATGTTTCCTTTATTATATTTATTTGTTTATTTAGACACTTTCCATCCCTACTCTGTAGTGAGATTCCTATTTTATGATTTTCTACACATAGTTTCTTGACTAAGATATGGAAGGCAATTATAGGCACTTAATTTCCAACTTCAAGGATTTAAAGAAAAAAATCTTATGTGTTGCACTCACCTAACTTTCTCTACTCTTGTACTAACTATTCTTATAAGCCATTATTTCTCTATCTTCTTCATGTTAGTCGAGATAAACATTTGCAGAAATTATCTTATTGCTGATTTTCTTGTAAGTGCAGGAGAACATACGAATACAGCCAGCTTTGAGTGATAGTGAAATCTTTTAAAGCTGGTCGCTATAAGAAGGATTTGAAATTACGTTTTATTTGCACGGTCAAGGTATAAAAAGGTGAATAACAACCTTTCATTTGAGAAAGGTATGAATATTGCAAAACTCACGCAAATAAAAGGGAACATCTCCGAAATGGCTCACTCCACAAAAAAATGCAAATGTTTTAACGAGACCTACATTTTTATATAGTAAGATATGTTCTCTTGGGGTTTACCAGTTATGTACAAGTCGTCACAAGGAAACAGGACTATATGAGTTATAGCCAGAAATTTCAAAATATACCTTTCATTTGAAATAAAAATATCTTAAATTAGACATTTAGTCAAAACCGTTAGAGCCAGTTTTGAGAAAACCAAAATTTTCGAAAAAAATTTCAATGTGAAGGTTAGTTTGGAGTGGAGGAATTTTGTTCAAAATCTTCGTGTCGCATCCTTCAGACATATTAAAGTTAAATAGCGACTTTGGTTTTCAACCGACTATCGTTTTTGAGTTATGCTGCTCAAAGGTAAACTCACAGACACACACGTGCGGACATTATTATTTTGGATTCAGGTGGCCTGAAAGCATATTTTCGTTAAAATCTCAATATCGAATTTTTGGGTCAAATACAATAATTCTTCTACTTATTACTGGTAAATGTCATTGTTCCAAATGAATCACGAGCACTTGGCGACACATTAAGCACATTCTAGGTATAGTACAAGTAGTTCCAAATATCGGTGCACACCTCCGGTTATGGTATAAGCCTTCTACGATTTTACATTTTATACTGACGTAAGAAGAAGCTCCACCATATCACCAAAGATATTCAACCATTTATAAAAGTCTCATCAATTGTAGCGAAATTTCGAAATAAGAAAAGGGAAATGTATTTCTTCAACACTAGAGTTCAATTTAAAATTTCAGCTATACCTATGCTAAATTTCCCTGAACTCTTCCAAATTTCTACTCTTGACGAACTTAATTAAATTGCAGACTCGAATTTTTGTAAAAAAATGTCTGATGTGTTGCACTCACATTGCTCTCTCTACCCTTGCACTAGCTATTCTCAGAAACACTTATTCCTCTATCCTCTTCATCTTAGTCCAAATAAACGTTTATAGAAATTATCTTATTGCTAATTTTCTTGTAGGTGCAAGGGGAGTATGGGAATTCAGTAGGCTTCGAGTGATAGTCAAATCCCTTAAATCTCTTTGCGTGGCCAAGAGATAAACAGGTGAATAACGACCTCTCATTTGAGAAAAGTTTAAGTATTGCAAAACTGACACAAATAACAGGGAATGTATCCAAAATGCTCCACTCCACCACAAAAAAAAAAAAAAAAAAAAAAAAAAAAAAAAAAAAAAAAAAATCTCATTAAAACACAGGTTATGCCCAAATATATATATATGCATATTTGGGCATAACCTGTGTTTTAATGAGATTAAATTTTTTTGTGTAGTGAGATATAAACTATATCTTAGGTTTACCAGTTATCCAAATTCATGAAGAATAAACAGGACTAGATAGCATATAGCCAGAAAATTCAAAATATACACCTCATTTGCCATAAAGATATCTTAAACTTGTGGCATTTTAATCAGAAGTGTTAGAGCCATGTTTGAGAAAATTAAAGTGTTCTAAACATTTTTCATTAAAGGGTAGTTTAGGGTAGAGGAATTTTCTTCAAAATCTTCATGTCGCATCCTTGAAGTATATTAAATTTAAATACCAAACTTGACTTGTAGCCGGCTTTTCGTTTTTGAGTTATGCTAGTTGCAGACATTAACACACACACACACACACACACACACACACACACACACACACACACACACACACACACACACACACACACACACACACACACACACCTTCTCTCTCTCTCTCACACACACACACAAACACACACACGCGCGCGCGCTTGGCCTCTTCCTAGAACTGCCTTTTTAAGATTCAGGGGGCCTCTAAACATATATTTCCGGTGAAATCGACATCCAGATATTGGGTCGAATACAATGCTTCCCCTGTTTACTATACGTAGTAGGGAAAGTACAAAATTGCCGCATTTTGTTGACATTTATTTATGTAAGCGTTTATATTTTGAGACCAGTCTAAGCCAGGACAGCACGCTTGATGTATGTAATTTCTAACTCATGTGGTATAATTTAGCCTTTAGTTACTTTATAGCGTTTGATTTCAATGTAGAACGTCTAATTTCCTTGTAAATTATGATATTCACGTATTTATAGTTTTCGCGTAATTTTTCTTCTCGGTGTATACGTGTCACACAAGCTAATTGCAAGATAGTTTGCATACCTAAATATTGGTTTACATGCATATAGTAAAGGCAATGAGGCATTAACATTTATTTATGATATAACATATTTCCTCCACCCCGGCAGGGTTAGTACCCTGCGTACTAGTCAGAAGCACTATCAAAATTCTATAAGGACAGACCACTTTATTTAGCGAGTTGACTTTTGCCAAGAATATTAATTTATTTCTGTTAATATTAGGAATATTTAATAAAATATCTCGTCAGATGTGTAAAATGGAATATTTGCTTAACTTTTAGTTACAAGCAAAATTCAGGTGACTAATTTATCTCTGATTTATGAGTGTGTAGCAAGGGATATGAATCTAGCCTGGGGAACGTTACTCCTAAGATATGAACAAAACAGTCCCAGTCCTCTATACCTGCACACAAACATGCACATGCATTAGGGGTACCGGTTTTCCCTTTGGTTTTCCCCGGTTTTCCGTTTTAGCGGTGGGGAAATAGGGATGTGTTGACACCTTGTAAGTAGTCTTCCCCAGGACTGATATAGATGAAATGTTTTCTAAATCTAAATCAAGGGTAGACAAAAAAGATGTAGAAAGTCGCCTTTTTTAAAAAAAATATTGCATAAAACATACATTTTAGTACTCGTTCCTTAATAGCGGAATACATTGAAGCTTCCAATTGAATGTGGTCTTTGGGCAAGAAGTTCTAAACTAAATCGAGCCCCAGCTCCTTGAGTAAAGTTCACCCAGAAGATAATAGCTCTACACTTCCGAACCATGGGAAACTACGGTTGCTTTCAAAATATCTAGCTACCAACAACTATCTGTGTACTGTTCAGATACTGTTATCTATCCCATAAGGAAATATACCTTGCAAGAATATTATATATTTTCTTGAGAAAAGAAGATTGAAGATTGGGTTCTAAATATGCTTAAATCAGAAGTGATTAAAATATTTAAATATAGGTGTGGAAGTTACTTTACAACTGAAACGGAAAGTAGAAGCAAAACATAATGCACAAAACAATTTTGGTTCAGAACACTTCGGAAAAATGCATAGAATTGATAGCAAAGTGGAAAGTCAATTTTGCACATTGGGACTTCATGTGATTGTAATTAACCACTTGTACTTTTACACCTGCTTCCCAGAATAAAGCAGGTTAGCCAGCAGTGGAATTCGATAGAGTAAACACTTTCTAAACGCAGATCCATTACTGTTTCCGATTCCTCCAGTGAAAGTGTCGTAACAATTGCCATTCCGGTTTTGCTGTTCTTTGTAGTTTTTGCTATTTAATATTTAGTAGACAATGGCCAGTTTTGAGTTGTCTATACACAAACAAGTGATACTTTTCTAGAATAACCAATGTTTAATGAATCTGAGGTTGTCACGATGCACATTTGCCGAAGTTTCTTCCGTGTTCATTTCCCAATTTGGGTCAAGCGAGAGCTTTAGTGACTGATTCATATCACGACCCCCTTGAATAGTTTCTACAGTAAAGGACCTAATATGCACAATATGGACTTGGTATGCCGCTCCCGGGGACGGGAATAAACAACTTAAAACTTGACCAAGCCTTCCTTCTCCGTCAATAAGTGAATGCTCACATTGTAATACATGTGTTTTAAATTTGTCGTCCTCTTTCTGTGTTCTGTTCACGGGCATTGTGAACTAGAATTAAGGACAGCGATATAAGTCTGTCCTATCTATGAGCGAGAGAGCTGTCAGAACATAAACCGGTTTTCTCAAATCTGGTGGTCAATGATAGATTCTGTAAGTAATCAGACAATACGTTTGACCATAGAAGAGTGTTTAAGGGACATTTTTGGAAGCTTTATATTTTAATAAATGAATGTTAAACAGAATACCACAAAAATAAACTATTTCCTTACCGCAACTCTCACTATTGTAGTATAATCCTGATACTCAAAGATTGATATGAGCTATAGAGTGATTTCTTTCCTCAGGTAGGTCCGACTCTCTTAAATTACACCATGTAACTAGCCAAATTTAAAGCGCCATGGTCTTCTGAATTTTGGGAATGATGTGATATACGGGTTGGAAGATACTGCTTCGCCCATACGTTAACTGGGGATTCTACATGATGCGTGTAACAAATATGTCTAATACAATTATTGTCAATACAGAACCGTTTCTACGGAAGAAATATAATTTGTCTCAAATATTTGGAGCAATTGTGTGAACAATGATGTAATGCATTTCTATCTTAGTTTGAATGAATTTAGTCACAATTTAATGTTGCTAAATCTCTCTATTTTAGCATTATGATTGTGACGACATTAATTCCAATTAAGGTAGAAATGCATTACAGCATTGACATAAAATGTTTGCGTGAAAGAAACCACATGGCTTGTGCACACACAGAGTGTCATACTTTACAGGTGTACCAGCTTTTAGGGCAAAACTTCCCCTAGGAGTTGTGCTGCTTTCCTTTGAAGTGATGCAGAATTCCCAGTATTAAATGGCAGGTTCAGCAACATTTTAAAACATATGTTTAGAATAATGTTAGTTTTCTTCGCAAAGAAATACAAAGCTTTGTAACGTTTACAGGTTCGTTAAACGAATTATTAGTTGCAAACTTCACGAATAACTACTAGTTACCCTGTGCTTTAAAGCAGGGGCGAAGACAGCGGAAATACACAAAACAAAGAACCTGTTCAAAGATTGAGATGTCATAGTTGCATGCTAGCACTGTTTTACTCTTTTATGTCCAAGGTTAGTGCTCAAAACCAGAGGAGAAATTATGGTGTTTTGATATCTGACTACGGAATCGCAATATAAAGCTAAAGGATCAAATAAATTATCACTATTGATCAACTTTTTATTTTCGTTAGGACCAAGGTCTAAAATGGTATATTTTGAGGAACTTTGAAAACACATGATACTGAATCTATTCAAAATGTATTCCTTCACATATTAAAATCACTATAACTTTTTCTGATAAACCTTTATGGTTAAAGGATGGATTTTCCAGACGAAATGTCTTTGCATTTAGGAACTTTTTGTATTGATTCTGCCGTAATCGCTACCATTACTGGTATTTCAGTATTTCACTTTCAAAAGGTGGCAAATATTACGTACCACCACATCTCAAATTATTTGGTGCTTATGTAAGTCCCATCAAGCATGAAGGAGTTACAATTTTTGTATGATAGCGGGTGATAAAACGTATGCAATCATTTACTAAACAGCTATATCTACTGTGGTTTGTACCACCATTAATTGAAATTTAAGTCAGTGCGAAAAATTTCGTTACACTGAAGCACGAGATATTTTGTTACTGCCCAATAAAATTCTCATCAATCAAAACTGATAAGTAGTAAGTCATGAAGTAATTGTAGACCTTAACTAAATATGCGCCACTATAATTAACCTTTTGATCACAATAGCTACATCTGATACCAATAGAAGTAAAGGATTCCGTTGACTCCTCGCATGCCTGAGAACCACAAATGCGCCTTCCCTTTCACTTGTTATCTAACCGCTTTCTGTTCATTACACTATCGATGTTCCTAGGCTGCTTTGTTTTCGTAAAACTGCCTTTCATTTCCAGCTGTTTCTTTACGTTTACTTATATCTAAGAAATAGGGGATTCATCCTGGGACTGCTGCCACTAGAGATAACTAGTAGTGATCAGTCTCGCAGTAGCAGAATGACCACAGAGGGAAAAAACTAGCTTTCAAATTATTTCTAGATTAGATCTTGCTTATTAGTAATTATAGAAGAACAGCTACTGAGTGTTGTGAACAGTTTCGCATAAAATAGAATAAGGTATATAATCAATGTCGTAATCATCGTTAACAAATTACTGCATCCGTTGTTTAAAAAGTTGCTATTAAATCATAGCAAGACCTTTAACTCCAAAGAGGCGAGGCTCCTGAAGATTAAGTTCTAAAGTAACAGAATACAAGCCCAAATCTTCTAAAGGAATATTACTTTTTGTAACAGAAACCATTTAAATGGGCTCTTGTTAAGCGTCTAGGTTCCCATAATCATATGACGTATAGTGTAATAATCTTCCAAAATAAACACAATGGGAGAAAGCTCTGGCACTTGAAATACATTACAACGCGCCATCGGAATGTTTGGGCATAATATGCACAAATTGAATTTTATTTGAACATTTCCCATAACGTAACAATTTACATGCTCGTTTTGGAAATCCATAAAACCGTGCATAGGCAATCCTCGACTTTCTATACCAGTCCTCTTACAATGTATGCTATAGTGCCGGCCTACCTTTACGCAATCATGGGCCTTTCTCAAATGTTTCCATTTGTCCTGAAGACCTTTAAAGTATCTGAGCAACGAGAGGTTAATGATACCCTAAGAGGAGACTCCAAATGCTATGATTGCTGTTGTTTTTACATGGTCTATGTTGTAATAGCGTTTCGCTCAAGATGTATGAAGGTCCATTATCTTGTGTTTCAATTCCAATTTTCCATATCGATTTATCGTTTCGAAGCATATCCTACGCACATGTTCACTGTGAATGTGCTTTGTGCTTTAATTTATTAAAACATTTCACTGCAGCTGTACATGATAGTGGCTTTCCTTTGGCATAACAATTCAAGATTTCAACATACAAAGATCTGTTGAATAGAGTATACTACACGATTGTTCATGCAACTAAAATAGTGACAAACCAGGATTAGTACAGAATACAAATGCAATGAAATACGCGCTGAGACAAACAAGCTTCAATGCTATTTCACATTCATTGCATTATGCTTTCTGATTCTGTTTTTCTCCTTTCCTATTATGGAGGAGAAGGGAATATATCAGATGATCATTGTGTCATAGTGACCTTCGGTATAGCAGTTTATTACATGCTCGTGGGTGTTCGCGACCGTGCATGTGTGTGTATGTTCACAATTATTAATTCCTCGACTTATTTTATTTAATCTGAATTACAGATAGTGAGATTACAACCAAAATTAAGCACAATCTTAACCTAAGCAGGGAGTTTATAGGTCTAAAAGACGCTCACATCGCTCTTACACTTTGGACAACTGGTGTATACCTTAAGGGACACTGGGAGTGAAATTTGAAAGTTCCACATTTTTTGATAGATTTTTCTGAAAATTTTACTGTGTTTGTATATATATGAGAATAGGAGGTAAACCAAATTTCATTAAAATTGGATAATTCGTTTAGGATATATAAATTATTTTATGAATTTAATAGGCTCATTTTCAAAATAGAGCTCGCGTCTATTGACTTTTCAAAATTCATTTATATTGGCGGAACTGATACTCTAAAACATGGGCAACAATTGTATGAAGAGATATTTCAAATACGTCTGCTAATTATGCTGTACATATTTTTTTAATAACAAAGAAAATTTAATCTTAAAAATTATTGATTTTTTTTCATACAAAAAATATTTTTGGAATTCATGTTAATGATAACATCAATATTGAAGCATAGTTTTGTTTAGCTGCTATTTATGAATGCTTTTGGAAATTTTCATTGAATTTGAAGCAAAACTCAGGCGCGACCTTCTTTTGGAATGTGCAGAAATGTAGTTTTGAGAAAAACAGGCTTTTATATAGGAGCATCCTGTGTACGTTAAGGGGAGAGCGCTATTTGAAAGGGCCGTAATGACCACAAGGAGTGGGGGATATGAAAAATGTTAGCTGATCCAAATGCACAGGTGTTCCAGAACATTTTAAGGTAAAAAAACAATTTTCGACTTTTTGACAATTTTGACCAAAATTTCACTCCCAGTGTCCCTTAAACAGTCTTTTGGTGTATCACATGCGTTACCAATTTTCTTTGTGAATAGAAGGCGTTAAGTATAGCCACAGATAGCACTTTCAGCTGCGCTCCTCTTTTAAAACATACAAATAAAATGCACATCTTGAAAGAATTCAGCATAAGTTTTCTTCCTGGAATAACTTGATTTCCTTCAAAATCAATGCAGGTTTATAAGTTCTGATACAGCGAGTTGCAGGAATAGCCATAGCCTCAGATTAAAAGAAGGAAAGACAAATACAAAAAAACGTAAAAAGGTACATATTGCAAGGAAAACAGAAATACTGCAGCGTTTTATCCATGTGCAGTTTAATAAATGAATACTACAATCTACTGGCGTACAGATTAACAGCTTAAGGGGAAATTTTACATTGAAGTGTTGCATGTGTACAATCCTATACAACCCTCAAAAATTGCTTTATAAACCAATATTGAAAATTTTAATAACTAGCCACTTTATGCACCGACAACTAAACATGCTTAAATAAAAGTTACAACTATATAAAAACACCACCACCACTATTACTACTACTACTACTGCTACTACTACTACTACTACTACTACTACTACTACTACTACTACTACTGCTACTACTACTACTACTACTACTACTACTACTACTACTACTACTACTACTACTACTACTACTACTACTACTACTACTACTACTACTACTACTACTACTACTACTACTACTACTACTACTACTACTACTACTACTACAACTACTAATAGGTTTAGCATATTATATTCGTTAAAATATTAATAGAAATTCAAGTAATATAGGTTTTTTAAAACTTGTAAAAAAGTCTGATGGTTTTCTTCAAGTGAATTTGATATTGTTTGTGAGGTGGAATCGGAACTGAAAAATTCAATGCCATAGCTGGGATCTGAACCACACGAATCAGTTGGAGAATGCAATGCCATTCTGCTAAGTTGTCACAGTAGCTCAATGGTTATAGCAGCTACACGGTAAGCGGAAGGTCTGCGGCTCAGATCCCAGCTATGGCATTGAGTTTTTCAGTTCTGATTCTACCTTTCAAGTATTGGCCACACACGGCTTGTGTGTTTAAAAACACCAGCAGTAAGTTTGTTGGCATAAATAAATAATAATTGATATTGTTTGCTTCTAGATGTGGCAAGACATCGAAACTGTTATCCTGGGAGTGGGCGCTCCAGTACACGCACAAATATCTGAGGACCCTTTAGGCGGCAACGCACCATCTCCAGCAGCTATGTATGGAAGTATGAAAGCTCCAGGTAGCACCAGTATCCCTGCCATCCCTGGTCCTGGTCCAGGTCCAGGAGGGAAGCTTGACTCAGAGTGCGTGTTTCCCAGCACTTCATGTTCGCCTGTGGAGCCTGGTTACTACAGTGAACCTCCGGGACCGGAAGCTGGTTCAACAGGCCGTCCAGCTCCTTCTAGTTCTGGCGATCAACAAGTGCCTGTGGTGTCCCCGGCCAGTCTCTATCTTTCCAACTCATCTACCGTGAGTAGTAATGGGAACGGAAGCAGTGAGGAGGACTCGACCAGCGTCGGGAAATCTGAGCCCTCTTCATTATACTTTCCTCCTATTGGGTTAGGCCTTGGGATTGGAGTTTCTATATCAAATGGTGAAACTGGAAGCACAAATGGAAAAATTAAGTCAGAACTTCCAGATTCGGCAAGTCCTGATAACCAAATTTATCATTTTCATCGCCAGGTGCCTGGCCCTGGCGCATATCCATATCCTGGTTCTGCAATACCAAGTGCCAACCACCACAACGGTTTGCAGCCGTTTTGCCCACCACCATATGCCGGTGGCATTAATGCTGGACAGACTGCACAGTTGTACACCGGAATCCCTCCTACGTCAACGGCATCGTCATCAGGAGGAAGTCATTTAATTCCTTTTGGACAGATCTCCCCGCCTGCGACGCCCGAGAACTGTGGCGGCTTTTATCACCATCACGCTTCAGCACCGCCTCACCCGACATCACAACCAAGCTCCACTTATCCCAGTGACTTGTATCACCACCACCACTCTCGCCATCCTCATCACACACACCCACACCATCACCCGCAGGTGGGTCACTTCAAGATCCTTACCCCACCATCGTCTCCACATCTTTCAGCGGGACATCTTCCTTCAGCACAACCACCACCTCCACATCCAGGTCCATTTCTGGGACAACATCAGCATCCACACCCACATAGTCACCACCACGTCCGGCATCCCTTGCCACCATTGGGTGGCTCTGGCAACTTGGCGGAACAAGCATCTATAGCAGCACCACCAGTTGCAGCTGTTCCCAAACCCCGACGGAGACGAAACTGGAGTCGGCGGAAAGTTATTGTCCACACGTGTTCACATCCAGGCTGTGGCAAGACCTACACCAAATCTTCACATCTCAAGGCACATCTCCGCACCCACACAGGGGAAAAACCCTATCAGTGCAGTTGGAAGGGATGTGGCTGGAAGTTTGCTCGATCGGATGAGCTGACCCGGCATTACCGCAAACATACAGGTGATCGGCCGTTCCAGTGTCGTCTGTGTGAAAGAGCATTCTCGCGCTCTGATCATCTGTCGCTTCACATGAAGCGACACATGACGATGTAGCCCACGGGGAGGTAGCAATGGAGATAATGTATCCTGACTGAAACTGTTGCAGCATTTCTTACAAGAGCTTTAGAAGGAATAAAATTATTGTGTTAAACAAAATATTCTTCCAAACATTTCCGTCCCCTTTGTTCAACGCATGTGTTATTTAAATTATAGCTAATATCTGAAAGCAGTAATCTTTTAGGTTAGATTATCGTTACAAATTTAACTATAAACCTGTAGGCGCAGATCCATCCAACTCCCAGGTTCAAATACTGTAAGGGAGTAGGTAAATTCATGGTGTTTTACATATTATTTTCCGAGTTAAAATAATGCCACATATAGGCAGGGAGATTTACTCCAACTCCGCCTGTTTACTTTTGAAGTATCGTAAATTAAATTTTGGCGTCTTATGTCAAACGGATGGTTTCCTTATTGTTTAAAACTCGATGCCTCTACCATTTCTGTTTTCGAGAGTATCTAAGAAATATTAAACCTAGCTTATTTTGCAATAAAAGTCATACCTGAAAAGCTCAACATTTCTCATCTTCCTCTTCAATATGTGACATATAGTTTCTGTTATGCACCAGTAAAAACTCAAAGTTTTTGGAACGTTCTATTGTTGTTATATCCTTTTCTCATTCTGTAAAATTTGGTAAAAGAGACGAGGTTTCAGAACCAACCAATGGCAGACAAATAAAAGAATCTGCAGCAAAAGCACATGCTTTTAAAATATCATTAACGTTTCATCTTAACACCTATTAAATTTACGTTATATTTTAAAGAATGAGTTATATAGTATCAATCATAATATATATACACTTATACCTTTTTATTTCTCATGGGTATACTACGAGCATTTAGTTGGGTTTTCTAGCGAATTTCAATTTTATTAAAGATTTTATACAGCACTTTCGTTGCTAACAACTGTAAATACAAGTAAACTAAACTATTGAGGGGATAAATTTTACGGATTTTAAGACTGAAAGGAGACCATTTTCAACAAGAAGATTTTAAGCTACATTTTGTTGAGGTGGTTTAAGGGAAGCTTTCAACAGAAAACTGATTTCCGCAACTTATTATAAACGATTCACGAGGTTCGAACTAACGTATATGTTAAATCTTGCTTCTGGTAGGCACAAAGCGTGGTTTAAATTAAACCCTCTGTCATGGATTACATAAAACTCATCATCTCCATGTGAATAAGTTACTTTACTCTAGTTTAGCAATGACTTTTACATTTTCCAAAGGACATACACTCAATAAAATGCATTTTTAAAGACTTTTAATGAAATGTGGTAAGATGATTATATGATATGAAATTGAAGTTATCTAGATCTGAAATCGTAGTGAACATTTCATCGTTTTAAAATTGGGATGAAAATGAATTTGAAGTAGATTCCGATTGCACAAAACTAGAGCAAATGTCCTGAATTACATAAGACAAACTAATCCAAAATAGGGTGCCTCAAAAAAGGTACTAATAGTTTATGAACATAGAGACAAGTTTAAAGGCTTGAATTACAGAAGAAACATGTAATTAAAGTATTATTTTCGCAAATGTTCAAATTGATGACCGTCATTGTCCAGGCGAAACTTATGACGTGAACCAGTGGATTCGCAAACATCACGAAACAGTTCATGATTTTGAACAGATTTTGAAAAGATTTTGCGACACTGTCTTTCAATTTCCAATTTTAACATATCAATTGCTCTCGGTTTCGTGCGATAAGCTCTGGCCTTGTACCCCATAAGAGGAAGTCCATTGGCGTGAGGGATGGGAAACGCGCAGGTTATTCAATGCTACCCCTTCGTTCAATCCATGCGTATGGATAAGCTTCATCGAGGTGAGCTCTTACATCGCGATGGAAGTGGGGAGGTCCTCCATCTTGCTGAAAGTAAATCTCTACGTCATCACGAAACATCTCTTCAATGTGTGTACTGGCGGACTCTTGCAGCAAGGTTAGACATCTGCCACCATTGACAGTTCCGTTAAAAAAGGGTCCTATGATGCCCACTGCTCATATCCCGTATCACATTATTACCTTTGGTAAGTTTATGGGTATCCTTTCTTTAATTACATTTTTCTTTTGCAATTCAAGCCTTTGAACTTGTCTCTATGTTTACAAATAATGGTTTTATAGTCATTGAAAGTGTTAGTACAGTTTTTGAGACACACTGTATATTATCCTTCGCCGGATACAACGAAGTGCTGTTGTTTTTAATGCTGGAGATAACAACGAAATCTTATGTATCCACCACAATCAAAATGAAAGGTCAAATAGACTGAATATTGTTTTCTATCTTCATTATAAACATAATTTTCAGAAGAAAAAGATTTTAGCAGTTTAATTTTGAAAATATTTTATGCGCCTTACACCTGAAGGACACTTTAAAAAATACGAATTTTGATAGCAAAGAAATGATCCTTATTGAGCAAGTAACAAAACTAGTAAGGAAACGAGTTAATATTTTAATACTGTCCAAGGTATTCAAGATAATTATAAACTGATCCATGTCATGTCGCCTCATGTTTAATTAGTAGCGAAGTCATTAATTTACAAAGGTCACAAACTTTTTCAGAGGTATTAAGAGCGCAAAAGTAAGAACATTTATTTTGAAAGAGATGCTATGTGGGACCTAAAGCACTGAGCGTTACTCTGATTGGTCAACTGGTTGTCGACGCGGTAATTCATGGTAGCCAATTTTAGACTAGAAAATGTCGTTTAATTATAACGAGTTCGAAATGCTTTTGGCTATCGTACCTTACTTTAAACTAATTGCTGAAATTAAACCGGTTTAATGTACAGTGGTTTTAAATCATTGTGAAGAAAATGGTTCCAAATATGCAACTAAATCCCTGTTTAACAACAAAGACACTGTAAAATTATGCAATAAAATGCTACAACCCTTGCGTATAGTTTTAAAGTTCCGTTGTTTAAGGGAACATAGACATTTACTTTAATTCCTAACATTTTCCGCAACATTAAGCTTCAGAAATGATTGACTACGTTTCTGAAATCCTTAGAAATGCCATAAAAAACAATTTTATTTATATATAATATATATGATGGGTCAATAGTTTCATACAATATATTTCTTCGGCAGTTCAGATGCAAATTTTGGGCTGCGTTTTCGGACACAGTACTTCTTTAACTATTGTTTGCTTCTGAGTTAATCTTATTCCTTTCTGCTCTTGATGGAAATGCTCCATCTCTTGTAAATGCTCCAACAACACAAATGTAAAACGACACAAACGGTATTCTTAAGTGAAGTTGAGTGGGAATGTCACTTTTATGAAACTCTGAGGAGCTAAAGGTGATGACCTATTTGTGTATTATTTATATTCGGAGATGTAAGCATCACGTAGAATACTTCAGTATAAAAGACTGTATCAGCCTATATAACGGACTGGTTTACGATTTTTATATTATAACTCATCTCTTGATACTTCGTAGTATGATCTTCAGTGTTCACTCGCTCCCAAGCCTAGGTAAAGGGACAACCTAGTCAATGAAATGGCCAGCAGTAATATTTAAATCATATTCTTATCATAAGTATTTCAAATGTACATAGACTTTGTTTCATCGACAAATACAATCTAAGAGTTGTGCGGATATTTGTTTGTGAGTGCATGTGTATTTGTTTGTGAGCAAGAGAGTGTGAGTGAGAGTGAGAGAGGGAGAGAGAGGTCGTTATACTCTCATTTGTTAAGATACTGATACTGCAGGTTGTATTTTATAACTAAAATTGTTAAAGTTTGGAATTCAACAATGATGGTAGTTTAATTTAAATTAATCGGACTAATTTATTTTACTAATGTTCTCAGAAAGAACGAAAATCATTCTAAAATGAAGCAAAACTCGAGCCAGTATTATGTCATTGATAATGTTTACTGAGCAATAGCTGAAATTCGAATCTTTTGCTTCTGAATACATATGAGCATGAGCATTTGTGCTGTCTAACAACAGAACTTGTCCAAAGCTGTAAAAATCCGTCCATACATTCAGCCAGTTATTATTTACAACCAGCAGCGTGAAGTATTTTATTAGATCTTTATTAAATAGAATAATTTTTACATTTAGATTTTTTATTACTTTTTATAAAATTGTTAATTACAGACAAAAGTGTGTCTGACTCAATATCCATATTATGTGCCATCTATATTTTATGTGTAAATTCATGCTATACCACATACATATTTTAAGAATGATACATGTTTGAAGAATAATTAGATACTGTGTTATTAGAACTTTACCGTTGCTGTTCTTGCCACAAACTGCATTTGCATAATGTAAATACTTTGCTGAGTGATTGGAAAACTATTATTTTATTTTATTGTATTAGAAAGAAATAAAATTTTCATGAGAATATTACTGTTTTCTTCATTTAATATTTTTAAATGTGCATCACATACCTATAAATGTGTAAGTGTCTTATCGTTATGCATTCGTAGATGAGAGTTGCTCACATTAGCGTTTGGAATAGGTTCGTAAATAACACATGTTCAATAGAAGGCGGTGAGAGATAGAGCTGCATGTGAAATAACTCCCTTACATATAAGTATTAGGTAAATCATATATTTAATGCACTATTAAGCTTTTCACTTTATATCTTCTCGATGTATGATAGTTTTGGTAGGCTCCAATCTCTTTCTTTAATAACTATTTACAGGTATTCTAACGAAGTGTTGCATCTTTTTCTCAGGACATGTATCCTGAGAAAATGGACAACACCAGTTTCGTTAGTTGATAATTTTAATACAGGCTAACAGATAGACTGTTTTAAGCTAGTTGCCGACTGTTTGAGGATGAAGAATTAAACTGTTTCTGAATCTTAGCGCTAGGAATTGTAACTATTGATGTATTATATCTACTAACTTCTGGTATATCTACAACTTTACAGTTTAAAGTAACTGTTCATCTAATAACAATGAGAAACGTAAGTTATCGTGAGGCGCTGCCAATATGAATAACCCTGGCGCGCTCTTCAAGTGATATGAACTGCCGATAATCGGTCACATTAAAACACTTCTGTAAGGCTGTAAGGTACGAAAGAAAATACACCAATTTTATAAATACAAGCTGTTTTATCGTCGTAAATCCCGCTTACTTCGCAATCCCCATCAAAGTTCCTACAGCATACATTACCAAATCTTAATGTTGTACGCCTCTGAAACGCTGTCTTTTCTCTATGACTACTAAATTTTAAGGATCTTTCTTTTTTTTTTTTTTTTTTTTTTTTTTTTTTTTTTTTCATTTCTAATTCTCAAAACCAGAGTACGTGTGTTTTTGGACTTCTGTTTGAACTAACTAAACCTTGAGCAAATGTATTTCTTGTTGGCTGAGTTCTACGGGACACCTGGCTGCTTTAGCTACAGTGATTTGTCAACTCGTTTCTTTCCCTAAACACTTACGCTTCCTGGCCAATTACTTCTTATTCATGTCCTTATAATTTCTTTGTATTATTTCTATCAGTCAATAATTCCGGTATCTCAGTCCAATTTTTTTCCAGTCAAAATCGGTTTAACGAAATTGACTGATGATATGGCAACCACAACGCCTGTTGAACTCTACTGCCCGTTCTTGCATAGATAGCTCAGATTATAAAGCACTGGATCCCTGGTAAAGTAACAGTCAGGAGATATTCAATTTTGATGATTGTTTCTAGACTATAGTGCTGCTAACGTTGAGAAAATATTACAGGGTTTAGGGAGGATACACTCTGTTGTACACATCTTTGCATGCAACATTGAATTTAATTTGAGGTTTTATCTGGTAGTCAGAAATATCATTATATATGTATCTATGATTAATAACGGAATTATGCAATGTGCAACCCAACATGCACTTTGTTCTTACAGTAACGAATTTGTTTTTAAAATTTGGTGTATCCAGTGCCACAAATAGAACAGCTAAGCTGAACGTACGTCTGCATATAATCTTCAGTGTTTACCGGTCACCTTTGCTAAACTAACTGAAAGGTGAACTAAAACATTTAACTGTTATGTTGGTGAATGCTGATATCCCATTGATAAATGACGAAGAGTACTTATTTTCATATTAGTGAGCCTAAAGTTGTAGCGGAAGTGAGTAAAAGCACATGGAACTGTAGATTAAGGTAATGCACAGTGAAAAAACTTTATAATATAGTATATATTTGAGCGATCTGAGAAATTTAAGGAAGTATACAACATTTCAATGGCACACGCGTATTTGTTCCAGAGGTATCTTTGCATTAGATTAAATAAACTTTTATACGTAAATTAGAAATTAAACACGCTCCACTAATCAAACCGTTCGATGGTTCTTACTCTGTTTTTCGTGCTTAAGAAATTCTAAATAAGAAGGACCGTACTGAAGATTATGAAATTCAAACATAGCTAAGTGTGGAATAAAAAAAAAAAAAAAAAAAAAAAAAAAAAAAAAAAAAAAAAAAAAAAAAAATCCACATATAAAGCTATTTCACGAAACCAACGCTATTAAAATGTATAATAAAAATCAACTTAATAAAATAATACCTTGCCACTTCAGCCCTGACGGGACTAAGCCCACCAAGACCACTGTCGGCCTCAAGCCTACCTACAAATGTAGGAGCTGCGCGAATACATCATGCAAATTGATGGTGGGGGTAACGTCTCGGTTTCATAAACAAGAGACTGCTGATAATGCAAGCGAGCACTGTACTTGAACGTGCATTCCACGATATTGACTACGCGGAAGTCGGACAGATACTAACCTGAACACTTTATGTTCTTATAAATACAAAAGTGAATTCGACCATAAAATTGCCCAACTCTTCGCCATTCACCACGTCTAAAGAATACCTCTGTACCTCAGTAGAGGCGGACGATCATCCAATCGATACGAGGAGGTGATGTGGCTAGCATCACGCATTCCCAGGCGGAATGTTGGTTTTCTTGGCCGGGATTGCTGCCTATCGCAGCTCCTCACTTTCCTCACGACACTGGGCGCAAAACATCCACGAGAGACTTCAGTCTTTCCATGCGTTAGTTATTGATTGTTTCATGAAAACAAATTATTAAAAATGACTATGTAATAACCTTTTTAGTAATAATACCAAAAAGTTTGCTTAAATTGACAACTTAAATGCTAAATGATTGTCATGCATGGAGCATTTTAATCAATGAAAAGTGCTGAGCAGGAATGTTGCAGACAAAAGAGACTGTACTGTACTGAGAAAGACTGAAAGGGCTACACAGCGTTTTAAATAGTGTCAAAAAGTATAAATAAAATGTTTAAATTGGGGTATTCATTGTAAACATCATAATGCTCAAAAACAAAAGTTTCAATATACTTTTTTAAAACACTATCACACAATTTCTGGGTGAGTTGTCTTAAAGGTATTTAAAACTTAAGAATTTCTACTGTTTTCAGTGCACAATTCTGTATCACACTGTAGGCATCAGCAGGCAAATTTAACGCTTTGTTCCATACCGAAATGTTACAATTACGTGCATTAAACTGATTTCACAGGACCTAGAATCAAACACTAATATAAAATTGTCCCATAAGCTCGTTCGGTTTATTCGCAAGTGCCATCTATAGCGCCTCAAAGTATGAACCCCTTGTACACTCAAGTTGTCATACTACCCCTACGACTTAGAGGTGGACAACCAGACTCGCTATTGGATACGCCAGGGTGTGTTTGTGACTGAAGTTGGAGGGAACAGCGTGAACTTGTGTTTACAAACTATAGAAAGCAAAAAGGATGCTGTTTTACTATGGTAAGGGCAAAACCACCTCACAATGCCAGCAGAAAATTTGTGCTGTCTACAGGAAAGATGCAGTAACAAATTGAGTATGTCAAAAGTGGTTTAGTCGATTTCGAATTGGGAATTTTACCCTAAAACAGACAGTTTGGCAATACTCTGTCGTAGCTGTGCTGCGGGTGAGGATTTTCCCAGGGTTCATAGCTATTGAAACTAAACGACAAACGAACTTATGAGACAACCTTATACCATAAAATGAGTTAGCTGGTCTACCAAACAAATAGAAAAGCAATTATCGTGATATTACAGTTGTAGGGAGCAGATAGAACAAGTAAAACCATAGTAGTGAGCGTCTTCTCGACTAAAAATAAATATCAGAAATAATGCAATCATTCTGTCATTTTTCAATTAAATTACTGTTTTAGCCAATATAATAAACCTTATTCTTATATTTGTGACGTAGTTTCTTAAATATTTTGAGCAAAAAGTAATAGAACTATGTGATATCGATAGGAATCCTATATGTTAAAGCCTTTAATATAGTGGCGTGTGTAAAATGCCATTTATTACTCGTTATGTATTAGTTAAAAACATTACTGACCTATCATAAAATATTAACTTTATAGCTACTAACAAGTGAAATATTATTAATTGCCTAAACCAAACTTAAGATTAATGTTACCTTAGGTCATAAACTTAAAAGTGGATCCTCACCTTGTTTGAATGAAATCACCTCAATGAAACCCCATGAATTAGAAATGCGAGTCTTTCGATGCTTCAGTTTAAAATAAAATAAATAGTTTGCTTCACATTCTGTTGCTTGTGAAGGTTCTGGTCGTTTGGTTATTCAAATAAGCAAATTTTCACCCTTTGGAAATTAAAATATTTTGTTGTTCAACGACGCTGTCAATTGCCAGGATCACATCAGCGTCGCCGGTGTGCCGCAGTAGCTCTTTTACATGCCAGTAAATCTACTGATATGGATCTGTCGTTTTTAAGAGCATCGGTCTGAGCTGCATTTGAATCCGCGACCTTGGGATCAGCAGCCCAGCGTCTAACCAACTGAGCTACCCAGACCGACTCACCCTCTGGAGCAGCAGTATATATCCAGTACTGGTGCGAGGTATGTATATCATTCTGGTCAGAATAACTAGTAAAGTTTTCCTTGAAGTGTTTGTTTGAACGTTTAAATGCAAATGCGGTGTAATATATGAGTGACTAGTTTGCATATTCATATCACCGTTTATTTATTTCCCGTTACGCGGTTTGTTTTATTGCTACCTTCTAGGTAACAAGAAAGTGTAACAAAGGGGATGTTTTAAAGCTGTGTAGGACTTGTGCTCTTCTTTGTGCATATTAAATATAAAGTAAATTACAAGTCACACTTACACTTTTGCAAGACAAATGACAGTCGTGTTTGCTGTGAGTCATGATACTTTCAATGCAGTACGTATGATGTCTTCAAATATTTCTAACTAAACATTTATGTTTTGTTTTATACTGTTATTAATAATAATGTTGCACAGGAATAATATAATAACGTTAAATTATTAGCCTTTATATTACAGACCTCGCCACTTTTGCTAGTGTTTCGCCTTTCATATTGAGGGTTTCTTCTGAGCGAGTGGGTGCGAGGGTCCATATTTATCAGAAAGTTAATTACCTTAGGCCCTATCCCTAAACCCATTTAACCCTGCATAACAAGAATTTATCGCAGGATACTGAAGTGGACTCGTTTTGAAAATAGTAGTTTGTAGTTCATATTAAAGGATGACACCTGTGATATCTCAAGAGATCTATTGTCCTTTTTTTAAATATATTTTTAACCAAAGAACATTAATTGCCATACAAAAACTAAGCGCCCAGCACAACAGCCCAAGAAGAGCCATGGTTTGCCACCCGGCCGCTGCGTCTCGCACCTCTGTCCACTACAGGCGTCATGAGTGGGGTGCAGTACTGGAGGGTGGGACGTGGTCAGGCCTACCGGGCAGTTCTGCGGCCTTCACGACCTGGGGTCACTACTTATTCATCAAGGGGCCCCTCCGGGACCTAACGACGCTGCATCCTGTGCCAGACCTCCCTGCGGCGCAAAAATCGCCACGCCAGTTCCGGAGATCGAACCCGGATTCTCCGTGTCTGAGGCAGGAGTGCTACCACTATGCTACGTAGGGGGTCTAATCATCATACAGGCCAGTAATAATATATAATTCATAACCTATAATTTGTGTCATTGCTAACATTGACCCAAGGGTCATCTAACATGAACTAATTATGAAAATATATAGGTTAGTCGTAAATAATTTTCTCTCTGCAACTGCCCGTCAGTCTTGCGGACGATAAACAAGCGGTAGGAAGAGTTTTGAAGTATTTAGCAATGGTAATCATAAATCTAAGGATTTAGAATCTTACATATCTCTATTTCTTACTTTTCTGGCTTTTGCCTCCATGTTTGGTATATTTACTGTTTACTAAAATTTATACTTTATATTGCAATTTATCTTTTGCTTTTGCCATGATCCATTTTGCGAGGGTGCTGATGACCATGTAGTTGAGCGCCCTTAAACCTACATCTCTCTCTCTCGTTCGCTCTCTCTCTCTCTCTCATAAATATTTTTTAATAAAGTGTAACACATTTACAAATATAAACATTATGATAATGTAGATATTATTGGTGACAAATGAAAATAAATACCTATAAAGATGAATTACAAAGGTGTTAAAGCATGGCACTAAGAACCAGGTTATGCGAAGTCTCTCTTCTGAATCGTTGAGTAGATCTTGTGGTAACTTTCTTTTAAATCTCGTTCTTTGATGATTTCTGACACTAATGTTGAATATGCGAGCTCCAGGAACTGTTGCTGGTTTGTTAAAAATGATTTGCAAAGGTTTTTGAGCTATTCTTGTAGAGGTAGAATTTCAAACTCATTTTGAAACTGATTGTTTGTTGCATACCAGTGCCCTTGGGTGGCTTTCCAAAGGATTTGTTTTGTATAACTTTTAAAGTATTCATGTGATCTATTGTTCTGCTTCTATATAACACTCTGGTGTGCAATTAAAACAACATTGGTTACCGAAGACAGGGCTACTCACAAGGAACTAATCAAACCCTACATGCCGAAAGCTAAAATTTCAGTACCAGAAGCTGTTTGTCATAAAAGTCCCTATGCAAATACGTGTACTGCGAACAGCTCTAAAAAACGAGCCTCCGAAGTCGAACGCCAACTAATTTGAATCGTAGGGAAGAAATAGTTACGCTAAGTAGCTGGGATTGAATTATACTGTCTGACGTATTGAGAATCATACATTGTTCTTGTAACGTCTATCATATACCTATGTTCATCTGCAACACATACTGCGTTTCATTGAAGGATTCGACTGCTATTAAAGCATTTGCAACTTTCAGCGGTCTTTTTTCTCCCCTCGAAATGCTATTCTAATCCCACTTGGCTCCTGTCATAGAAATTTCAAGTTACGAACAGATGTAGTATAAAATAAACTCATTGACATAACGATAAGTACACATACTGTAATGACAAAATACATTCGGTTACTTTTCTATCACATTATTGCCTTCTAAAATGTTATCACAGACACTCAGTTTTCTTCCCGCCAACACATTCTACTGTCTTTCTGCTATCACAAGTCACAAATTTTACTTCCGTAACCTTGCTCAGTCCCATCAGTGTTTTCCTTTAATATCTCTGTCTCCCATACTCTCACAGAGACGATGCAATCACGCGTCGCCCGTCAGAATCTCCTTCACGACGAACAACGTATACATATTTCGCGACGACACACACGCACATCTGTCTCGCACTGACTGATTCACTGACCGACTCAGGTCTGTAACCGAAAACTCATTCACTGCTGTTCCTGGTCTCCTTGTATAGTGGGGGTGACGTCACACGAACCTTTCGTGAACTCCTTCAAACACGCCGGGAGTGACGTAGCTGGACCTTTCTCGAAGACTCCAGAGAAAACCCCTTTTTGTGTAGCCGCTTCCATTGTTGTTGGTCACGTACATACAGACAGTTGCGCGAGGCCTTAGCACGCCCGCCGGCCCGGCATGTGGCGTGATGTAGCTTAGCCCCGACGGTCCTTTGTTTTGTGCCGCGCCCGGAGTAACAATACTATAGTAGGTTTTTTTGTACCATCTCCATGTGCGTTCATCTTCATTGGGCTTACATTTTTTCTGGAAGGTGTGTGTAATATATTTTGTTTCTTCAATGATTGTTAGACAATTCCATTTCTTGCTGTGCAGACAAAACTTATATTACTCAATGTGGGTGCAAGAAACTTAGGCCCAGTTGTTAGGTTATTGAGAATTTCCGACTGAACGGTGCTACGCAATGAGATTCAGAAGCAGTGTATAATAGCTACTTATGTATCAAGTACACAAAATAAGTTCTGCTTACCAATTCAGTGTTTCCGGACAATGCATAAGCCAGCCGAGTCCAGAATACATGGCCAATCCACTACAGCTTTTGCGTACCTTTCTAAATAGTTCTTAACGCCGCTCTTACTCTATAATGTGGCACCATAGGTTTTAACGCTAGTCATACGAGAAATAAGAAGTAAACATGCTAGGCCTAAATTTAGGGTACCTTTCCAGCATTGCCAGTTATGGCAACTGAGAAAGAATACGAAAAAATCTGTTGTGTTGCACTCACATAACTTTCTCTACTCTTGTACTAACCATTCTTACAAACTTTTATTCCTATATCTTCTTCGTGTTAGTTGAGATAAACTTTTTCAAAATTAACTTATTGTTTATTTCCTTGTAGATGCAAGGGGAATATCGGAATACAGTAGGCTTTCAGCGATAGTAAAATCTTTTAAAGCTTTCAAATTCCATTCTCTTTGCACGGTTAACATATTAAAAATCAATAACGGTGTTCCATTTGATAGAAGTATAAGTTCTCCAAAACTCACACACATAACAAGGATTATTTACGAAATGGTTTTCTCTAAAAAATTATTTAGACATAAATTGTGTGTTTTAGTGAGATCTACATTTTTTGTACAGTAAGATTTGGTCTATCTCTTACGATTTACCAGTTATGCAAAAGTCATCCAGAGTAAATAGGACCACATGGGCTAGAGCCAGAAATTTCAAGATATACATTTCATTTGTTATAAAAACATCTGAAACATTTGGTATTTTAATCAAAATCGTTAGAGCCGTTTTCAAGATAATCAAAATTTTCGACAAATTTTCCAATTAAAGGGCAGTTTAGGGTGGGGGAATTTTCTTCAAAATATTCGTGTTGCGTCCTTGAAAGACATTAATCTTGAATACCAACTTTGGTTTCTAACCGACTTCGTTTTTGAGCTATGCTGTCCACACACTAACACACAGTCACACACTGACATTTTCCTATAAACGCTTTTATTTTATTATTATCTTTTTTTTTGATTCAGGGGGCCTCAAAACATATATTTCCGTTGAAATCTCTATACGTAATAGACAAAGTAAAAAAGCTTAGTCCTGGAGTATACCCCTGATGCGATGTAAACCGCACAGCTCCCATTTATAAACCAGTGCCTTAACAACGTTCAAAATTCAGTTTTAAAAAACGGATAAATGAATCAAATCATTATCAGTTTATGCCCAGTTTTTATTAGTTAAGCTTGCTACTCGATGTTTTATAATAGCAAGTTACTAAAGACGAAAACAAACACTAAATCGTAAATAAATTATATATAAATTATAAGCAATTCTTTTCATGACACTGCGAGAAACAAGTGAAGAACCAGAATACTTAGAAAAGTCTAAACATTTGAATTTTCTTGTTTAACGACGCTGTCAATTGCCAGGATCACATCAGCGTCTAAACATTTGAAACCAATAACACAGGTTATCTAGGAAATAGCCGATGTTACAAAAGTTACTAGACTTAAATTGTGCGTTTCAAAGAGATCTACATTTCTTTGGTGTAATGCTTGTCTCTCTCTTAACGTTTATCAGTTATGCAAAATTATGCACGACTCCTTACGAATGAAGGGGGATTTTAAGAAATGTGCAATGTATATTATTTGTTATGTAAATATTTTATATAGATGGTATTTTAATTGAAAACGTTAGTCTTTTTGAGAAAATAAAATAGAAATACAAGAAGTTTTTTAAAGGGTAGTATGGGATGAGGAGATTTTCTTGAACTTTTTCGAGTCCCATGCTTGGAAAATACTAAACTTAAATACCAAGTTATGTATTTATTCGAGTTTTCGTTTTGGAGTTATGTTTTCTAAGACACATAACACACATACTTACACATGGCCCTTTTTGGGGCGTTCAGGGGACTCTAAATATGTATTTCCGGTGCAATCTCGACACCTAACTTTTGAATCAAAAATAACATTTCCACTTACTACATGTGAGTTAGAGGAAGTGAGTGAGTGGCTGAGTGGCTAAGTGAGTGAGTGGGTAAGTGGGTGAGTGGGTGGGTGGGTGAGTGAGTGAGTGAGTGAGTGATTGAGTGAGTGAATGAGTGAGTGAGTGATTGAGTGAGTGATTGAGAGTGAGTGAGTGAGTGAGTGAGTGAGTGCGTGAGTGAGTGAGTGAGTGAGAGTGAGTGAGTGAGTGAGTGAGTGAGTGAGTGAGTGAGTGAGTGAGTGAGTGAGTGAGTGAGTGAGTGAGTGAGTGAGTGAGTGCGTGAGTGAGTAAATGCTGTTTAAGGGCCCGTAGACAACTAGGTCATTAGGGTCCAGTGAGGTAGAGAAAGCAAAAATTTGCAGGTGTCTGCTGAATCTAATGCAGTGGACAACATCGACGTGTTTGGTGCATAAGCAAGGCAGTAGAGAGAGTAGAAAAAGTGCATTTCAGTCGATAAAGACAGATGGATGACGGCGAGAAAACATTACTTGTCCCAGTCATTCAAACCCGCTGTCCTCGATCGTTGCTTAGCCGGCGTCGATCTAAACTCATTACAGCCTTGAACCGTTTATAAAGAAACTGGGAATTACAGAAAACTGGCTTGGCCTTAGGGTCATAAAATACATAAATGATACAAACCCGTCGCAGGAAAATTTATCATTGATTATTCCAAAGCACGGATCACTTGGGAAAGCTAGAAAGAGTGCGGTCATTCAGGCCCTAAAGATGAAGGTTCTAACAGATCCTGGATAAAACACTCACATGTATCAGAGCAATTAGAAGTGGGCTGCCCGCGTATGCATGCATGTATGTTTGTAAGCATTTGATGGCTCAGATATGAAGATATAATGTATAAAGACGTGCTGATTAAAGAACAGTCAAATAACCCGTTTTTCTTTTCATATACTCTCTGCATTCAATTCATAAGAAAGCTTATGACTCTCTTTACTACGTATAGTAACCAAAAAAAGTATTATGTTTCACTAAAAAAATTGATGCCGAGATTTCATCAGAAATACAACATATTTTGAGCTTCCTCTGAACTCCGATGTGTGTTATTTGTGTGTGTGCGTGTGCGTGCGTGTGTGTGCGTGTGCATACACATACAAATGCACACGCTGTATACAGCATAACTGAAAAACCTAGAAGTCGGTTAAAAACCAAACTTGGCATTTATGTTCGATATCTTCACGAAAACCACTTGAAGGTTTTCAAGAAAATTCCCCTACCCCAGATTACCCTTTACATGGAACGCTTTTCAAATATTTCAATTTCCTCGAAATTGGCTCAAACTATTTTGATCAAAATACCGTGTGTTTAAGATATTTTTATAAGTGAAACGTGTATCTTAAATTTTCTTGGAATGGCCCCTGAAGCCTTCATTGTGGGTGAGTTTTGCGTAGTTGGTGAAATATAAGAGACATATACGCCTTACTGCACAAAATATGTAGATCTTGTTAAAGCACACACAGTAAGTCAAATACACTTTTTTGTGGAGCAAACAATTTCCGAGATATTCCTTATTATTGTTTTGAATTTTCAAATGCTTATACTTTTCTCAGGTGGGAATACGTTACCCTTTTCTCTTTATCTTTTCTTTTTTTTATCTTTTGGCGGCACAGATTTTTTCCCCCTAATGTTTCATTTTAATCGAGATAAATTCCATCAGAAATAGTTTCATTACACATTTCGTTGAAGGTACAAGGTGAATAGAGGAAACCGAATTGATAGTCAGATGCTTACAAATCGGGTGGCTATATGCTATCCTAGAAGTTCCATACACTTTCAATGACATCGTGGGAAACAACTGAATAGCAACACAGTTTTAAAGGCGACGAAGTGCTGAACATTTAAATCAATAATAACGGATAGCTATCTTGGAAATGGCTGATATCACAAAAAGTTATTTGAACTAAATGATATCCCATAAATGGCTTTACACTTTTTGTGCAGTAAGTTTCTGTATATCCCATGTGGCTTACCAGTTTAACAAATTTGTACAAAATGTTATTCCTTCTGAACGAAGAGGATCTCACAGAGTATACCCAGAGAATTGAATACATACCTTTTATTTGTTACGTGCATATTTTAAAAACATGGTTCTTTCAAATACAAACTGTTGGCCATTTTGAGAAAATCGAAATTTGAAGAAAATGTTTCATTAAATGGTAAGTAATATGGGGAATGAGAGTTTATTGAAATCTTCGCGTCAAATCTTCCGAAGATGCTGCAGTCAAGTACCAAGTTTGGTATTTTTGGAACATTTGGCTTTGGAATTACGCTATTCTCAGGCACAAGCACGCGATTTGTTTTGTTTCTTTTTTCATTCAGGGTGAAATGTCACTATTGAGCCTTTAGGTGGAATGCAATACCTTCCTTATCGATATACAGTAGAGTGAATTTTATAACTGGACTGACATCGCAATAAAGTAATCACAACAGTAAAGCGCAACCGGTTACTATCACGTGATTTACTCCACGTGGGAAAGATATTCCGATGTCTCTAATTGGCTAACGTTAGATATGAATCGGTTCCTTCTGGATGGAAGCGTCGTAGCAATGAATTCCGCTGCAGTCAAAGAAGGATGCGACCACGGACACTCCTGCTTTGGAGACGGATACGAATTTTGAGTTTGCTATTCACTTATCATTATATACAGGTATTACATGTTTTATTTATAATTGGTCTTATGCTGCAACTCTATTGTATGTTGATTATAACTTCTCTTGAATTTCTGTGGATGCAGGTCGTGACAAATAGGCCCGGTTGTAAAGCTCACAAGTAGAAACTAAAGGGTGAAGTTAGAGACAGGGGATCCCCCAGGTAAAGATAATTTTGGAAACTCTGGCCATATATATATCTAAGTTTAAAGAGTGCGGCATGCTGCATTAATAACTGTCCTGTTTGCTCTTTTTTTCAGCGTTTCCAACAAATGAGAGCTCTCTAGTCACGTGATTCAGGTGTCTTGTTATGGCAAATATATTTAGCCTTGAATGTTGTCTAGCTTTCGAAGACAATGTGGAACACACATTTGTTATAAATTACTTACCCAAGGAGAGGTTTTTAAACACGTCCAAAGACAGAGGTATCTTATATCCTTCATATTTGAACTTAGTGGGAATACTGAATTTAGCTAGATCATATCTTTGGTGAAAACCGATAAGTGAAGTGTGCTGGTGAAAGTTAGGGTGCTTCCGCCTTTTAGAGTGCTGTGGCACCGTAGTTCAAATTTAATTGGAAAGGTCCCTCAAACTGCAATTGTGTCGAGCATGTAGTTTTTAAATTGGGATAAACTGTTACACATTGTAATAAAACATTTTATATTTAGCACTTCTATGGATTTTCATGCCATATGGGTGTGTAAAGTGAATTTGTGTTAGCGGCAAGTACTTTAGGTCTAAACCAAAATGGACAAAATTGTAATCTCAACAGTGTGGAGAGCATCGAGATATAGGAACAATTTAAAGTTTGCAGCTGTTGGGTTGTTATTTCCCTTCTTTGTTTTTCCTTTGTGTAAATTGTAATACAAGATGTTCTCTCAAAAAAGTTTTGTCAGCTGCGCCGATTGTCAAGCTTTTGCAACTATACATGACATATTTCTTGAGAGTGCAAGCATTCGTTCACATAAAATGAGGAGAGTGCATAAGGAAATGCGTCTTAGCAACTACGGGGTTTGGTAGGGTAAGTTAAACACGAGTGTAGTAAAGTAATTATTAACAAATCACAATCTAGCTGCTGCAAGTCCAATTTCCTGACACTGTGCGTGACTGCTTCCTTACATAGTCCCATCAGCCTATCAGCATAATGACGGGGTTCCTGAATGCTCTTGTCTAAGCTATTTATTCCACTTCCTGTTTGTCTTTCGTATTAGGTTTTGCTTGAGAAGTTCCAGCAATTTTTCTTCGCCTTCATCCTTCCTTCCCTCTCCCACAAATAAACTTGCATTACAGTGACTCAAAGCTTACGTCATTGCTTCCATCCAGACACACAACCTTGAGCCATGTCTTATAATTGAAACGATTAATAACATTTGCTTCGCGACGTGCGAATATTATATCGGCAATGAGCACATCGAACATCCTTTCATGCATCGGCGTTCTGGCAAATTGCTCTTTGTTGCATCGATGGAGATGTGTCATTAGTGGCATCTGTCCAAGTCTGTGGAGCGCTACACTGGTGACAAAATGGTGTTGGCTGCTTTTGTTGCAGCATTGGAGATATACATTGGCTGACTTTTTTGTATCAGCCATTGTACCACAACTAGTATATCTCCATAACTATGCACAGCTGTACGATCTTTGACAACGTGGTACAAGTTCTTTCTTATTGCATTAGTGTAGCATCTGGCCAAGTCTGGACAGAGATGTATAATCTATAAGAATGTAATATTTACCTTCTTTTTTCTTCCGTCACTTGGAATGTACCACCAGCAGCATCTGTCCAAGTCTGTCCTATATGAATTGGTTGATTTCTTGTAATTGGAGTTTACCTTACTAGATCTCTAGAGCTATACGATCTGTGACTGCCACACAGACCGCCGTTGTTGCATGATTGTAATATCTGTTCATATCACGCTCTGTGTTTACATGGCTAAGATTGTTTTTTCATATGAATTTAGCAATTTCGCAAGTCTGGAAAGATCTGTACGGTCGGTACGACATGGTGCTGATTGTTTTTGTTACGACATTGAAAACTCACCATTAATAGCACCTGTGCAAGTTTGTGCACACTATGATCGAAGATGAAGCGATAATAATTATGTGCTTTTGCTGCACCATTGGATATATATTATTTCTAATGTCTCCCCAAGTATATGCAGAGTTGTCCGATACACGATGACGCGGAACTACGTAGCCGTATTTGTTGCACGAGTGTGGCCTCTGCCAAGCCATTACGAATGTCATGTTGTTATGAATGAGTGTGGTATCAGTACAAGTGTTTGCAGACAGCATGATCGATGTTGACTTTGCACTGGCTGCTTTGGTTTCAAAATAATTTTCTGTAAATGTGTAACATCTCGTATCTAAAGAATGGCTTCAGTTCACAATGCTATCACTGTGCTTTTATATAACGGGTAGTTGTTGGTTCTCAGAATACATCACGTAGTCAACTTTAGTTTTGGGAGGAGGTAATATTTTACCCTCTCTTACTACATACGGCACCACAGATGATGACACTGGCTGGACAACCAACACAACTACCATAATTACCAGCACTACCAAAACCAGCACTGCTACCACAGCCATTACCACCATTACCATCCATCATCACTACGTATAACCACCACAACTTCCACCAAAACCACCATCACTACTACCACCATTAGCACCACCCCCACCACCCCTACCACCACCACCACCATCACCACCACCGCCACCACCACCATCACCACCACCACCACCATCACCACCACCGCCACCACCACCACAACTTCCACCAAAACCACCATCACTACTACCACCATTAGCACCACCCCCACCACCCCTACCACCACCACCACCATCACCACCACCGCCACCACCACCACCACCTCCACCACCACCACAACTTCCACCAAAACCACCATCACTACTACCACCATTAGCACCACCCCCACCACCCCTACCACCACCACCACCATCACCACCACCGCCACCACCACCTCCACCACCACCACCACCTCCACCACCACCACCATCACCACCACCACCACCACCCCTACCACGACCCCCACCACCACCTCCACCACCACCACCACCTTCTCAACCCGTATGTTCAATATATAATACTTTAATATGATATATACTATAATATACATTATTGTTTGAAGTAGTCGTCCTCATATTAAAACTAAACCCCGGCGCGACAGCCCATGAAGGGCCAAGGCCTACCGCCCAGCCGCTGCGTCCCCCACCTTTGCCCACTACAGGCGTCATTGGTGAGGTGCAGTACTGGAGGGTGGGACGTGGTCAGCGCTCCGAGCCCTCCCGGCCAGTAATGCGGTCTTCTCGACCTGGAGCCACTACTTCTCCATCAAGTAGCTCCTCAGTTGGTCCCCCCGGGACCTAACGAGGCTGCGTCCTCATATAGGAAATATATTTTTCGTGTGACTTTAACAATTATATTCATATTGTAATTAAAATATGTACACCAAAGCTATTTACAGATGCAAATTGATTCAGATGCAACAATTTGAAATGCACTCATTAGGCATAAAGTGATATTACATGAATGCAGAAGATACTGTTATGAATGTGATCTCGAAGCTGTAGAAATCAGCACCATAGTACTATTTGAATGATGAGATGGAGTCAAGATGCACTTAAGGCTCAAACTTGGTGAGGAAAATGGCTTTTTATGTGCAACAGTAACCATTGAAGATTTCCATATTCAAAGTGGAACACTACTGCTAATTTGCACACAGCATGTTGCGGTTCCATTTGATTACGCGACTGTCGACAAGAATAACTCGTTAACAAAAATAATTACATTAAAGAAGTGAGCTTCATCGCACTATAGTTCGTAAAACGAGTGGGATGCACTCGCTGACTGTTTCAGACATGCAGAGCATAAAACCGAGTAACTCTTGCGTAATCCCGTTATTTATTCGCTGTTGCTGTCGTACACCGGCGACACGCGACTTGGTTTTGTCACGTTGCTGTAAATAACAACTCGCGTGAAACGTAAACGCCATTCCTGCGACAGTAACATCTAGACAGTGATTTAAAATAATACGTTCCTTGGATTAGAACTCTTTTGAAAATACGTTTTAACAGATATAAAGAAGGTTTTTAAGATAATTTATAAAGTTCTTGTTACTGAAATGGATCTGAAGGGAAATTAAAGCAGTGCTCGTATCATTTCGTAATATCGTGCTGGTTCATTGTTCTTGGAACTTTACTATCGCTCTGTACAAAATACTCTCCAGCTTTAGCCCTCGCTGGTTGTGCCTTTGTTCTCCATTTTACAATTACTTTGGATTAACGCATGGTTTTAGGTGTCACTATTTACACAATCAAGTTCAGCTGTTACCTATAGGTTACAGGATAGACAGCGGACGGATATACCTCACGAACTTAGACTTACCTAGCGAGCGAGATGGCTCCACGGAAACCTGTGAGGTTCCCATTCGGGAGGTCGTAGGTTCAATTCCCGAGACCGACTTCCCTGACCTATGCTTTTTTTTTGGGGGGGGGGGGGTGTTTCCCCAGATCACCAGGTGAATGCTCGGAAGGATTTCGTTAATTCTTCATCCCGTTGGTTCTTCAAGGATCGCAAGTGTCAGGTGCAGCTTGACAGGGATGATGATGCGATCCGGGTGGAGGGCGACATTTGGCGACGACATCTGGCCACTCAGTGTCTCCTCTCACCTCATCGTTCCTCCGGGTGGTGCCTCCTTAGGGGTATAGGTACAACAAGCCGGGCTTTAGCGCCGAACCCCCTCCGTAACTCTCCTATCCCTGGACTTACCTGGTCATTTGGAGCTCCAACCCTCAGGAGGAAGGGATGAAGTAAAGAAATCATAGAGGCTACAGGCCGTAGGCAAACGGGCCATAAGCTGCTCGAAAGTCCCAAACAATTCCAGACTCAAAGATCCGTCCAAATGCTGGACCATTCTTTTGAGCATGCATCCTTGCCATCTGTCCGATACCACTACACGCCACAAAGTGGCATGAAGGGAAAGATAAATTATGAAAACGAAGTCGTGGTAGACCAAAAACCTGTCCAGATTCGCCTACTGTTCAGAGAAAACCACTAATACCCCGGTCTCAGTGTGGGCGACCAACGGGAATCGAACGAGAGACCTCTCAAATTTGAGCCTGCAGAGCAACGTTAGTGCGACCCAGTGTGCTCATTACACATAGGTATTGTTTAAGAATTGCCCTCACACGGTCGTGTTTTAACTTAAGTTCAAAAATTGAATTTGATTTAAGAAAGAAGTCAACGCCGCGACTGGCACTTGAAACACAGATATTGAACTATCCGTTGAGCTATCCTGATGAGATGACCGAATATTCATTCAATTTCGGCTGGGTCATTAAGCTTTTTCAGGTCTGATTCGAATCTGCAGCTTTAGGTACACTGCACACGTGTCAAAGAGCAATTACTAAGCCCGAAATTAAACTCGACAGTGGTTATCTATAAAGCCCAGAGGTTATTGCAAAACAAGTTGTGCTGAGACTCTACATTGCCCTTCACGTATTGTATACTAACTTTCCAACGAAGGTGAATTATAGAAATAGTGCCCACAGGAAAATGAGATTTCTTACTAGCAGCTATTGAATGTTGGTTTAACTAGCTAGTTCACCAACACTAATCTTGGTGTTGAGTTGACAATCGATTTCTCACGTCTTTGAAAATTAATGTTTTAGGGCTCATACTGGCTGCTGCATCAATGAAATCGCAAGTAGGTAAATTTCCACAAATGAAAAGGAAGTAAAGATGCTGGTAAAATTTAAATTGTAACACTCCCTATCAAATATTGTTATATTTCACGTCTGTAATAATACATCTAGTATCACACCTTAAAGGATTTAATATAATTAATACACATATGTGCGGTAAACCAGTAAAACACACACACACACACATACACAGACGTGGGTTAGGCTAACGATATTAAATGCAGGAAATTCAACTTTCCACCATGTCAGCACCAGACCACCAAAGAGTACCATCGTTGGTCTGGGTGGCTCAGTTGGTTAGATGTTGGCCTACTGCTCCCAAGGTTGCGGGTTCAAATCCAGCCAGATCGATGGTTTTAAAGTGTGCTTAAAAACGACAGCTCTATGTCAGTAAATTTACTGACATGTAAAGGAACTCCGGTGAATGAACAATTTTAATACCGAGTGCCCTTAAATTACGCGTATTTGTTTCTCCCAATCAGAGCAAAGAGACACATGCATTTGCTCACGATATACATTCATAAACGCTGGTATAACTTGTGATAAAACAAAAACTCACACAGTTTGCTGCAACTAAATAGCTTCTCTTATTCGTTATGTATTGTACAACTGTCATTTTGCATTCCGAAGTCCATTTCCTACTCCAGGCATCGGCCACGTCACCTCCGGAGGTGAATGGCTTCTTTTTATAACACAATGGGGAATCATTTGTCCCACAGCACCACAAAGTGTCATTTGCTTTGTTTGCTAGAGCCTATCGTGTCATATTTTTTTATTTTATTCGTCGTTTATCTTCCGGTCACTTCAGGGAATGTCGCTGCATTGAAAACTAGAAAAAAAAAAAAAAAAAAAAAAAAAAAAAAAAAAAAAACCAATTGTAAGATGGACAAAAGCCTTTTGGCGGGAAATTCATGCCGGACGAGATGCTGTACATGTCCAGCCAACATTAGCATAAAAATCACCATTTATGGACACACTACTTTGGAATACGTGGTTGAGACTTAAAGCTAAATGATTTAATCTTTGCCTTACAATAGATTCATTACTTGTTATACTGGATCATCCACATGTCGCGGTACCTTAGCTAAGGTGGATACCCGCTCGGCTGATGAGATATCGTTTCCCGCCAGATATCGAGACCCAGTTTTAGCTGATAGAATTCCCTCACCGGAAACTGTGCACCTTACTCCTACCTTCTTGTTGGGAAGAGGTTCCTCATGAGGCAGATTGGGTTTTCCGCACTCCAAAGTCAACAGCTTTGAGGGTTACATACACAAGGAAATGAAACCAGCTCGTCTGAAAAGAAAACGAGAAAAGAACAAATCACTCCATAATGCACGTAATTCAACATCCAATCACATCATCTAATCTTACACGCAGGATCACACGGTTAATGCTCTTCCGCTACAGTATGAGAAATGACCAGGCTCGGAGGGGGGACTTAGCACCTGGAACTATAGAAGAAATTTTGTGCCTATGCCACTGACGAAGCCCCGAGAATGGAAGTGAGGACAGAGGAGACAGTGTGGCCGGAGCTAAGAGAAATGAAAGCAGAGGCCAGGTTCCCCACAATTTCAGATATAAACTCCCGGTGGGAACTTATGCCACCGGCTCCCTGCCCCCCCCCCCCTCCCAGCAGGTTTACACACCTCACTGGTAGGCCCGAGCTCGGAGATAGCCCCGACCCGAAGGACGAAGATTTACATAGAGCATTCTTTTTCCATGCAACGTCGAGATGAACTTTTAATTTCCCTCCAAATTGTCGTTCTGAAGTATCAACTAAGGATTAAATTTCTAGTGACAATCAAGTCTTTTGTGAAACACTTTTATTTGTACTACACCTATAATAATCCATGTTACTTCTTATGTAATGTTCACGAATTTGATTGCTTTTAATTTGTTTACACTTATTTGTCGCAAACATCATAACTATGTGCATTGAGTAAATGATAAATGTTATTTTATTAATAAATATTTCCTTGCAAAATGCCCTCACTTTGAGATTAAGCATTCCTCTAAAGCATTTCTTTTGATATATACGTTATTTATCCGTATATGTTTTAGTAGCAGCACCCCATAATTCAATACTATGGGTAACGTGTGGATATATACATACACCCAGAGTATATTAATTATAAAATATTAGCATCACTGTAATTGGCGGAGCATCATATTAGATATAATGCTTTGCTGATTTTGTTGCATATGGATTCACTATGGTTAGCCATTGTTGCCCTATTGTCTACAATGAGTCCTAAAAGGTTATGTCTTAATCACTTCCACAATGACATTACTATTTACTTTTAGCATTATATTTTACTGTCTTTCTTTGGCATCTTAAATTGTATTATACTAATTTTATATGACGTTGCAACGTAGATTTATGGATTAAAATAGACCAACAAGTAAGTGGTGGTGGTGTTATTTAATATCGTGTTTAGTCCTGCTATTGTCTTACTCCATAATATTGCTGCAGTGTCGTGAGAATATGTGAAATTCTTATGCCAGTGGAATTATTGGCACGTGAAAGAACTCCTACAGGACAAAATTCCGGTGCACCGCATCGCGCAGATATAATCCTGGTAGTTACTTGCATTGTTAATTAAACGTAACATTTAGTAGGTATTTAACAGCCTAATTCAAACTGGAAAAAAATTACATTTCGACCTTCTGGTTTTTGGTTAACGTTCCTTAACCAAACAAATTACACGGGACTATGAATTAATTAATGAAATAATTTGCAAGTGGCTTAGGGATCTGTGTTAATCTGGATCCTGATATTCATGTTAATGACTGAGGAATAGTTCGAATTAGAGGTTAAGTAAAACGTAAAGGTATATACAATTAAGTGCGCCCCTCAACTGGGGCAGAGCACCGCACGCAAGCCTTTAGGGCCCTTTGTGGATTTATCATGACCCTGGGGGAGAGGGATGGATGAGGGAAGAGATCCGACGGTGACCAGATCCAGGTGAGGACGGACGTAATCATGGACGAGGTCCCTAACTATTCCAGATGGAAAGCCCCGACGCCGCCCACATCCTACCCGGCGACTCTCTTCCACAGAAAGGAGCCCCACACTGAGATTGAGCACCGACGCAGTGACGTCAGGATAGAAACCATTTCAAAGCGCTAGCCACCGCGCAGCCACAGCCCGCCCAAAGCCGTCGCCCGGTCCCTTAACCTTGAAATGGATGAGAAGGGAATGACGGAAACAGGAGATGAGAGATAGGAACGTCTTGGTGTGGGGATGATAAGTTCAGCGTTCGCCTAAGTGACAAGGAGGAATCTACGGAAGACCACAAGTAAGAGTGCACGGTCCGCGGGGATCGAACCCGAGTGTGAGCCACAGATGTTACTGCCTGAATCAACCCGCTCGGTTTTGGTTAACAAAATTGGTAATAATGGAAAAGGTATATACTTGTATAAAAACAGACATTTCCTTAATTAGCCGTTAATATTTTCATAGTGCGGGTTTGAACCTTTCCTTGTACTTAGGCTGTTGTTTGTATTTAATTTAAAGGTGATGAGAAGGCCCAATCTGAACTCCACCCAGAGTTGATAGTCTTATCCAAGCTAAGCACCGACATCGATTGAGCAACGCAATGAAGATCTGTCAACGCTGCACACGAAATAATAACAAGCACTTTAGGAAATTGTCGGACCTCCACTCAAGGAAATTTTTCTACGTTTTAGCGAAACAGCTATATCACTAGAAAATGTCAGCTACTCAACACCTATTCCTTTAATGGCCCCTTCATTATAATATGTAGTCCATTTTTTACTTAATCAACTGTAATTTTAAATCAATTTGAATTGTAAATGTGTGTTAATATGAGCCACAGTTTCTATTAACAGCGCTTAAGGTGATATTTTATGTCCACCTTTCCTCCCGTAACCTTATTTCAGCTCCTTGAATCCATCAACAATTTAATCATGTGTATAACTGGGGCAATAGACCCTCTTTAATGGTTGTTATTTAATCGTTTTATCGCAATAAAAACATAATATTATTTCGGGAAAATTTCATCCTCATGCTACCATCTAATAAAGCTAGTATTTCGTGTATTAGAACCTGATCTAAGTACCAAAACAGCAATGAAATAGTGAAGGGCGTAGCAGACTTAAAGACATCTGTTAGAAAGTATAGAAAAGTTTCAGTTATGCAATTACTCATTGTATGTATTTATAATGTAGAAGGAATGAAACTGCAACCTACTTTGCTTGTGTTCTTAGAATTGCCACGGTTTTATTTATTTGATAACGCTAAAACTATATGCATATCCAGCTAGATGGTTCCGCGGTAGCTTGTGGAGCTCGCATTCGAGAGGTCCCACGTCGATTCCCGTCGTCTGCCCACTAAGATTCTGAGATTTTCGTAGTTTTTCCTGGTCGATAAGGGAATATAAGTATAAATCATATAGCAATATTTTATCCTGGGAGCTAAGTTACTACACCAACATTTATTTCATAATAACAAAAATTTTGCATTTGATTAATACTTAATTTTTCAGATAAAAGCTACAGCTACTACAATAGTTAATAAAATAAAAATTATAAAGGAAAATTTAGACTTCAAAAGAGAGCCAGAAATATAGCTGCAAAGGTGTAACAAACAGATATAAATTACAAATTTCTACTACTACTGATACTGGTGTAAGTTAAGCCACCAATCAAAGCAACTGGTAGCCAGCTACATTGCAATTACAAGCTACAACTACATTTACTGGTACCCAGTGAAATTATGTACTGGTAGCCAGCAGGTGCATCTATCACTATAGGTGTTTATAACTTTATCAACTTAATCTTTTACCTTTATATTCTATTTCATTTAAGAATTCTGTTAATATTAAATTTTTACATTTTCTTTTAGCAATTGTCAGTTATGTGCTATATTTATTATCCCTAATTATATTTACAACCCAGTCAGTTTAAAATAGTTTTATTTTTAACTGCATTTCTTATATGCCTTTTGTCTACCTTTTATTTATTTTGTTACCTATTAAATTTCTAAGTATTCATTATATGTTTTAATTTAATGTTAAAATTTCGTTAAATTTAGTTGCTTAACTCCCACTACTTGTACATAACTTGTAAATTATAACATATTACTTATAGTTAGTATACTTGAAATGTATGAACATATGAATGTACTTTCCTTTCCGTCATTATTTTTTAATTCCATTTCCTTCTCATTTTGCGACTGTCCTTCTAGCTTTCGTGGCGTATGGCGGTGCTGAAGAGATGACGTGGATACTTGTTCAATATAAAGAGTAGTACCCGTGGTCACAGATGGCTACCTGGTCCATGGGTCGTTAATCTAGGCAGCTCCAGCAATGGGATGGGTCTTCGAGCTTGGAACTGTTAGGGATTTCTGCGTGAGTCTGTGGCGTGCCTCGCTGCGGCCTGTTAACTCCTGTGGTTCCTTCACCTCATCTCTTCCTCCTAGAGGGTCTTAGCCATAATAGATCTATGGACATTTATTTATCAGTGGACGAGGTTTCCCCTTTCGCTTTATAATCTATACTACATGCATACCCGTACATGTTTATTCAGAAGTAAGTACCAAGCGAATATATACACGGTGCTTTCGATATATGTAGAGAATTAAATGTTTAGATGATGCTACAAATCTGGTATAGCTTTATTATTATTATTATTATTATTATTATTATTATTATTATTATTATTATTATTATTATTATTATTATTATTATTATTATTATTATTATTATTATTATTATTATTATTATTATTATTATTATTATTATTAGTTTATTTCCTTTATTGCTTTCTCATAATAAATAATAATTAATTTGAAATACAATCCAATAAGACAGTTTTGATGCCACAAGGAAAGCCTCATTTACCTTTTCGTATTTATACGTTACTTCAGCTGTTTTATTTAACTTTTTTAATGAAATTGTGTAACTATAATAATTTCCCTAAACGCGTCAAAGAACGTGCACATACATGCATATGCAGATAAATAACATATCCTCTTTGTTTATAACGCTACTATGGACAGTGGTTTATTTTATGCTGGCAAACCTGATTCCGTTAGTCACTTGTTATGAGTGTCGATCCTCGGACTGCCGGTCGACAGTGAGAGCAGCAGAATGGAGGAGAAAGGTAGTGCAGGAATGGCATTTTGGGCGCCCCGGTGCGGTGAGTAAAATGCATTCATTCATAATAAGCCTTTTCGTTATTTTGTGTTCGCTGCTTACGGAGTATGTGGTTGAAAAATATGTGTTGCATTCATATACCTTTCTCTACTCCATAAACCTTTAATTATATCCTACAAAATATTCTTACAAAAATTAATTATTCTATCTACTGAAAACTAATTCTGATAAACGTTTGCACAAATAATTACACTACGCATTTCGTTATTGGTACAAAAGGAAATGAAAGTCACATGTTCTAAAAACTGTTCGCTATAAATTGGCCTTGAAATTCCCTGCTCTTTTCATGACATCTCGAGAATCAACTGAAGGTAGGCAGTACTTCAAAATATGACATTAAGGAGTGTTTGAAAATTCAAACCAATAATAATGAATGTCTCGAAAATGGCCGATGTCACAAACAAACTCCTTGAAATACATTTTGCGTTTTAATGAGGCATTCATTTTTCTAAGGTTTTGTCTATTTCTTATGGTTTACCTGTTTTACAAACTCCGGAATATCTTCACAGGTTATTCCCAGGAACTCCAGAATGTGCACTTTATTTGGCATGTCAATATATTGAATAGGTAAATAAAAATACTGCCATTTTTGAGAAAGCAAGAAATTTCGATAACTTTTCCAGACCAAGCTCCATGTTTGTCTAGGCTGTTTATGCACACATGCGCGCGCGCGCGCGCGCGCGCACACACACACACACACACACACACACACACACACACACATACACACACACGCACGTACACACAGACACACGAACGAACCTTTTTATAAAAGTGTCTTTTATATCGAAGAGCAACAAAACGTGCAATTACGATGAAGTCTCGATATCTAATTTTCGGCCGGGATGCGCTACTTCCTCTACCCAAGGTACGTGGTAGAGAAAGCTAACAGCAGATACCTGTTGCAAGCACAATACTTGCTAGAGGTGGGATTTGCTGCCGCTTTCATCGTAACTGTTATAATGAGAACGCATTTAACTTAGGATATGCACCAGTTTTGATTTGTGTTATTGTTTACACATGTTTAGTGTTTGATCTGAGAATTAAATCTGTTGTCATTAAAATGGCTGTCTTATTGCGCTTCACATACAGATTTTAAGAAATGCTGGTAGTGTACTGAATTACCTGGAAAATTGCGTAAACTGTTACGTTATAAGTAGTATAATCACTTAGGGGATATGCATTAAATGTTCTGGACTAAAACAGCAAGAAGGAGGTGAAAAACGGAGCTAAATTACAAGTATAAGAGAAGAGGCGAACACAGGGAAAGTCCGGTAGCCTCCCTATCATCTTTATAAGGACACCCTTTTATAGTGAAATAAATAGTCAATAAATAGCCGGCCCTCGTAACCGCGGTCGCTGTAGCGTATGTCTCTGGTGCTCCGCCGCGTAGAAGGTCCCAGGTGCGAATCCCACCTTGGACATGGGTGTTTCTGTACTGCACTCGTATATGTATGTGTGACAAAATAGAAAAAAGTTTGGTAAAGTAAACCGGAGAAAATAGGAAATAGTAAGGAATGAAAAAAATTATATAGCTCTATATCTTGGTAACACTGCGCATTCGCAGAAGAAACTGCCAACGCAAGTGGTATAAGTGTATTTATTCCGTTTATATAAGTACTTTTAAGAAATAATATATTTAAAATCAGCATCAGTTTAAGCTAGTGAATAAAAGCAATTTGTGTTACATTCACATGACTTTCTCTACTCTCTATAATTTATTAGAGAGTATATAACTATTCTTACTAAAACTTAGTTTTATCTACCTCGTTTTTAAGGGGACAAAAATTTGCAGAAATGACTAAATTTCCTTCTACCAGGTGAGACAGCCGCCCATGATATATATATTGTGGTTTAACGACGCTGTCAATTGCAAGGATCACATCGTCGCCGGTGTGCCGGAATTTCGTCCCGCAGGAGTTCTTTTACATGGCAGTAAATCTACTGACATGGAGCTGTCGTTTTTAAGTACACTTAAAAACCATCATTCTGGGCTGGATTTGAACCCGCGACCTTGGGAACAGTAGGCCAGCGTCTAACCAACTGAGCCACCCAGACCGACGACGCCCATGATGATGATGATGATGATGATGATGATGATTTAGGATATTCCGCATAAATAGTGACGATTATATTTTTAAATACACTTGTAAAGGACTAGTCTCTATGTGTCAGTTATTTGAATCCAGTTCACACACACGCACGCACGCGCGCGCGTGCGCACACACACACACACACACACACACACACACACACAGTTTGTCGTTCCAATGTTGCGGCTCGACAATACAATGCTGTGAATGCTATAGCAAATAGTCAAGTCTGAATTACATATCGAGTACTGGTACTGAAATGGTTGGCTGAGAAAATAAAGTCCATATTCATATATTAACTACAGTATATATGAAAAGGCCCTTATCATATACGAACTGCATGAGAAGGTAGGAATTCAACTAAAGATTACGCTACATGATTGTATTTGCGAGTATGTGCACAAATGTGAGTGGTGATTGAAAACAGCCTGTTTGTGTGTTCGACAGACGATAACATGGAACAGAGACTATCGATAAGTTCAGCTCCATGTTGGAAATATCTAATTGTGTAAACCGCGCTGCAACACGACGTGGAACTTTATTCTGCGCTCCTAATGCGCTCATGACTGTGCAGTGCAAAGAAAGTTCATTATGTTCATGTGCTTGTTGAACATTTCAGATTCTTGTTGTGTAATATGTTTAGTTCCTTTTTGGAAGACGGTACAACACCTAGCAGCCAAACCTGAACATAAGTGTCTGGCTTCTGGTTACAAGTTTTTCCACTTTATGCCCAATTTTCTTTATTTTGCGATTTTTTATTACCTATTGTTCTTCAGGATTCTTTGAAGGCGAATTATCCAGCGATTGGTTTTTCTCTTGTAAGTACTTTTTTCTTTGGTTTTTCCATAAAATGAGAATAAATGCTTATAATGTAGGTATGAGTGAGTGAGTGAGTATGTAGTGTTTAAGGTCCTGTCGACAACTAGGTCATTAGGGTCCGATGTAGGTATAACGACATTTGGTTTGATTTGAAGCCTGTGTAGACTATTATATTTATAACATTGACTTCTTATTCCAAGAAAATAATATCGATTAGGCATACTGAATATTTTAGACCTTTGAGTGCAGGAACTAATTAAAATTTCCGTTTGCCACTCAGATTAAATTGATTGCTGATTGAATTGTTGGTTTGGCACGTATTAAAGTGGAAATTTTGGATCAGCTTTGCACTTTACCCGAGTGTATATATGTCACCTTTATTCAACCCTACAAGTGTTCGAATATCCTATTTTTCTACATCTCCTAAGGTTGAATTCGATTGTCAAGGATTTTTCCCCCAGTTTACAACAAATTTGAAGTGGAATAAGTGCGAGAAATTGGTATGCATTTTTAAGTTCACGAATTCCTCTTCTTTGCTTAACATGACGTGTCTGGGAAGACAGTAGATAAATGTGAGAATATATCCTTTATCTTCGTTACTCAAATATGGAGTAACACTCAGCACAATGGGCTGCTGGTTCATTTTAAATTATTAATCTCATTTCTTTCACAGTCTCTGAAACCATGAGCTTTCTAAAGGAGCATTATACTGTTAAGATAACAAATAAAAGCTAAAAGCTACGCAGATATAAATGTCCAAATACATGGAAATTATTTAAATAAAAAACTCACATTAAACATGATATTGTTTCCCAAATACGAATTTTTATGTGTGTACAATTTCGTAAACTTTTGTTACAACGTGTGACACAAATTACTTTCATCTCTCGTAATCATTTATGAAAACAGCTGCCTGTTATTTACGTCTCCTGCTTCAGACATTTTAAATTATGTCGATGAACGAATTTTTGTAGTTACTTTAAACTTGGATAAAGTGGTCATCTTTGAACTAATTCACATAGCGATAGGGGACAAGTGAATGTTACAAATCCGTGATTGCTCAGAAGATTCTCAGAAACTTGCGTGAAGTGTTTTCCAGAACACGCTCCTCGGCATACATTTCCCCATTGCACACACATTTCATAGATTATTCGCCCACTCACTCACATCTACTGAACTACTTCATTATTTAAACAGGTATGACTTGGGAGCTTCGGCTTAAATGGTTAAAGGAAACATATTTCGCCTTATCTCCAGTTAAAACATTGAAGGATTATGAGAAATATGACGTTTTAATACTGAAACAAATAATGTTCTATGCCAAATGGAGGAGTGGAGAAGTCACAGATTTTACAAACTTAGCTAAAGAGTGAGAGGAACTGTAGAGAATATGGAAACACGCTTCTACTTGTGTTGCTACAAGGTAAAGGTTGTATCACGATGACAGAAGCTATATAACCAGATAAGAAATTATCTGGCAGCTGTTTCGACCATGTAATACCAAGATTCTTATGAACTTTTTCACATTCGTGTCATCCCAATCTATTGTCCCACTTCTCGTGCTGCGTGACTCGGCACATGCGCACTTCTACAGATGTTGCTCCCACAGGAATTCTGCTTTGGTGCTTACAAATTAGCTTATTACCAAACAGTTGGCAATATAGCATAGAACAATGGCATCTTAATATTGTCGTAGGTGAACTAGAAATGAACTAATCAGTCAAGTCTGTGCTGGAGCTTGTCAACTGCGTTTGTTCTTTCTTCTGAATTTGTTACGGTTAAGAATTCAATTTATCTTTTGTCGTAATCTTTTCAGGAGCCCTGAGTATTAAAACAATGACATTGAAGCAATACTGAATATCACATATGTTTTTGAAACATTAACATGCGTATCTAACTAGCTTTCACTAAATGTGTCGGTTGGCCATGGTTTAGGTGCACATGCCTCTGCTGAGTTATTTTGGACTGAGAGAAAACCCAGTAATCGGACAATTGTCCTGTTTTAGGATTGTCATTAAGACAACCTGCTAATAAATCTTAAGAAAAAATCTAAACATAAAGAAGGGCTAAACGTTTAAAACGTTAGGTTATTTTACATATAAAGTATAATAGTACACAGAATAATGTAATATTAAGGAACAGAACGGGTAAACATACATTTGATCTGACAAAGTATATTGAGATATATATTAAGTTGAATATTAATATAAAATATCCTTAATCAAGACGTCTTGAATTCGTTCCCTTTAGAGTTACGGCTGCGAAAATTAACATGGCCTAAGCAATTTCTTACATAGCTTTCAAGATCTAAGCAGCGTAGAATTTATTTGCGCACAAAATAGCCACTATTTGTCTCACAACCGCTCTTATGAAAATGACTTATCAACTCTGTATCCAGTCAGTTTTGAATGTTTAACATTGCTATTTGCCTTGGTTTAGAATTGTATGTTTGTCTACGTCCCAAGATACCAATAATAGACTATATCACTGCTATTACTTATTATAGCAAAGTGTATTGTGATTAACCCACTCCACTGTTTTGGTGGATGTCTCCCTCCATTTAGTTGCACAATTTTTGAGGGCAGCTCCTTGTCGCGTCGCTTAACCCCCCGATCTCTTCTGACGCCAAGTTTCTGTTAACTGATCCTTCACAGATAAGTTTGAGACCTGGTTCTTGGATTAGAACACAAGTGTGTTACAGCTCTGCATGCCTGTTAAACTGTGATATCTCCAGGTGACATACCTATCCATGAGGCTATGATTTACTTAAGAGTCGTTTATTTGTTGCCTCTTTCATTATGAGATACAAATTGGTAAGCCGATCAAGACATTTAATTCCAGAAAGGGGTATTGCGTAATTAAAAGAAATGCATGTATTAATAAACTAAAGAGTTTCAGTGAGTGTGTACTAAACTGGCAGTGGAAACATATGGTTATGTTCTATTGTGTTGCTTAAAACTTCCTTGTGGTGCATAGCTAATTCAACGACTGCTTAGAAAAGGCAATGTGCTGAGTGAGGCTCTTATAATGTAACTTTTATTTAGGAACCACAAACTATATATTATGCAGTAAGATGCCACGCATTAAACGCAGATAAATAATTTTACATTTGGGATTAACAAACAGTACCAATGCTTCGTCTCTGCTGTTCTGCTCATTTCCTTTCGCAGTAATAAATGTACCAAGAGGTGGGCAAATCTTAATTATTCATCTACTGTTGTCTATACTACTTGGGTAGTTTCCAGCTAATACTATTCAGTCCAACGATTAATTTTTAAACGTGTGCATGTAAAGCATCCATATAAACAGTTTTAGATGTTTACTCTATATACTACAAATTTTGTGTATATTTAAAACGTTCATGCTATTTAAGACTTATGAACACTGTTTAGTGAGAAAATTATAAGATTTTGGGACAAAATTCAATGAAAAATTATCTAATTATACTTACATTATAATGCTATATTTGTGGTATTACAGTATATGCTTTATTTCAAGATCTCTAAAAAATACTAGGAAGCAAACGGTGATTCAATTTTACAAGTAAATGGCAATACAAATGCTGCTGTGCGGCTCGGAGTTTTATATTTTGAAGAAAAGAGGAAAGGAGAATTGAAGGCGTGGAAATGAAGCTTTTGAGATCTGTGCAGGATATGATTACCTTGTTAGATAAAAATGGTGAATATATAAGAAGGGAGTCAAACATCTTCAAATTAACAGACATAATAAAACAAGACAGAAATGATTGGTAACACCATATACAAATAATGAACGACGACCGCGTACCAAAACAGATTGTAAACTACAACCCAATGGGTAAACCAAAGGTTTGTAGACCGAAGACAAGATTGGCTCAACAGTGTTAAAAGAATGAGACCGAAACAAGCCTTATGAGGCTTTATCCACAAGTTCACGATAAACTTTATTTCAAGTCATGCAAAGTATAAAATCAAAACTTTTTAAACCTCGCAAAAAAGCAGCTTTTAAGCATTTTGGCAATTCTTTATTAAATGCTTCCCATTCAGAAGCGGTATTCTGTATATTAGAATGATTGTAGTTCTTGTTACTGTTACCAACTAACTTTTATTTATTTGTTTTCATAATTTAATTCATTAATATACAAACGCAAGTATGTATGCTGCGATCAAATATTTGGCACATAAAAATCTCCTATTTTAATTTTCGTTATACTATTTTTATTTGTGATAACTATAAAGAAGTGCTATGAAAATGAGAAACCAGATGTAATCTAAAAACCCCGTATGGTTAGCTTCATTCTGCAATAATATGGAACGACACATTAAATTTAAACAACTTGTAGAGTATTTGACGGTCATAAAAATGTACTAAGAGTTCTATAAAAGCCTAACAATTGGTCCAAAACTATTTTAACGTGTATTTGTACAGTCTGTTAACCAACTCATGGTCCCAGGCAGAAATGGCAGTACATCAGTAAATAATTCTAGGTAGACAGTGACACCTGAGGCTACACTTGTGCTTCTGATTGCACGTAATGTAAGCGCAATCAGAGTCCAGCTTCAAATATCCCTGTATACCTAGAATTATTTATTGATTTACTGATTCGTTGCATTTCTGCCAGGGACCATGAGCTGGCGAACAAACTTTACTTCATCACCCTCCTGCTTCGGCAACAGTAGTTTACTTTTTACAGCCATAAGAAGTTTACAAGGAAATATGAGTTCATTTGAATATATTTGAATGGATGAATTTTCCACTACAAATTCTTAAAATACACGCACAGCGTTAATGGATAATATGCTCAACTAATAATAAGGACATAAGTTGTCAAGTTTTTGTTTACATGTTGGGTACAACTATTAATCAAATATAATTAATACCAGCATTGTGCCCATATCATTAAAACCGAATGTGAGGCAACATAAGAGCCACTCCCTCAAGCAGCCGGCGAAAATCGGCTACCAGCATATAATTTGTCAACACAATCCCACAATAATAACCATCATCTTGAAGTAATATGACCAACTGCTAGCTATTCGGTTACTTTTGAGGACTCGACAAAGACCCTGGCAAGATCTGCTGTTCTGTATATATGTGCTGAATACTGATTCATTTAATTTTTTGTGGCCAACAGGTATAACAAAACCTCTTGTGTGGTTTTAAGTTGTGAATCTTTTTGGAACTTTCAACCATTAAATTTAAGTGAGAATAACTCGACAAACTCCTCCACAAACTTAATCCTAATATTGACTGATGTAGCTAAGTAATTTCAAAGTGTGTACAGAGTTACCGCATTCTCTTAATGAAATGTAGGACGGCAGTGTTCTAAAACACAAACATATCGGTTAGCATATAGAAATGTGAACTGTAGAAAAATTAAACCCAAAACTTGAACTGTTACTTAAAATATAAGCATAGAATTTTTATAACTTAGGTATTTATAAGATGATATCAGAAGCAGCATCTGTCAATTAGCTTTAATTATAATTGTATAATAATTATAAAAGTATAAGAATTATTATACTTGTGTGAAGAATATATTTTATACAAAATATCTGGCTTTGATATACAGTCATGACGTTCTAAACGACTTAAGTGTTTTAAGTATATTTTACATAGAACAATATATTTGACAGTCAACCGTAGACTATTTCTTTCGTGTGTTTGTTTTGCTGAAAAGCCCGTTGAAAATTAGCATTGTGTGCATAACAAAGTAATGCCACCATTTTCAGCAATTTTTTGATTAATCCTCAAGTGCTAATCAGTATGATATCAAAGAATATTTGCATTACTCAAAATACAGGACTATCAAAATATTTCAGAAATTTCCCACAAACACTGGACAGAATGTAGGGTATGTCTGGGATTTTTTAGTCTAGTAACCCTAGGTGTATACTAAGGCTAAACAATAAATGTCATGGCATCGAAACAAAGTTTTAGAAATGCTTGGATAACAATGGTATAGTTTAATGAAGATGCCCAAAGTTTTAAAACACTCTTAATGTTATAATTAATGTATAAATGTGGTGACTTACCTAGATGGATAATTTTCCAAAATATATTAACGCTGCTAAAGGTAATGTACGCCAAAAAGTCACTACTACAATATTCTAACCATGCGATATTGCGATATGAAGTAATCGTCAAAAGAAGAACTAAGAAATACAAGGATATCCTGTTTATTTTTGAAGAACAAGTTCTGTGGTATTGATCACGTAGTTTTTAGCCAATGACGTTTAATGATCTGACATTCTGACATTTTCAGCTGAGCATGTTGCTCCAGGTCAGCACAAACTGGCCATGTCCAGTCGATAGCTTGTGTTCCTCGCCAAGTATTCATATCACGGAGGAAAAAGTATCAAAATTCATATCTTCCATACACGTCTCCATTACTCTACCTGCGTTTTTATACGTTTGAGTCGTTTGTAGTACTTTTCACTGTGGGAAGTCTTAAGCTGAGTGACATCATGCGAATAGTGACACGTTAGTGTTTATGAGGGGAGGTAGTTCGAGTGGGTGGCCAGCCAATCAAATGGCCAGCAGGCTAGGGCTAAACGTGATTCATGTGGTTTATTACGCCTTGTTACGTGGACATTTTGACATAAACGTCTTACTAAAGACAAGGCTCACCTTTTAAGTTGCAATGCCGTGCTCGATAATAACTCCTTTGCGTCTTGAAGAGATTAGAGTTTCTCTCACTTGACGATTTAAATAGAATTTTATGAGTAAAGTCCATGAAGCTTTCGTACGTTGTCCTTTGTATTTTTATGTATTCTGCTCCCATATTGAGCATGATATGTTTAAATTATTGAGGAAGAAGGAAAAGAGTTCATACGCACCAAGAACATCGAAATCGGATGAGCGGGTGGGAAGTTGGGGCTTGAAAGGTCTCCCTGGGATTTTTAGGCTGATGGGCGAAATCTGAAAATTTAAAAAATCTTTAAAAAAGGGCATTTTTGAAGTCCATTCCCACGTATGTTTTGCTTCGTGGAATCCGAAAACAGTATCGATGTTCCCCTGTGAGGTCATTTGGTGGGAATGAAACATAAAATTCGGATAAAAATTGACCTTTGTGTATTTTCCTCAAAAAAAATAGAGGTGAGTCTCTAGAAATATAATAATCACAGATTTTGGTTTCAAGCAACCGTTTCGGTGAGCTCTGAAGATGTATTCATTCCTGTAAAACTGTGATTTGGGCAAGTGTCCGAAAATTCGTTTTCAGCAAAAGGAAAGCGTTTTCTTGAGGAAGGTTTACTTTCCTTCCATCAGCTAGAGTATTAAAGTTTATCAAACGTAGACTTGGCACTTCATTTGTACCTATTGATACAGTTTTCCCGTAGTTAAAGGATCTTGGGAACAGAAATAAGATATTAGGCAATTCTTTCGTGGTTCTGAGCTAACAAATACAAAAATTGCTCTTCAGCTCACAAAATCCTCTCAACCAAGCAAGAAGCACAAAATAAAAAGAGTGCTGCTTTTAATTGAGATGTACCTACATTGAAAATCGAATTTTGTCCAACAATACACAATTACGAGATCAGTTTATTTCCTTAAGGTGCTGGTACATAATTATTCGAGATTCTTGAGAGTCTCACTTATTTTAAACCACTAGTATGTCGATCACAAGCCATCTGTGGAAAGAAGTTTCACGAGGACCCCTTGCGAGCCGCCGGTGAACATTGATCAAATGACTTTTCTGTGGCTTTAGCAAGACTGCGGTGATGATTATGACGATGATGAAACTGAGCTGTGAAAAAATGCAAACTGAATGGATCGGAACCGATTTTGGGCATGAAGCTCCAGTATGTAGTGGCCAAAATGAAGATCTTTTTATTTACTAAGTAGAAGCGTGCATAAAATTTGCAAGAACGATTGGTAATTGATGAATTAAATACGTTTTCTTAAGTTTTGTATCCTCTGCTTTACTCGCCTCCAACATTAAAGTAGACCAACCAAGCCGAGCAGTTCGTCTGTCTTCACGGAAAAGCTGACTTGGGTGTGGAAGAGACTACACGAGAAGTTTGTGAGAAGCTTGCATTGCGTTCAAATGAGCCTTGCTTACGAACGGTTCGAAACAGATTCGGCTTGAAAGAGATTCTACATGTGTATCGGCAACTTTTCTGTACTACTGTGGCGTGTTCTCCAACTTTTTTTTGCGTAAAGCAGGTGTTTCATTCAGAAAAATCCTATTGCTACATTTTGTAATCGGGCTATCGTACTGAGAATGACTGTCAGATCACTTTGTGCAGTTACTGTCCATATTTATTTATGGATGACAGCAATAGAGGAAGGAGGATAGAGTCAAATAAAAACACCACGAAAGGAAACATAATGACAATGTCTATTGAAGTACCTAAATCATCAGCCCTTGGATGGGGCTGTTTGAGTATTTAAGACGTCATCTACGTTAGTGAGTAAAATCGATATCTTTCACTTATTAGTTATTTGTAAATGGAATATGTGTTAATTCTTTATTACTCAAATCTAATCATACTCCCTGTTGATAGTGTAAATATGCTTATCTTATTTGTAGCACATTCAACTGGTATCTGAGTAGCAGTTTATAAATTGCTAGAGAGTCCTCCAAGAATGATAGTATCTTTTTTTTTCTGAACAAATTTATACTGAACATTGGAAAAAAGATTAAATAAACAATTTAATTTGTTATGTAAACCACACCATTTTTCTATACTTAATACCTGCGAAGGAAGGTGCTCCTATATATTCTTGCTAAATCACTAATTCTGGTTCAAAATAATTTTTATTAGAACTGATATTGAAAAGCGCGGCTCTCCTCATAATAGGTGTATTACCAGTTTAATCTATCTCTGAAAGGTTATGACATAAAATTTCTTATTTTGATAAGTTCCTTCTTTTGGTCTATAATACGTTAATAAAACACGCCCTTAAATGAAACAAATCTGGATTTCTAGGTGTAAGTTGCTACTGACAATGTTAAATAAAATTGTTAAAGCTTCCAAGAATTTTCACCTTGTAAAGGTCATTATGAGAAAGTATACGGCCCGCTAAATAACCCTTCTCTGTACTTTTAGAGAAAGCTTTTCTATGTTAAATTTAGCATTAAAATAAATATTGAATCGATTACATCTCAATTTTCTTAATTTATCAAAAAACGAACATTCCTATGGAGTTCTTAAACACGGTTCTAACTCACAAGATTCAAAAGATGAATAGAGAAAAACAAAGTGCGTGGACAGTCACTAATGATTTGTTGTTGTTGTTAACGTCATCCAACATAATGTCATATCGGACGGTGAGTGAATGAAAATGGGTGAAATAATGCTCAAATGAGCCCGAGGTCCGTAGAGCTTTAAGTTACCCAACATTCGTCTCTCAGGATAAGGGAAAACCTTGGAAGAAACCTTACCCGGATAACTTACCCTAACCGAGATTCGAACTCGCAACCTCTTGGGCGTGAGGCAGAGACACTAACCATCACACTACTGAGGCGGGCCTCACTAATGATACGGTTCTAACCCACAAGATGCAAAACTTGGAAAGAGAAAACGAAAGTGTGTGAAAATAAATAGTCACTAATGGGTAACGGCATGATGCAAACTTAACTGTGAGTTATTAGAAAGAATGTGAAAAATCAGTTATATAATTTATGCACATAATATAACCCAGGTTTCAACACAAAAGGGGATAACATTTTAGTAAACAGAGGAGGATTCCAATACGGCGGCCAGACCTAATGGTGACAGACGCAATGCAGAGGGGCCTTTAACCTTTCCAGGTTCGGTGTCCCCGGAATGAGTGGTCAGAAGGTTCCCTGCCAAAGAAGGAAAGGTTCTGTCCGCAAAGCACATCCACTATATGCTTCACTTATCACCGACCATTGTTTCAGGGCCTGCAAATTGAAAAGTGAAAGGTAATCATATAAGAGCAAACGAGGGATAGTAAAATTCATGCTCGTATATAATACATTCCCGCTTTCGTCTATCAACGGAAAACCAAGAACAAGAAAAGAATCCTAAATCAGGATGGCCGGTCCAAAGGAAATCGAACCTTGGGCGTTCCGACGCTACCGTCTGAGACACCCTACCTGGTATACAAAGTAATACCTCGAGCAAAATATGCTAAATATGATTGGCCTTGCCATTCAGTGCAAAATTATTTACCCATAGTTTTTCTCTACCCCCCCCCCCCTCCTTTATATATATCCTCAATTTAGGAGGATTACAGATTGATAAATACTTCAAAACGCGCTTTAGAATGAACTGAGGGTAACACTAACTGCTATAAAACAATGTTGCCATGAATGGCTTAATTTGACATGTACGTGGAGATTACAGCTGTAGAATCATGGAGTTCTCTCAGATTTCTAGGACAAAAAGTAAGTAAATATGTCTATGTAGTTATGAGTTTTAATTAAATTTTGTAAAGGAAGTATTTTGGGCGGTGCCGTGGCCGAGCAGTTAGAGCGTTCCCCTACCACCAAGGTGGTCCGGGTTCGATCCCAGGGACCCGCATGTGGTATTCGTGGTGAATGAAGCGGCCTCAGGACGGCTTTTCTCCGGGTTCTCCGGTTACCCCCGCCACTCATTCCACCAATTGCTACATGATCACCTTTCCAGCCATCGATTGCGCCTGCATTTTATATCATCCTCTTCCACCTATCATACCTAATGCTTGGCTGACCACCCGCTTCTAGGTCTTCACTCTGTCTGGTCTATAGGTTACTCTGCTCCCCGACCGGCATATGATCCTAGGCACTGGCTTGTAAGTCCTAGGGAGTGTAAGTCTCACGTAAGGGGAGGGTAATCGCGTAAAGAAGAACAAAAATAGAAAATATTTTATTTAGTAATTCATACTGTTTTCATTGTTCATGTTTGGAATCTAGCAACGATTATTACTAGGTATAGATTATAAATGCATTTTTGTGCTTAAGGAGATAAATAAAATAAATGTCTTCAGTTACATATTTGGGTATCGAACAAGACTTCCCTAGCTGGTGCTCAGCTAACAAAAAATACCGGTTTATAAGTATAAACGATCAATTTATTGTTAAATAAGAGCCAAAGATAAAATAACTCGGGCAGTATCTAGTTGATTTTGAATTTGGTTATAATCCCAAAATTCAATGACCCGATACCTGACGATTCCTGAAATTGACAAATATCGACAAGTTCTTTAAGTATGTTTCACTATTTTTCATCATACGTCTTCAACAGGATCTGGCAGTCCGAATCGGGTGATCGAGGTCGTTAATGCATAGACTCGTAAATGGGAGGTCCGCGGTTCAAAACCAAGCAGCTCCGTCCCCTCAGACTGAGTCCTTTTTTCCCTCCACGGTGTCCTCGTAACTAGCAAATGTCGGGGAGGTATCCTACACGCGGGACACATTCCCTTCTTAAACTTCGTGCTCATTTATTTCATGTATCATGTAGTAAGATAGAGTGTTAAACACTACTAACAGGATGTGGTAAATTTTGAATATATATTGACGTGTATTTTTCTCATAATGCTGCACCTTCAATTCACTTTTCTTTGGTTTTGGCAAGTTTTACATTTAGGAGTACCCCAATTCGACATGCGCCACAACTACACAAAAACAGCAGTCCATGGCATCCAAAACAGAGCCAGGACATTTCAAACGAATGCTGTAGGTACTACGTGAACTACCTTTAAAATTCACCGTAAGTGAGAAGAAAACTCTACCGCCGCCATTCTATGGAAATGATAAGAATTTCCGTAATTAATGTGTGTATACTAATATTAACTAAGCCCGCGCCCCTATGGGCCGAGGCTTAGCACCCGGTCACCTCTTTCCACAGAGGCGTCGTGATTGGGGTGCAGTGCTAGAGGTGGGACGTGGTCAGCGCCCCGGTCGCTCCCGGCCGATTATGTGGTCTTCACAATCACGAGCCGCAACTTCTCAGCCAAGTAACCCCTCAGTTGGCTCCTTAGGGGCCTAACGAGGCTGAATGAACTCCGGACCAGGCCTCTCAGCGGGGAGAAACTCCCCGGTACCGGGAATCGAACTCGGGTCTCCCACTTGATAAGCAGCAGCGCAATTTAATGATAAAGGTAAAAATCTTTTCCATGCCAAATACATTAACTGGTCTTGTAAACCAAAAATAAGTTTAACTTTTAAAACTTCAAAGGGAAGAAAATCTTATCATTAATTTCCAAAACTAATATTTTGTTAACTACCCTTAGATATTCTATATATAAAATTAAGAATTAGTATAACATTAAGAATCATTTTTTTTATTTTTAAATCATCCTTTATCAATAGGATTAATTCTCTTTCTTCAAGCAATTTCCATATGTTTAATTAGAGGTTTTATACCTTTGAGACACATGATTACACTATAGCAACTAGCATTCTCAGTAACTTCAAATTGAAGAGCTACCAAGACTCCTATACATGTGATGGATTCTGGTCTTTATATCTAATGGAGTAACTCTATTATAAGAAAATATTTATTCAAATTGTTTGTTCATGTTTTCAAACGATCTTCTAGTTGTTGTATGCTTCATACATCATTATCATATAATAACTCTAAGTCTGATGTCTTCAGTAATTAAAAAAATGAGCAAAGCAACGCGAGAAAGAATTTATTTCAACTTAGGTAACAGCATCTCAAGGCAATCTTTCGATTCTTAATTTAAGGCACATGGGATTCGTGGCCTGTTAGGTTAGTTCGATGTTGTTTAAAGCGATTATACCCATTCGGTATCTTAAAGGATACCCTCACTGCCACTGGCACTTCCACACCAAAGCTTTTCATGGCACTAAATGAGTGCCAGTCTGGATGTTACATATTTATAACAGATAATTAGGAACGTAATGACACCTTCATGGCCATTGCATTAAAAATAACTGTAATCTTCTAACCCCTTCTCTGACACCTTGGAAAGGATTATTATCATAACTATTATAGGCGATCTGATATCTTCAAAACGGTTAGTAGCACGTCACATAACGAAGGACATCAGCGGTGAAAATAATATGCTTGGTGACCTGTAATTTTGTTTGAATATTGACAAACAGCCGCTCAATACACAGTTCAGAGGTTTAGAAATCCTTAGAAGTTGTTGGTATTAATTTCCAACATACCTGCCAAACTGAGACATGTTTATGAATTTTAATAGGTGTCCACTTTTGTGCTACTTCTTAGTTGCGCTCCATATTTGGAAATGTAACTTAGATAAGTCAGATTTTATGTTAACTATATCAATATCTTTAAATATTAGATCTCACCACTGAGAGTGTCAACAAGTAGAATTCTGTATTCCGAAATTAGTGATTACACACTGACGTTATTAATTCTATAGCGAAATAATTTAAACACATTGGCTTAGTTAATAAAACATGACTGAAGAAAGGAGTTTTAATTGAAAAAGTATAAGGAAATGATACTCTTTTCATTTCTGTAAGTACGCGTGTGTACTTCAGTACTCAGTACACTTCAGTACTCGTGGACTTCAGTTAACTACACCTTTTGAACCTGCTAATCATCACAGTTTGCACTAATTGGCAGGAGAGCTGAAAATAATTTCTGTGGTTTTGTAGTTCCTGAAGTACAGGTAAACTGTAGTGTTCTTGGAACTGTAACATCAAAACATAAGAGCACACTTCTGCTCTGTAGGCTAAGTCTGAAATTGTGTATTTCTTCTGTAGTTCTTGCTAGTTGCGGAACATGGACACATTCTCAGTTATTTCATTAATCAAGGGATTTCACTGCTGAAGTTTTTACATCACAATTTATTGATTGAATTTTTTTTACATTATTCATAAAAAGGAAGTATTGCAGAATTAGTTCCACCAGCAAACCACCTCCTTCTCCACTACCCCCTTGGCCGAGTTTTTGCGCTTTATCAAACTTGTTAGAATTCGTGATTTTAGGGTAATGCGTTTTCGTAATTTACATTCGTATTTTAATTTTTTTCTTGTTTATTTATATTCGCTTTAACAATAACGTCATATCATGACTATTTTGTATAATAAGGTGACATACAATAAATTTGTTACAATTATTTAAACAAAATCATGAGAATAATACTAAATAACAAATCAATATAACAAAGGTGTCCTTAAAATTAGATTTTCCTGTGCAAACTTGTAGTTTTGAGGAATAGTAATACATGTTTGAAGTTGAATGGCGTGTTCAGAATGGTGGAAAAGTCTCCAGTGATGTGATGAAGCTGTCGTTGTGTAGCGTATTGCTGTGAAGAGATGTTTTACTGTGTGGTGGGTGTTGGATGATGTATGTCAAAGCTTGCTTAAGTGCAGAAAGTTCGCAAGAGAATATGGATTAATATTTAGGAAGTTTCAGCTGAAGTTTCTTATCTGGGGTCTCTACAGCGCATCCACTGTCGCTGTCCGTTCTGGAACCATCAGTGTAGATAAATGTATGGCTAGGGCAGACATTTGTTATTTCTTAAAACAACTGTTTATAGGTAGATGCATCTGTATGAGATTTATGATAAGCTGTAATATTCAAATTTAGTTGAAGAGTCGGTATTCTCCAAGGTGCTAGACAATGAAACCTTCTTGGTATTATGACAGGAACTTCTATGTTATGTTCTTCAATGCATTCGCTTATTTTAGATTTAAATGACATATCTTTTTGTGAGTTAGCCTGTAAACGTTGGTTGGATGTTCCCTGGAGGACGTAGTGGTATATCATTGATTCGGGCCTTGCTAAAGTTTTAAGAGCGAATTTTAGGCTCAGATCTGTTCTGCGGACATTCAGTGGTGGCTAGTCAGTTACCATTGTTAGAGCAGAAACAGGGCTGGTTCTGTAAGCTCCCAAGCATATTCTTAGTGCTGCTGTTTGAATTGTATCTAGTTTCTTTAAAACTGAATCGCCCAGTATAATAAATAGTTTAGGAAGTTGTGTTAACTCCTATAGTGTATGTAAATCAAGTGGAATTTTAATTCGTAGATATATGTTGCAAATGGAAATAGGTGTTGAAAAGTTTCCTCTAGTAGCAATTGCTTCAAGTTCAGTTGTAAGTGGTATTGCCTGACGTTTAATGCTGTCTTTAACGTAGATTACTACGCCGCTACTATCATGAAGGCAGTCCTTGCTGTTTTTATGATATTTTGCATAATTTCATCAGGATACAACATAGTTTCCTTTGAAATTAGTTTCTTAAATGCACATAATTGCAGGGTTATGTTTACTAATTAAGATTTTAAGAAATTCGAAATTGCCATGGAAACCATTAATATTCCATTGCAGTATGTTATTCATATTCTAATTTTGTTTATGGCATTTGGTGCGATGTCTATGGTGATTAGTTTTCGGGACACTTCGGTTTTGTTTGCTCTGAAGCATTGTTGAGTTGATTAATGTATTTCAGCAGCTTTTTTTTTTTTTTTAAATTTACTACTCCTAGTCTTTATACGCTCTGTTTGTTACTCCAACACTGTTTTCCATAAAGCTTTGGGTCTCACTGAAGTTTAGTGCATAATTGTGGGTGACTGACTCGATAATATTTTAATTGGTCTGAGAGATTCAGCTATTGACGAAATAACTTTGTTTGCTTCCTTAACCTTCTTAGCCTGGTGTGTAGTGGGGGCGTGGAGCACTTCTTTTACATAAGCATTATCTTCTTGCGAAGAGTTATCTCTGTGTCAGTTGTGCTGTTTGATATTGGCCGTTTAGGTCTTGTTTGTGTTTCCATTAGCATAGGTTCTGGAGAACTGTTGCGTTCGTCTTGAAATGGCGGAATGGGCTCAGGGGTAGAAGTGAGGTTAGGGGGGCGAGGTGAGTGAGTGTGTTGGGTTTAAGGGCCCGTCGACAACTTGGTCATTAGGGTCCCGTGAGGTTAGGTGGTTGCTGCTGATCGGTGTCCTTTTCTTTGTTTTTGGTAGTGACAGGCAATGCAGGAAACATGTCTTTGTTTAAGACCTTAGGAGTAGTTTCTTGTATACCGTCAGCAGATTTTCATGTTTCAAGGCAGTTTTTTGTTCTTTTCTCACAACAGTATGTTATGAATATCAGGTTCATTGTCTGTCTTCACGGTATTATTTTAACTTCCTTCTTCTATTCTAATAACTAATTACTACTGTAGGAAAATACCTACCATAACTTAAAAATTAAAACAATAGAATCGTTATTCCAGGACGAACCTAGGCGCTTTAGTGAGACAAATTCTGACAAATATGTCCAATGCTCTGCTTAAACGATGCAGTAAATATGTTCTATAAAATTAACTGCGTAATATATGTAAATAATTTACACATGCGCTTTGATCTCAACGGAGCTTCCTTTGTTATTCAACTTAAAACATGAGACTTTCTGGAAATCTTCTCTGCAGAATTTGAAAAAAGAAACAGTGATCCTTGAGTTTACTAATATTTGCTCCCTTAATATTAGCAATCTTTGCTCCCTTAAGATTTATTCGTATATTATATTTTACCAGTGTATACATTTTTGTATCTCCATTTGCATAGCGCGTTTTGGAGCATTAAGCCAAAGAAAATGATAAGCCAATAAATTGAATACAATGTAATATGTCAAAATTGTATGAGCAAAATGGAATTTGAATACAAGCTTTTAGGCTTAAGCTAATGATATTCTGAGTGACATATTTTTCTTCACAATTTATTCAATTTATTCTAAATTAACATATTGTCAAAAGTAATTATATCACAAAACTGGTGTTTACTGTTGTTTCAAATATATTTATTAAAACAATAAAAATACAGTCTGTGTTGTAGAAAATTTAAAAACTACAAAGGTTGTATTTTACATAAAATTCTTTAGATATAATTCCTTAAATCAGAAATTAAATATTCTGCAACAGTGAAGCTTTTCCTGAAAAGAAAGGAGTGTGTATTTTCTTAGTTTTCTAAGTATTGTGTATTACATTAATAAAATGCAAAATAAAAAACTACATCTTGAAACCAGGAAGACGCCCTTTAAAACGCTTCAGCATCTAGGTATACCGAAACTTTGAAGGAGAACTGAACAAAAGTGCATCACTACAAATGTTTTAAAATGACAAAAGTATGAAAATAAGAATAACATAAAAACGATGTTCTAAATTCCACTTAATATTGGCATACAGTTGCTCACCTCCGTTTATAGTACTTGTTTGGACATTTCAATGGTCAGAAAAAGATAAGCTGCTATTGTATCCTGATTCAAAAATGTGTGAGACGTCATGATTTTTTTAAAAGGTTGCATTGTGTCACATCATTTATAGAATCTGAAGAAATCGCATACACTTACAAAGGATTCCACTTCCGCATAGTAATAATCGCAAGTCATGGAGATTATAAAAAAAAAATTAATTTAAATTTGAGAAAATGAATGGAAAAGCTTTAATTGCCGTCATTTTGTTCACTAAATCTAAAATTGCCACTAAACATTTATATTAATTATGTCAAGTTTATCTTATCTACCTTCAGCCCGTTATACAAGTACTTAAAGTTTAACATAGTAGGAAAAATGGGACTAAAGTTTACTTAATTTCACAATGTATTGAATAATTTATAGCATAATGTAAAATTAATGCGTTATTAACAGCATATGCTACAAATTATTCAATGCACTGTGAAATTAACTAAACTTCAGTCTTATTTTTCTCCGCTTTTTGAAAATGGCAGATGGCCTGGAATGGTTCTCAGCCCTTCAATTATTTCTTTGTTTTGTTTCCCATATTCGTTACTTTCTCTACCACGTACCCGCGTACCTAGTAAGTAGTAGTATAGTATTCTACCCAAAAAATTGATATCCGTGTACCTGTAGCGCCCATGCGCACCTGTGAATGGCATAACTCAAAACGAAATGTCGAATAAACCCCAAATTTGGTATTTAAGTTCAGTATTTTACAAAGATGCGCCACCAGGATGTTCAAAGAAACCCCCCATTCCAAACTACCCTTTACATGGAAAAATTTCTGAATTTTTATTTTCTAAACATGGCTCAAGATGTTTATTAACTTGCCACATATTTTATTTACGAGTTCTGCATGACGTTGTATAGCAGATAAACCATAAAGATTCCTTGGAGAAAAACGTACCACATCAAGTATGTGTGTATCTTTAAAGAAACACCATTTATTTCATATTACCCTTTTGTGGCTTCAGCTGTTGCCGATATATTCATTTTAGAATATTTCTCGTTTTTTGAAGTTATATCATCATTTAGTTGTTTCTCGCAATATAATGTGAAGAGTTTGGAGTTTCAAGACCAGTATTTACCGACCCGTTTTAAACGTTGCAGTGTCTCTTTGGTAGTGTGCCTTGTACCTTGTAAGATATGTTGTCAAATTAATGGCTCAAACGTTGATATCGATTTTCGTGAAATGGATAGAACAATAAACTTTTGCAAGAATAGCTTCTAGAAATGATATTGACGAGAAAGTTATGTGAATATGACGCATAACATTTCATTTTCTTATTCAAGCTCAATAAATGCATTTGGTGATTGTTCATCTAGTCGTATACGTCTGACAGTTGATATGTAGGATTTCCGTTCCATTAATTTTGACCAAGGGTAGAATTTTTGGCTATTAATGTCTGAATGTAGCACGACGCATGTGTTAAATTGTCCATTTAGCCATTGGGCTGTAAAACGTTCTCTTCACGCGAGAAATGAGAGCTGAAGACCGTGTGCAAATTGCCGTTTACTTGACAGGTTATATTTGGCTGCAGCATCCGAAACCACCGAGCAAGTATACATTGATGGCTAATACCAAAATGAATTATGGGCAGACTTTGTTGGTGGGGAAGTAGATACCTCTGGCAATAAATATCCGTTCCCAGCCAATGTCTGCACCCGGCGGACATATTGGGCTGTCTACATCCGCAGTCGTATCGTGTATCGAATGCCAAGAGGTTTTCCTGCCCTTAGCTATCCAAAGCCATTATTCTTCTTAGCACCTATAATAAAATCGAAATACGTAAAGCGCAAAATGAGACGTACGCAGAAGTACTCACAATAAATATTTTGAACAGAATCTTTCGAGTTAAGACATTCGAATAACATAACGTTGAAGAAGAAATGCGCAACTATACCTGAGGTGGGTACTGGTCCAAATATGGCTCCTTAAAAGTTACCAGAAGAATGAGACAAACGAAAGCCCGTTTAATACACAGAAAAATTACAAATCGAATTGTAATTTATTACAAAGACATTCCAAGAGATTTCAGCCTTACGATGTGTTATAGTTAGCAAAAGTTTGCCCAACAAGATGGCTCCGCGTAACGTGCAATGCTCGCATTCGGTCCTGGGCTCATTTCCAGTGTAGCCATTCACTAAGAGCATAGGTTTATCGTGGTTTTCCCCTGTCGGTAGGCCCATGTTGCTGTGCTACATTAGGAAGGGTGGAATATGGGTTCTGGCGCTTGCCGGTACAATGGAGTCCTTTCCTTCCTAGGCACTGTCTCGTACACACTTGGAAACCCAGGTTCCAGCTGGTTAAGGCACAGATAGCCGGCGTCCGATTGAAATCGTTAGGAATCCGTCATTGCTCGCGCACATCGTCGTCTGCACCTGGTCACACTTCGCGTCTCGTCTTACCGCCAGGAGACCAGACCTCTTGTCTTGTCTTTCTCGATACAGACTTCCGTCATTGCTCCAGGTTCTATAATGTTCCTTTTTGGACCAGTTCTTAATAACCTCTCTTACTAACTATCGAGTTGTTCTTGGAGGTAACTCTGGTCCCGGCTCCGTGTCTTGCAAGCTCATCAGTTCTTTATTTCCATCTATGCCACTACGGTCCACCTGCGAGATGTTTTGCCAAGCTTATGAGCATAATATGTTCATTTGATTAACGTTTTACCATTGTAGGCACGATACTTACACTTTGAAACTTACCGTGTCTACCATTTTGTAATGTGAATTATGCAGCACTTCTCAGAAAAAGAACCCTAACCCCTACACACTTTGGATTAGAGAGGAAAACTAAAGACCCCACCGAGAGAGAAGTTTTGCTCTGCAAATTGATGTTACTGTTAAATATGGCAACATCTGTGTGCTCGAGCTAGTTAAACATATGCGAATTTATTTCTCCATTTTCGCTTTGTTCATCTTAATTGATGAATGACATTTTCTAGTATAAACGAACCGTTTTCTTTTAACTATTGCAGATAGTTAAACTTAATTTTAGGATGATAAAAATTACCTACCTCTAAGTGACCTTGCGGGTCTACTATGATGTTGATAATGTGGTTGATTATTTTAAAGAAGGCTAATGTGCTGCAGTTACTCTTCCACAAATTATTTCCACAAAACCTTACATCTACCACTTGTTAACTCAGATAAACCTTCAATTCACGATTAAACATTTGTTTGTAGTATACAGTAGTTCAAGCGATACTTGAATTTTAAAGAGCGGCTCTGAATTTCTACATGATCACGAAAAAAAATACGTAGCTATTCACCAATTGAGGAAACTATAAGTAAATGAAAATTAAAATCAATACGAAGAATATTTGGGAAGTGGTTAACTGTATAACAAACATTTAACTTAAACTGTGCGCTTTTATGAGATCCATATTTTGTATGTAGTAAGATTTTATCTATCTCTTACGTTTGATGCTGAAAAAATGTGTGCATCAGCTTTGACGCCATTTCCAATCTTGTTCTCCGAAGAATCTGCTGGTAGCTCTTCAGGTAGTGAGTTACGAGATATTTTTCACATGACATGCGTAGGTGGAGAGAAAATGAACAAGAGTTAAGTTGGCTGATAAATTTAATGTAGGCTAATGAGGAGTTGTTCGAAGCGATTAGCCGATCATTTGAGGGTGAAGGATTGAACGTTTCTGAACCTTATCACTCAAAATTGCAACGGTTGAGTTATATGCGTTAACATCTGACATACCCAGAATTTACGGTTAAAATTAAATGCTTTGTAATAATGTGAAGCGTAGGTGAGTTGCTACGAGTCACAGAAATGCTAAACGGATGATTCCCTGGCACTGACCTCTATACATATCTGTATAACTCGAGCACAGTTTTTAAGCGGTACGACTGCCAATAATCGATCACAGTATACATACCTTTAAGACCGTAAAACACGAAGGAAAATACGAGATTTTTTAGAAATGCACGTTCTTTTATCGAAAGTCCCACCTACGTGGCTACTCCTAACATTTCTACCTAATGATGCCCCAAATCTTAAAATTGCTGGATTTCATAATCAACACATTTTACTCTGTGACTTCCTTGATTCTAAGAATCTTTTTCCATTGTAATGTTCAGAATTCGCGAATATGTGCGTCTCTGCAACTTCCTGAACCTTGATCATGACTGATTTTCAGAGATCTGGCATTTAAGTAAATGAATTTATGGTCTATTGAATTCACGGTCTAATGAAATCAGTAGAACCCTAATTACCTGAGCTAAATCAGTTTACACACATTGCATTTACCTAAATCCTCAAATGCCTTGGCTAATAACTTTCTCGTGACAAAATCCCACCGCGTGCTTCTACATTATGCTTGAAGTTAACATATGTGGGTTATTTGTTGTAATAAGTTAGCTATCTCGCTAGCATTTCTTTAAAAATTTCTTAATCTTACCCGTCAGTAATGCCGTTGTTACGGTTTACCAATTATACAAACGTCTCTTAGAATGAGGAAAAATTCACAGACAATTCTCAGAAAATTCAATATGTACATTTCATTTGTCATACCAATATCTTAAACAGATCATAGTGTCACGTTGGTGCGCGTTTACACGACTACCCAAGCATGGTGTGGCTAACGGCCCTTATCTCGCAGAGCAATAGTCCGTCCAAAGCAATAGCCATTGTGTGCACCTTCCTCGTTCCCGAAGATTCATTTGGCAAAATCGAGTAGGTTCCTTTTCTATAATGTTCCCTTTGTATTCAGTGTCTATATAACTATCACGCCTGGCGAGCCCGAGTGGAGGCGAGACAAGTTGAGAGTAGACAGCTTTCCAGCAGACAGTAACAGTTCAGTTCAGTACAATTGAGTGCAATGGACAGTGCCGAGTGCAGTTTAGTTGTGACAGTAGATAGTTGTTGATTTGACAGATCATTTGGGTCTTGTACTGAGTAATTGCAAGAGTGCCACAAGTGTAACGCTAAGAGCCTATGTGGTAAATAAGGCATGTTTAGCAACAACTGGCATCTTCGTTTATTAAAATTTAATCAAAATCGTTTGAGCCATGTAAAAGAGGGTTTGGGGTAGGAGAAACTTATTTAAAATCTGAGTGCCATATCCTTGCAACATGCTGGACTTGAATACTACGTTTGGTATTCAACCAAGTTTTTGTTTTTGAGTTGTGCTGTTCGCAGACACGTGGACATACACGGACTTTTTTCTAAAAAAGTTACTGGATTCATGGGAACCTTAAAACGTATATTTTCAGTCAAATTTCGGTATAAAATGTTTGGGTATAATGCAGTACTTTGTCTACTCATTATTGGTATGCAGTAAAGGAAGAAAAAACTTGTTGACAAGTTTCAATCAAAATATGACATAACTGAGAAAGGATTTTATCTTACTTAAGGAATAAACCTATTGAATAAAAGTAGATCAGTGAACTAAGAAAACACTACTATAGGTACATGTTGATAAAATGTGTCTGATTAATCAGTTTTGGATACCGGAATTACTGACTGAGAAGATTAACAATAGCTGATGGATTTACAATCTTCTCAAAGGCAATAAGCTTGTCCCTTGTTAAGGAAAAGCAGTTAGTTCTGTCAGTGTAGTTAAGGCAAGGGGTGTTACGATGAACTCAGTCGACAAGAAAAAAATTTGTTTGAGAGTTCAATTCCTGGAACACTTTTAACGAAATGGCAAAATTAAAGTAGCCCAGTTCTGAAAATTAAAAGGCGAAATGAATTCTTAGAATTTGGCATGTCACAGAGTAAAAATTATGTTTCAGGTGGGAATAAGAATTTTTTTTTTTTTTTTTTTTTTTTTTTTTTTTGAATTAACGTCCTCCAACATTGCGTCATATCGGACGGTCAGGTGGGAATAAGAAATTAAGATTTGACAACATTTAAGTGGTAACACTGGTAGGGTATAGATGAAGTAGGCAGGCTCTATGTTGATAAAAGAACGCGTATTTCTAAAATTCACAAGTTTTATTTCCAGTCCTACACTCTGACAGACGTTGTTTTAGTGTGATCGATTATTGGAAGTCTGTAGTGTCCAAACACCACTTTTGGATTATACGTACTTGGCGGTCGCTGCAACAGAACAGAACATACCTGTGACTTCATTTTTACTTACGCCTCTCGTTATTACGGAAATGTTTATTTTAAGCTGTAAAGTTATCGATATGTCATAAGTTAGAAAATACTACACTTCCATAGTTACAGTTTCTCGTTACAGTTTCAGGTACTGAATATTCAGAATCAGTTTAATTCTATGTCCTCAAACGGTGGGCAACACGCTTCAAATAGCTCATTTACTAGCCACCATTAAATTTAGCAGTCAACTTATCTGGTGTTGTCTCTCCGCACACACACAAATACAGAGCCCATAGTTTACAATTGAAGCAGCCGACAGCAAAGCAATCATGGGCGGAAGTATCCGAGATGCCATCAAAGATGTCGGACGCATGCAAGTTTGAGACGATGGGTAATGAAATTGGCGGGATAGCGCTCTTATTTTCCCTTTAAGCGGGAACACGCTGTGCTTTGGCAAGTCTTTATTTTTTATCCTAGTTGTACCATATTTTCAGGGTTTATTACAGTAGTTACACTTATGGGCTCACCGAAGTGAAAAAGGTGATTTGTAAAGTATTGAAGTTAGAGACTTAATTTTTTGCACAGACATTAGTGAAACTAAAGAAATATATGTACCAAATTGCATTCCAATATTTAATCCCATTCCTAATATATTAATTTATATCAATGTTATAGGGTATAATTAAAGTCTACCTCCTCCAACAATTGTGGTTAGGTCTCTAACTATATTTTTGTGGGAGAAGATAAATTTTGAAAATGAGAAGGTAACAAAGAAATCGTTTCCGAGAAAAATGAGTTTAAAGTTGAAATGGAAGGTGTGGGCATGCCCATTTAAAAGGCACCACTTTAAAAATGACGTCCAAAATATGTGTTCCCCTCTCCCTAAGAAATTAAAACTTCGCAGACATATTCTTTAAGGTATGGTGCATCTTTTGCAATAAAAATGAAAAAATCTATTTTTTTTTACCAAACTAAGTTTTTTACTAAACTATCACTTATGTGTTCCCTAAGATGTGTATTTAATTTGAAAGTATTCTGAAACATAGTTTTTATTATTTTAATAATTTAATAAACTACATTCAACTATTGTATACCAACCAACTTACTGCTGGTGTTTTTAAAACACACAAGCCGTGTGTGGGTAATGTTTGAGAGCTAGAACCCGGACTGATTCAGTCGAGCGAGAAGTGGAACATCCGTGGTTCAAATCACAGCAATGGCATTGAATTTTTCAGTCCCAATTCTACCTCTCACACATCCGGTTATATTTAAAAGTCCTTCGCATCAAAATATTTAAATAGTTTTTCTGAAATCTTTTAAATGCACACTTTATGGGAATATAAACAAGAGTTGCTATGGACAATGTACATTACTTTAAGGCTAGAAAAACAATATATATTACCATGTTTAACCATATTCAATATTTTTCAGCCCTTTAGACTTTGACGCACAATTGCTGTTCGAGTAATGCGTAGGTATTTATGCCTATAGCAAGTTTGATGCACAACATAGACATTGATATATGTACAAACTTTCAAGGTGATCCGAATCGTAAAAATATTATTTTGAAAAAAGGTATATTTCTCTGTAAAAACTAAGATTTACTAAGTTTTACCTGCATTAGAATTTGCCAGCAACATACATCGGAAGATGGCAGCACGTACAAAATGTCAATGTCTTTTCGCTTACTGACCACATTAGCAGCGAAATAAACCTAAAGATTCGAAAAATGAATTGTTTTGTTTCTGTAACTTTAGTTGGTGAGCGTCAGCTGTTGTCATGCAGCACATGTGTAGGATGTTTAAAAATGGTCATGCATGAAAAATAGTTGTGTGATCCTATGATTTAATCTGTATTTCGAAGTTTTGACAATTTTCGGTGGATCCTTCCCCAAGCGCATGTCTGAAAATTCCAAGATCTCGAGACGATGTATTTACCTCTTGAGATACTAAATTCTAGGTTTAACATTGCAAACTTAGTTGGTGCATGTTAGCAAGAGAACGATAGTTCGCGGTAGTTCGGAATTAAAAGCCAGATTGTATGCTAAATCCCTCCTCTGGAGTCGGGTTGGTAAGGGGGCCAGAAAAGCAACACGGTTGATAGAACAGGTAAAACACAAGCGACGGGGTTCACGTTACTCTTGCCTACAAAACCATAACAACAGCTGGATATTCTCTACAACTACGTATACGTCTGTTTATATTTCCACGGTGAATACAAAGTTTACTCCCACGCAGCGTGCTGCCTCCAAGTGCGGCAGAATAAATGTGCCTTTACCTGAAGCTGAAGCTGCAGTACATTCAGGATCTTGAGTGCATTAATTTGGCCAAGAATTTGGATAAGAAGCATGTGTTTCTTAAGGTATGCCATAGATGTATTAGTGAACATAGAATATGACCCGGAAAGAAAATCACCTGAGGGTGAAGGATATTATTTAGATTAATTGTTTCTACGAGGCAAAGCAGAAGAGTTGAGGTAGTGAAGGTTTTTCCTAGGTTCCAGGTACCAGGCTTCAGCTTATTACATTCTCACTACGTATAGGTAGTAACTAGGGCAATTATTGTCCCGGAAATATATGGTTTGAGCCCTGTTTCCTGAAAAAGGAAACATTTTAGAAAAAAGTGTGTGTATGTGCAATGGGCATTACCCGGTGGCAGAGTTACACATACAACTAAGATTACAAAAAATGCATAAACAATAGGAATACGATGAACAATTAAAAATACGAATATGAATAAAACAACTCAATCTACAAAACAGATTATTATAGCTACCATGCTTGTGGTTTTTAATATAACAGCTAGTTTTTAAAATCATTAATTACTTTAATAGTGTACATTCACTAATTAACTAGCCCCTCAGTATAACATAAATTTATCACTAGTATTCACAATTAATTTATAAAATGTAAAACATACACCTAAGTAACCTTTATAATAAGTTATCCAACATTTACTCTCTCTCTCTTTCTCTCTCTCTCTGTTATGTGCGTGCATGTGTGTGTGTGCACAACGAAAAAATAAAAAGTCGGTTAAATACCAAACGTACTATTAAAGTGCATCATTTTCCATGAATACGACAGAAATTGTTTCAAGAAAATACCACCCAACTCAGACTACCTTTTACATGGTACATTTTTGATAATTTTGATTTTCTCAAAAATGACCCTAACGATTTTCATTAAAATGCCATTAAGGTAAATGAGCTGCTCAGCTTGCATTTTCTGGTGATTTACTGAAAAAGTCCTGTTCATTCTAGAAAACTTTTGCATAAATGGTACATCGTAAGAGATAGAAACAATTTTACTACAAAAAAAAAAAAAAAAAAAAAAAAAAAAAAAAAAAAAAACAGACAAGAACAAAACAAAAAATGTAGATACCGTTAAAATGCACGATTTGTGTCAAATAAATTATTTAGAGTGAACGATTTCCGGGATATTCCTCTATATTTGTTTGAATTTTCCAATACTTATACTTCTCTCAAATGAGAAGTCGTTATTTGCTTTTCTATGTCCTGGATATGCAAAGAGAATGAAATGTCATAATATATGCTATAATTTTGAAAATAGCTTATAATAACACTCCAGTGATTCCAATTGTTCTTCCTCACTTCTGTATAACGTCCCGTTTTCGAACTGTTTAATACCTGCCCACAAAAGACTTCATTAATCTGTTTACGAGGGCTTGTTTCATCTACTCACAAATTATCTTCGTATTAAAAGCTTCCTTTACCAGTGCTATCTTCTGACTTCATGACAACAGCTGATGTTATTACTCATGGTACACCTGTATTTGAAGATACCCACTTGCTCCACTACCTCAACTAACATGCGCAAATGTGTACCCTTTGCTCATTTTTTTGTAACCACATTTTATATCTCACTTTACTTGCATATATTAATTCACGAGGAACTGTGTGACATAAACAGCATATTAGAGATGCAAATGATATAAGGGGCAGGTCCATAAACTACGACATGTTATAAACTAAGCATTTTCTTTCCAAAGACACTCAGAAGACAAAGTAACGTTGCTTAAGTTTGTATGATTTGCTTGGAAGGTATATCTTCCTCTGTGACGTTTATCTGGAACTCTCACTTCCGAGATTCTTAAGCCTTCCTTCTTTGGAGAATATCACCTAGCCATAATTCTCAGTTTAGAAGCACCCCGTTGTGTGTGCTCAGCAGTTTTCCTCTAGAAATGATGGCGAATGTATGGAAAAGGAAGGGAAGATACACAAGATAAGAAAACTTACCTTTCCAGGTGATCAATGCGAGTGGTATAGAAGACGCTTGAACAACCAACAGTTTAGTTGGGTATGACATTGATTTTCTGATACCTGCTTATTTGGGAAACCTTGTCTAAATTTTCCTCATTTCATATTATTCTCTGGCGTACTCTTTCTATTTCTGCGTTCCACAGTAAAATTTTGAATAAGCTTGTAATGCCACCTTTGATTTCTAATCCACGACTTAAAAATTAAAACTTATTGATTTTGATTATTTAAACATAAACTAGTTAATTTCTTGTAGGTTTATTAATGCCCTCCCCGGTGGCACAACAGCCCATCCGGGCCTAGGCCAACCGCCCGACCTCTGCGTCCCCCACCTCTGCCCACTACAGACGTCATGTGTGCACTGCAGTTCTGGAGATGGGACGTGGTCAGCACCACGGTCCCTCACGGCTGGTTATGCAGTCTTCTGGACCAGGGGCCGCTACTTTTCAATCAAGCAGCTCCTCTATTGGCCCCTCAGAGAGCTAACGAGGCAGAGTGCACCCCGTGCCAGACCTACCAGCGGGGGAAAGATCCCCACGCCTGTACCGGGGGTCCAACCCGTGTCCTCCACACCAGAGGCAGGCACGCTACCACTGCGCATCGGAGGTGGTCTCATTAATACTCTGACATACAAAAATCTGTTGAACCATGCTTTTCAACTCTTTGATGATTAATTATTTAGCACATATAATGCCGAAAATCATGATGTTAAATGAGTTATTAGCAATGTAGAGATTTTAAAATTTACTTTAATTTGTGATGCTTGTTAATTTGTGATTGTTATTAAAGGACTTTATCAGTTACTGTATTGAAATAAAATCATTTACGTCATTCTTCATGTCAAACTATCCTTGTTTTCTAGTTTGTTTCTAATAACACAAATATTTTTCTTAATTCAATGATATGAGATATGAGAATTTGGTGCCCATGCAAGTTTGTGTAAGCTTCTAGGGCGGGCACCCTCCTTAAGATTTTGGATCGTTCCGAAAAAAAAGCTTGGATTTCATTCTCGTTTCTGAAAAAGAGGAAATACTTGGATCAGCATTTCAATCAGTGCAACAGATGACTTCGGGGCTTGTTTTTTGTTTACAGCATGATGCATTAATACTTACCTCCCATTGCAGTTCATAACACTTCGTATTTATTACGCAAGCTATTAGCTGATAAGTATATTAAGTTCACCATCATATGCCAGAATTTTAAAACCGCACTCTCCGGTTCTTAGTTGTGAAATATGAACTGTCCAAAGACTGAAAGCCGTTGGAGGATTTCACATAGTTTAGATAGGTATATTAAGTTAATTAGGTTTTACGTGTTATACTTTAATGTAGGTAACCTTTTACGCAAAGGCACTACCGTGCTAGGGATAAAACCCAGAAACACTACCGTGATGCACGCTGCTATTATTTAGGCTTAATACCGTCATTACTATTATGGCCAAACCCCCTCTCTTAGAACAGAGTATTCAAATACGTGATTAGAACGGACTCTGCTGTTATTTGTTAAATGGCATTCAAATTTTCGAGTCGGCTGCTCATCTAAGCATGTGGTCACAGTAAGGATTGCAGTGATTGGGTATTCTTTTCCGCCAGCTGGACATATTTGTAGTTTGTTGACATATTGCATACTTTACATGCTATTGAAAAGCAAAGGATACTTTGTGTCATGGAACTTGAGGGTCGTAGGTCGCCATACATGAGGTAAATAACTTATAAATTTGGCTCAGCTTTGAGTATAGTGCTAGCAGAACTATGCTAAATTATTCTAAATAAGCTAAAACTGCAGTTCAATCCATAGTCCTCCTGTGCGGCTTAAGAAGTAAACATCCGTAAGGAGGGAACTAGATTCATTTGAAAGGAAAGAACACAAAAGTAAAAATATACATTCTAATTGTTTCGTAAAGAGCATGATGTTAATGAAATGTGGAGCTTTGCGTCTTATGAGACATTATCAGGGTTCCAATCTTAGTGACGTAATTCCAGTCTTGCACTAGGCTTACCGACTCTAGTCTGTGAGGTGTTTATTGCTTGTCTCTTCGGTATATCTGACACAAATACTAAACTTTAATACCACTTTCAGAATTAGAAAAAAATGCCTGTTCCTTTTCCAGAAACATCATAATTCAATTGATGGTTTCGTAGACATCTTAAGCTCTTTGGTCCAATACGTTTCTGCTCGTTCCTTGATTATTTGATGCCTTGATAGTATTTAATACAGTGGAATCCCGATAACTCGACCTTATGTGGACTGAGAGGCTATCAAGTTACCGAAATGTCTAGTTTTGCCGAATAAGGGTCTGTTATTCATCACTGACAACATTATACTGCAACTTACATATGCATATTCTAGCACAATATAGGAAACCAAAATATATTCCAAAATGTATTACATATTAATATGTTCTGCTTTGTTCCATCCCTTTAGTACATCCAGTTCAATTTCCATTGCCATGTTAACAACTTGTCTTTTCTCCTCGTTCGACATTTTCACTGGCAAAACTCAACGTAACACTCACTGTAAGTCTGAAAACTTAAAAGGTGCACTGTAACCAGAAATATGTAACTAGGGGGATATTTTTAGACGTGGCCAATGACATTTCTAGGATCTGCACGAATGACATCATACAAATTGATGATGGGGTAACGTCTCTGTTTCCTTCCTTGGAATAAACAAGGCACTGCTGATTGTACCAGCGGGCACTGAACTTAAACACGAACGGTCCGCGATATTTATATACTACACAGGGGTCGGAAAGATAAGTTGACACCCCTGTGGTCTTATAAATACAAAAGTGAACCCGATCATAAACCACCAGCGCAATTCGTCACCTCTATAAATACCTTTGTACTAAATAAAACAGTAAACTTTCAATCCTTTCCAACAAATGTTTGTGCTGCGTATCCACATTGTTAGCAGCAATCTTTTGGTTTCGTGACAATGGTCTGCCGGCTGCATGTGTTCTGAGAAGCGGTCAGCCCTTTTGTCACTGTGAGGGAGGATGCGGTAGATTGTATATGTATACTAATTTAAATTTACCTATACTATTTATACCGTATAGTAGATTATAGAAATTATTAGTAAAGTTTAACGATAAAAAATTAAAGAAATTAAAATGAAAAAGTCGACGAGTGACATAGAATGTCGAGTTATCGGGGTTATACTGTAGGTATATCTCTTCCTCAGTTCAGAAAGTCCCTCATTAACTTGTTTATTATGTGTGTTACACACTACCAAAAGTCTGAATATCCCTATTTCTACAGCACCTCTTTCATTACTTGTTACCATGTGTTTTTAATATCCCTATTAAACATCCCTTTTTATCAGTTTTGTTGTTTTTGAACCTTTTTGCTTTAACTGATTTTAGAAGTTGATCAGGGTTAATAAGCTTGATAATGTTATGTATATTTTGAAACATGAAATTCAAAGTGAAGTAGTCAGTTGTATAATCAAGTCATGTAACGAAATATTTGAAGGTAATATGTGTTTGGGGAAAAGGGATTTATAATGGTGAAAAAATCACTTAACCTGCAGCAAACGCTTTTTTTCCCAAATATTTCAATTATTATAGTTTATTAAAAAGATATCATAACATAGGGAAGTAATAGAAAAGCAAAGAAACCAGATGAAGCAGTTTGGCTCCTCATGACTAAAGTCTCTAAAATTGGATGTCATGGCTGTGAGAGAAATTAACTCCAGGAGATAATGTTTAGTTTTCTTTAAGGTTCATTAGAATCTATCTGCAGAGATAGTGAGTGAACTAAATACTAAAATGAGCCTAGATTCCAAAAGGAACAATTTACACACTTCTTTACAATAAACATCGTATTCAAGATTCGTAAGTCCTACGGATATCTAGAGAAGACATGGCGAAAATTATACATAGATAAGGTTTCTGTAAAATGTCGCAATCGTGACTAACAAAATAACTATCAATATTAATATTGATTAATATTTTGTTTATTTTGTTATTTTATTGATAAGAAAATGTTTTCCAAATTGGAGCTGGTATTGTAGAATTTGTGTGTAGTTACTTGGTACCTAGTGGGCCAACAAGAAAGCAGGAAGTAGGGATGAGCGTTCTCCTTATTTGCCTCAGTGAGGACGAATCTTTACGGGTGAGTTTGGTAAAGAGAGAGTGCGTCGTCTGTCAGACAACATGGCCACACGCTCCATAGCATGGCCATAAATAAGGTCGCAACACCGTCTCTGTGACAGCTCTATCACTTCCCTCAGACTAAGATTATGCCAGCGAGACCTGGACCCTCTCAATTAAAGTCATCTCTGCATTCTCTGTTTCATCGCTTTTCCAAATTTAAGAGCAACTGTAATGAATGCTGTTTGCTTGGCTAAGAATAACAAAATACCTGCTCAACAAAATTAACAATTAAGACTAATATATTATGCTCTTTTTTCTCCTGACTTCTCAAGAATGTAATCCGAGGCGCCACGCAATTTAGGGACCTGTGTCAGTAGAGTTCCTTCTTCATTTCTGGGAGGCCTTTGTTTAATTTACGTAACACCTGATTATTAAAATGTTATTTAAGACGACGTGGAGGAATGATATTGGTGGCGTTTGCCTCAGCGTTGGTGTGCCATTTGAATTTGAATATCAGGAACTCTCGATCTTTGGAAGCTCTCGTGCGGCGTGGTACAGACATTGAAGGGGCATTACTTACCATATCCAAATAACGCGGTTTTGTGAACTGAAGTGAAAATTTTTTATACATTTTCACAGTCGATGGATTTTAAAGTGCGAGATTTCTAAACACGGGAGTGATGCAGGTAGTAACAACTATAGGCGTATTTCCGTTACGTAGATCGATGTGCTTATATCCAAGATCGAACGGTTTCCTCAACATATTTTCTCAGTTTTGTGTGAATGGCAATCAAAGTAAGTTATTGTGCATTATGTGATTGCTCAAAATTAGCTGTGTGATACAAAGCCGAATATGAGATGAGAGGTACTGGACTTTTGAATGCTCAAAATTTTAAACTTATAGTAATTTACCGCCAAGTCCAGTAATTTTGTAGCCAATTCGCAGGCATACCGGAGACAGAGTGCTCATTCAATTAGGAGGTGAACCTGCTCTTAACTGTCAAGTGAGGCTTTTACAATTACCTGCAAGGGAAAGCACGTTGTTGCCAAATTTTGGTGTTATTTCAAGCTTCTCCCTCTGCCCCTCTCTCCCTCCAGGTCTATGAAATGGTTGTAACACTCTCCAATGAGGTCTTTCTCTAGTTTACAGGTGGATATCTATATCCCTTCCACAAGGTTTACTTTGTAATGCATTTAATTCAAACTGATTTACATTCTGAAACAACACATAACAAATGTAACTGTGCAGTTACTTCGGATTCACGTAGATAACTAATATTGGCCACTCTGCAACTACATAGAAGATAATCAGTCCTGACATGCACCTCCCTCTTCCTTCCTTTTACCTCTCTTTTTCTATCTCTTCTATGAACCTAACCATCAAATTAGAAACATGGAAAGTTTTCACACCTGTAGATTATCGGCGGTAAAAGTGTTGGCAAGCTGGCAGAGACGAAGTAGTGCAGCAAGTAACATTTGGGATTGGGAGGTGTTGTGAGAGTATCCAATAAAATGGTTTCCTTTTAAATCTAAATGCTTAGCAATATGGAGAGAAAAAAGGACTGAGACAATTCTTTGTATTTTTCTCGGCCAATCTTTTCTTTTCACTCTAAATACGTTACTCAGAAATGCAGTAGCAATATTAGTACATTAAAAGTAGGTATTAAACTGTTAGAATTGCTCTAAACAAATGACGATGCCTACTTGGAACTGTTAAATAATTTACGTGCAACCAATTTGTAATTACTTAAACATATTAACATGGAAAGCGCAGACATTAATTTTAAGTTAATGTAGTTTTAAAATGTCATCCATGAAATAAATAAAGCTGCTTTTCGTAACAGGATTTATTTTTACAATTATTTATGTATAACGTTTTAATTGGCTGCTAATGATGCTTATTGGCAAGTTTAATGAAGCGACTTGCAGGTGCACGATATTAATTGTTTGACAAATCTCTCTTCGTGTATTTTGTTTGCAGACATAAATCATAACTGCAGAAGATTGGGCACCAAGCTTAGCGGAAACTCACGTGGAGGCCACGAGTTCTAATCCTGCTCGACCAGATGGTTTCCCCCGGCTTCTCGCACAGTACCAGGCATGAAGGTCAAGAAATTATTGCCCTTTCTCTTCATGATGGTTTAGAGGGGAGTTTTTTTTAATAAGCAACAAAATTGACATTACCAGAAAGTCTTCAAGGGAAATCAATCAACATTATAAATCGCTGTGATCAACCACGTTTAGCTTGCACAGACAAGTGTTTTATTTATTTTATTTCAGATTTCAATACAGTGTTTAATAATGAAGAACATATACCACTTACGTTAAAGCATTTGACATAGTGAAAGGATATCACAGACAAATGGGTTTCATGAAAAATATGGCACTAACTTCAACATTTACCTATACTGTTTAAGAGTTGTGCAAGCTAATTTAATTATAACCTAGGAAAATTTGCGTAATTCTGTGAACGTTTCGTTTATCGCCTTGAAGGCTCGGACGTATGAATGGTATGTTCGTGGTTCAAATCCCGCCAGGGCCGTCTCTCATAACTGAGGCTTTCTCGAGGTTTTCCTAAGTTCTCATAACCGCCAAATGCCAGGAAAGTACCCAAAACTTAAGTCTGAAAGGTTCCCTTTCAAAATTTACTATCCCAATTACCTTTCATTTCATCTATAACCAATGTCATCGCCTGTGGTGTCGTATGAAGTAAGAACTATTAAGTAAATTGACTCTTGAAAAATATGGCATAATATTAGCTATTGGTATTACAGGACTTAATTGTATGAGCCCATTAAATATCTATACTTTTGGATATAAATATATCTTATAGGAATAGATCAAATTATGTACTACTATGGAAAAAGGATTGAGCACATTAGGAGAGCAGAATATTACTCCAAAATATAGCGAGCCTTCCCATGGGATTATCGTTGTCTTCTAGATGTCGATAATAACATGCAAATGAAATATGTGTGTTAGTACACTGTGTAAAGTAAAATACATAAGGTTTACACACAGTTAAACCGTTAACATGAAATTACAAAATGGAACAATTCACTTTTAAATTAAACAAGATAAATGTTGCATATGCTATATATTATTTAACAATGAAGAATCAGTACAAAGGATAGTGTGTTGTTCAAACACAATAAAAGAAAACAGCTTGTAAAATTAGAGGAAGTAAAAGTACGAGTTACAACATTATCAAAGTGTACCATTATTCTAAAAAATATCCAATTCCTTATCGTTCCGAACCGACAGTAAATATGTCTCCTCCTATAAATTCCAAAAATTGTTTTTGAAAAATACTTCGTAAAGGCGCACATCTATTATATCTATCATGAAGTATTTTTCAGTACTACTTAAATTATAAGAAATATAGTGATGCATAAATCCAAAACCACAAACATTTTCACTGATAGAAGCATTTTTAAAACCTAGTTCTAGTTTCACAGAAAATATAAACATTTGTGTGCCTTAAGATCATGTATACATGTCTACATTATGGTAGAAGATACGTTTTGGTTGCAGATTAAAGCTCAAAATTAGTAAAAACAAAATCTACTCTTAAGTTTTGGTTGCATTTTCCAATAGAAATACATAGTTATGAAGTTATTGTGTGCACTAAATGGTTATTTCGTCCACTACTAAAACTGTTTTACTGCGTTCCTAAATTTCTTTAATTACAGGGATATTTTTTCTCCGTATTCTTTCTTGAATTGCTTAAAATCCAGTTATTCGGTGCCCAAAGTATAAACTCCATCTGAAGTTCACCTCAGACGGTCGAGGCTGAGTTAGGCAGTGTAAGTTCCTGAGAAATATAGATTACAGAGTGAAATGTTTGAGGAAGACTGCAAAAAAACTTCAATAATTCCGGGTCTAAAATTTTATTTTATCTCATTCTTAAAGAATGGTGTAAAGCTTTAAAAATGAACTCACAAAAAATGAACATTTTTATTTCTGGCCTCTGAAGCAGCTAATGGAAAGAGCTTAAAGATAAAATGTATTTCTCACACTAGGAAGTGAATGTGATATTACATTTTCTTTCACGCAAGCTGTTTGTAGGACAAGAAGGTAGATTCAGCCTGAAAATTTGAATCTCACAGTTAGAATTTGCACCACAGATATTTCGATTCAACCTCGCCCTATACAGGGCTGGTATGAAAGCAAAATTAATTACAATCGATTGATTCAATAGTTGGTTAAACTATGAAGCCTGGGGTCGGCCTGGGTTGCTCAGTTGATTAGACGCTGGCCTACTGATCCCAAGGTCGCGGGTTCAAATCTGGCCCAGACCGACTGTTTTTAAGTGTGCTTAAAAACGACAGCTCCATGTCAGTATATTTACTGGCATTTAAAAGAACTCCTGCGGGACGAAATTCCGGCGCACCGGCGTCGCAGATGTGATCTTGGCTATTGACAGCGTCGTTAAACAACAAAACAGTTTACATTATAAGTCACCATTGCGGTATGTCATGTCGAAATGAATTTCAAACCTGCGTGTGGTTTACCCCAAAAAATGCACATTATTTGGGGAATTTAGTATTGTGCACGGTATATTACCGTGGCAGCTCATTTAGTTACATATAGAACTAAACGCCTTACAGCATATAGTTCAATGCTTTCTAAGTACACTGATCTGCTTTTAACAGACGGCTTTGTGTATTAAGGACATGATCGTTTTCTCAACTATGCAATATTTGTATTCAAATTTATCATGCTTTATTTTTCACAAAATAACCGACCATGTGACTACACCAAAGTAGATCCACAGCAGCACTTAGAGGTTATTTTTATCATACAACTTTTTATCTTCAACATTTTCTGAGAAAACGTGTCATTAGTATCAGAAAATGTCATTCACAGGAAAATCTGCCCAAAGCAAAAAAGGAGAGAACAAACTCGCATATTTTTGCACGGAAAGAAACCATTGGACTTCAGCATACAGAACCTGCTGTGCTTAGCACTGGTATATATTTATTGACAAACCTCTCCTAAAAAACTGATGTGTTGCACTCACATAACTTTCTCTGCTCTTGTGCTAACTATTCTTACAAACATTTAATCCTCTATCTTCTTGTTAGTCGAGATAAACATTTTCAGAAATAAAATTATGTTATTGCTTATTTTCTTGTAGCTACAAGAGGAATATAGGAATAAAGTAAGCTTCGATTCGCAGTCAAATTTTTAAAGCTCGTCGCTATACGAAGGCTTTGAAATTCCGTTCTCATTGCACGGTCAAGAGAAAAATATAAGTATTGCTAAACTCACACAAATAACAAGGAATATCTCCGAAATGGTTCACTTTATAAAAATGCATTTAGACATAAATTTGTGTTTTAACAATATCTACATTTTTTGTACAGTAAGATTTGGTCTATCTCTTACGGTTTACCAGTTATGTAAAAGTCATCAAGAGTAAGCAGCACTATGTGGGCTGTAGCCGAAAAATTCAAAATATACGTTTCATTTGCCATAAAATTATCTTAAATATATGGAATTTTAATCAACATTGTTAGGCATTTTTGAGAAAATGAAGGGGGTTTCTTCAAAATCTTTGTATGGCATTCTTCAAGGATATTGAATTTAGTTACCAACTTTGATTTTTAGCTGACTTTTCGCTTTTGAGTTATGCTGTTCACACACAGAAAAAAAAAACACACACACACACACAGAGAGAGACAGACAGACAGACAGACAGAGACAGAGACAGAGACAGAGACAGACAGAGACAGAGACAGACATGCAGAGAGACCCTTTCTAAACCTTTTTGTATTTATTTTTCCGGTGAAGTCTTTATGCTGAAATTTTGGTTCGAATACAATACTTCTCCTACTTACCATACGTAGTAGAAAAAGTAAAAATGGCCTCAAGGAGTTATGAGTTTTCTGTTTTCTTCGTGAAGTAGTGCAGAATTCAATGTGTAGTTTCCCCTTAAGAAAAGATGAGAGAATTTGAAACATTGCGTGTTCTTAAGTGACTGTGCTTTGAGCAGATAGATGACATTTACAACTAATGATACCCTCACAAAGAGGTCCCATGACCTGCTGAAGTCAATTTCACAGCTCGAGCGTTACGCATCAACTCACCAAACCCCTTCGGGTAAAACCTTAGGCTGGATCTCAATTAAACAGTGCAACTACTTCGTGAGAAAACTCAGATGAATATCGGCACCTCTCGCACTCCAGCGCGACGGGCAGCTATATCTGATGATCGCCGCTTTGATCGCACAAAGTATACTCCTTTGACTGCAGATCGGCTATCGTTTCCTTCACTTTGGTGGAAGAGACTTATGAAATCATTTTTCGTGTCCTGCACCACATGAGCTTATCGATAAATCGACTCGATATGGTGAACGTTCTAATCGAAAGGTGGAACGCTTATCAAATTATAACTCAAGGTGCAGATGATCGGATACTGCTGCAAAAATAGAAATACGCGATATCTGAAAAAAACTGAAAATGTGTAGAATAGTAATGGACATCATTTCTGTTGTCCTGTTTTCCAAGTGTCTCGGGATTGCACGGAATTTGAGGCTGTAATTCCTTGCACCTTAGGGAACAACATTATTTAACAGCTTTCTATGTGTGGGAAGAAGTAAATAGGATGTATAGTTTCCGTATTTACAAACTGGTATTACTTCTTACTCTGATCCTGAATACACTGGAATCTGTGTCTGTGACTATATCCGGTGATCCTGAATCCCTGTCTACGTACTCCTCTGCAACTCTGCAGATGTGAGTGGTATTCGAACTGGGAAACTCTTCATAGATACTCATCTGCTTAATCATTTGTACTCTGCTGCCAACCTGACAGGAACAAACTGCGATAGACGAGGAAGAAAAGTATTGGTTGATGCCATAACAAATTGGTACCTTTTAAAACTTCTATTTCAACATTTAAGGAAAGTTATAGAATTATAATGCTATATGTTTATTTTTCAACTTCTGCTCCGGGCAGAACTGAATGCTATGTTAGAAAACGACTGAGTTCAACTGATAGTGTGCAGCGTAATATACAGAAGCTTTGTGATGTTTAAAAATAAATAATTGTTTATGAACTTTGACAAGGTGATAACGGAATTATTGGCTTTTATGGGATACAATTTTATAAAGAAATGATTGGGAGTTACATAGATAAATGCAATAATTAATTTCCCTGCGATAAAATCAGTTATAAATTTGTCAGGGTATAAGAGGTCATCAGTCCAAGTTCGATATTGAGAAAAGGCCAGGGAGTGTTAGGTCAGGAAATTCGTTAGCTCAAGGCGCACCAGGAATTTAGGAAATTTCATACAGGACCACATGTTACAAAGTTCTGAAAATTAGAACGTGAAACGGAATCCTTAAAATTTAGTAAGACGGCAAACATTGATTCGGATTCTGGACTGGCAACATATAAGTAGAAACTTTGGTAGGGTAATAATGAAATAAGCGCGGGGGGGGGGGGGGGCGGCCTTATGTTGATAAAAAATGGCGCATTTATAAAATTCGTGTCCTTTTAAGGTCTCTAGACGTTTTACAGTGATCGATTATCGACAGTTTGTAGCGCCTAAAGACCGCGCACAGTCATACATACTAGGTGGTTGCCAGGAGAGGATATTCTGGCTAGCATTTCAGCGACTCATTAAAACTTACACTTCTAACAGCTATTACGAAAACAGTTTTTAAAACCGTAGATTTATTGATAGCCATAACTTACAAGATACAATAATTTGATAGTTACAATTTCGAGTGCTGAGATTCAGAAACAGTTTAATTCGGTGTCCTTAAATAGCGAAAAAAAAGCTTCGAAAAGCTCAGTTTTTAGCCTCCGTTAAACTTATCAGCCAACTTAACTGGTGTTTATTTCCGCCAAAACCAGGTATACCCTGGGAAAAAAAAATCCTACAGTTCGCAGCAGTGGCACCCGGCAGCAGATTCCTGGCGGACCGAGATATTGGAGATTACATCAAAAGTGCGGCACACAGGAAGACGTTATCAAAGGAAAGGCAAATTAAAACGAAAATGCTGGGAAAAAATCTGTAGCAAACTAAATATTTCAGTAGATCGGTAGCCAATAAGCGATTTTGGTTCATCTACCGAAAGAAAAATTGAAAGGTTGATAGCGGGGCTCGGACATTAAGTACAACTGCGAGTGTTGTAACTTACAAGGGGGAAAGAAAGATAATTGCGTAAGATGAAATGACTATCAGTTTGGAACAACATCAACATTTAAACAATGAAGTACTTCAGAACAAATAACAACAAATGTGCAAAATCCATATTATGTATGGTGTGATGAAACAATTTTTAGAATTTTAAAATGCAAAAATGTGTATTATTTGTCACCAGTAACAGTTAATAACAAAAGTAAAAATATAGTGTAAAGTTATAAAGGCGATATAATTATTAAGTTTGAAGCGAAGTGTTTTAAAGCGAAAACAACATATAAGAAATAAAAGATGTCCTTAACAAAGAAAGTTCAACATGCGTAGAGCTAAGAAGTGGTAAACAAATGAAAAATAAATTAAAAGGAACTAGTTCTCCTGATTTTAAAATAGCTAAACCGATGAATGTGTAATCAACTAATTATACCTGGTGGAAGGTATGCATTAACCAGGCATTCTACATGAGCATAAAAAATAGTTTCAATACAATTATTATCAATAAAGAACCGCTTCGCCGAAGAAAAGATTTTTGTAAAATATTTGCAGCCATCTAGCTCCTTGACGAATGGATATAAGTAGCTTGTTTCACTACCTGTCGCGCCAACATTGTGTGAATAATATTGTAATGCATTTCTTCCTTAATGTGAATGAATTTAATCACAATTTAATGTTAAAATGACATGTCAAATTTAATTTCTAAGAGAGATTTGGCAACGTCACGTTAACATTAAATTGTGGCTGAATTCATTCCAGTTGAAATAAGAAGACTTGCACAATTGTTCACACAATATTTGCAAAACAGCCAGTGAAATAATAAACCATTTATATCCTTTTGTCAAAAAGCTACATGACTTGAAATATTGCAAGAATTTGACACTTTTTTCAGCGAAACGATTCTTCATTGACAATAATTGTTTTGGACATATTTGTTACACTCATCATGTTGAATCCCTGGTTAACGTATGGCCAAAGCAATACCTTCCACCAGGTATATTGAGTAATTTAACATAATAATAAGAATTTAATCCTTTGAATAATAAAATAGTGGTTAAAGAGATCATAGCTTCGAATCACATTAAAGTATTAGAAGTGGAACAAACTAATTCATAACAAACTTGTAGCATCACAGAGTACTTGTATTATATCAATATTGACATTATAAATATTATAATATGTGAAGTATACCACTAATAGAACACAAATTGTATGTCGGTATATGGATGTAACAATCAAAACCAAATGTTAGTGCACCATAAACACTTCCTCGTACACTATGACAGTGTTAGATTACCAGAACACTGTTAAATAAAATAACTGTAACAGAAACAAGTAGTCCTGGGTAATCTAACGAATGCCCGCCTCTGTAGCGTGGTGGTAGCGTGTCTGCTTCACGTCCTAGAGGTCACGAGTTCGACTCGCTTAGGGAGAGTTATCCGGATAAGGTTTTTACCGAAGTTTTCGCTTATCCTGAGAAGAGGAATGTGGAATATTTAAGGTCTATGGACCTCGGGCTCTTTGAGCATAATTTCACCCATTTCATTAACCGTCCGATATTACACTACGTTGCAGTGAGTGAGTGAGTGAGTGGTTAGGGTTTAAGGGCCCGTCGACAGCTAGGTCATTAGAGCCCCACTACGTTGCAGGACGTTAATAAAAAAAGTTATGTAACAAAAACGGTGTAGATATTTCACAATTTCTGATGTTGTGTTGGCTATTTGAACAAAGCGGACGGCGAATTGGGAGCACCATCTATATGAATGTGGCACCCTTCAAGTTAGATAAGTCCACGTTACTTAAAAACACCTGCATAAAGTGACATATTATATAGATGAGTATATGGAGGAAAAACTATATGTTTATGTAAGACTTTTATATCATGGGCATAATGAGCCCGCAGACACTATCCTTATGTATGTGAAAATATCGTCCTTTATACTGGATCAATAACTCCTTCTGTAGCTAAGTTCTTGTAACATATTTGCTCATTGTGGCTAATAACATAGATTAACTATTGTTACACATATACAGAAATTTTAGATGTGATAGCAGGATGGTACAGCAGTTTTCGTTATAGCACATTTCGGTACAGATACCTTGCATGCTAGAGGACTGAAATACTATAGTATACAAATGGATAGATGGTTCAAACCACGTTCTAATCAAACCAAAAGTTTTTATTTATTCCGTTTTATGTAATCCCTTTTACCTGAGTGGAAATATTTGATGCCGAGGAAATGTGCTTGTTCCTTTTGACACCGTCTGCGTTCTCGTTTTCCGATGAATTTGCTGCCAGCTGCTCCAGTATTGAGCTACAAGATGTTTTTCTCAGGGTATGCGTGGGTGGCTGTGAACGGAAACAATAACAGTTAAGTTGACTGATACATTTAATTCAGGCTAATAATCTATTTGGTGAGAGTTGCAATTTTTTGAGATTGAAGGATTAAACGATTCCTAATCTATTGAATTATATCTACTAACTTCTGACTATGCAGACTTTACGGTTTAACAATTACTGTTTTCTTAACAACAACAACAACAACAACAACAACAATAATAATAATAATAATAATAATAATTAATAATAATAATAATAATAATAATAATAATAATAATAATAATAATAATAATAATAATAATAATAATAATAATAATAATAATAATAATAATAATAATAATAATAATAATAATAATAATAATAATAATAATAATAATAATAATAATAATAATAATAATAATAATAATAATAATAATAATAATAATAATAATAATAATAATAATAATAATAATAATAATAATAATAATAATAATAATAATAATAATAATAATAATAATAATAATAATAATAATAATAATAATAATAATAATAATAATAATAATAATAATAATAATAATAATAATAATAATAATAATAATAATAATAATAATAATAATAATAATAATAATAATAATAATAATAATAATAATAAATTAATAATGCGAAGCTTATGTTGCCGTTCAGTCGCATAAATGCATAAATGCTAAGCCTTAGGTTCACTTGCTGTGAGTCTGAACCAATATAACCCCAGAGCTGTCTTTAAGCGCTATAACTGCCGATAATCGATCACAGTAAACACTTCTGAAGACCGTAAACACGAAGGTAAGGGGCACAAATTGTAGCAATGCATGCTCTTTTATCAATTTAAGTCCTGCCTACTAAGCATCCGCCCCCTCCACGTTGCTATTCATGAGTTACAATCCTAAACCCATTTTATTGGCATCTAAAACGCTAGTTACTTGCTCAAACCTAAGAATTTAATTTCCTTCTAATTTTCAGAACTTTATTCTGCGTGCCTAACGTCTGCGATAGCTGAGCATAACTAAATTCCAGAGATCTGATCTTTAAGCTAATAGTGCTTTGTTCACATGAATTCACAAGAGCTCTAATTGCTGAGGTACACCAGCTTTCTACTAATTGTTATTACCTCAATTCTTAATTTGCCTTAGCTATGACACATTCTTATGACAAAATCTTATCCCGGGGTTCTACATTATACGTTGATGTTAACATAGGGAAATTACTTATTTCAATTGTTTATCTACTTCACTATCATTTCTTCATGAAATTATTTTACTCGGTAATACTTCCGGTATCAAGTTTCACATATACCTACAGGATTATGGCTATGTAATGAACAGAGCAGAGTGATTCAGATACTGTAAGAAAATGTTTGGTTGTTCAGTATTAATTCTTTTTCAAGTGCAGACAGGAGACCACCTGAAACATTATTTTATATTTTTTCTAATTAAATATCCTAATCGGTGATACTTAAAAACCTTAGTGCCGTACTTTATATCACAATATTCAATCCGAAGTTCAGAGGACTAAACAATCAGGGGGGGGGGAGCTAAGTTAATTATTACGTAAGATTCGAACCCACGCTGTCACTTCGTATCATTAAATTACTCGACTATTTTCTTATTGAGATCTCTACACCTTGGAAAAGCTCTAATATAGCTTTAGGCAAAACACGCGTAATCCTTACAGCACATGGAAATATTTCTTCTATGTTATAATCATTTAATATGCCTTGAAGCAAATACGTAACATGTTAACCTTATTAGCTCGATTGGTAGAGCACCTGCGTGCTGTGCGAGGGGTCCAGGATTTGATTCCCTCTCTTCCCCAGGGTCTGGAAGCATGAATGATAGAGTGAATGTGTGTATTATCTTATCCAAGGATAAGCCACTGTATACAAGTAACCCATTTCCGATTGGCAATAAGTTTCAAAATCAAAGGCCGCGATGTGACCATTGCACTTAAAGATGGGATCTAAATGGAATAATTAAAAAACCTTTATTAAATGAGATCACACACACTACTATATATGTTTGCCAAAATTGAAACACTGATTTAATTTACTCGTTATGGTATGGTATGCAGCACATATTTCTGGCACAGGCCAGAATGATGGTAGTAATCATCTAAACGTGTAGATCTACATTTTTGTTTTTGGCTTATTTTGACATTGGAGCCATGTAACAGCTGGTTCACTCATTAATAAGTTTCGTAGGTCATTTGCAGTGTACATCTTGGCGAACAAATAAGGACTGTCGGGGCCAAGCTACCTCACAGCATATACATGGCGTGGCGCGTATTAAAGACGCTCAAGGTGTCTCACACCACTCAAGCGAACAAACACGTGACAATGAGCGCGGCAGGACAAAGGGTTTCTCGAGATTATTCGAGATGTGTCCGGCAGCCGGCGTATTTCTAGAAGTTCGAGAAAGGTCCTTGTTACGTCATCCTGACTGTATAAGCAGGCGAGGGAATGGGAATTGGGAGTCAGTCAGTTTTTAGTTTGTGTGTGTGTGTGTGTGTGCGTGCGTGCGTGCGTGTATGTGTGAGTGTGTACGGACGTCGGGAGATAACTGGTGCCTCCTTGAATAAGATAGAGAGCAAATCAGTTAACGAGTGTTGAATTATTGTATTGTCAAAGTTAGTGTTTGAGAGACAAAGTGAAGAAAGACAGTGAAAGGAGTGAGTCTATGTTACAAGAAAAAACAGTTGTGAGTTGTAATGTTACGAAGGGGTGTAGACTTTGTTGCAAAGAAAAGAGAACTGTGCATTTGTGCCAAAGTTTTGGAGGAGAATAAAATGAAAAACAACACTGGATTGGACTTTTGTCGTTTTTGTGACACTGGTGTCAAAAGTGGGCTTCGTCGGATTGTCGGATTTTGTTACAGTATTGTTAAATCGGCAGGAAAACCGGTGCAACTCTAAAACAAGAAAATTGCGTCTTTTAAAGATGGAGTACAATTCACTGTAACGTGTGTCGCCAGAAAAGTCGACTCTGGGCCTAAATGTAAATTGGCTGAAAGGGTGTGGGGAAGAAAGAACTAAGGTGGGGAATGTGATTCACCAGCTTATATTCATCTGTATTTAAGCCTTCTAAAGATAAACATGTGCCGTCCTTTTGTGTATAAGAAAATATAAGTTGATAATGTAACTGAATTTATACGATTTCGCGCAATTACCGAATGCCTATTAAAATTAAACTGGCTGCTTTCTTTATGAGAATTTGTTGAGTACTTGGTTATTTCCACGTTTCTTTTATTAAATGGTAACCTTTCATCCTAAAATATTAATCAGTATAAATTACATTTAACCTCAATACATAAATTTGTATTCTAAGAAATAGTGTTACTTATTTTCTTGTACAGCAGAATAATTTCACCAAATGAAAACAAGTTTGCTGGTCAATTCTTACGCATTTGAATTTAAAAAACACTGCAGTACACCGAACTCGTATACACATTCTGAAAGAGCGCTATAATTCACCTACTTGAGTTTCTGGATTAACACTGTTTCAAAACGTTATTTCAGGCTTTTGTGAGTAAGAATGTAAGGAAGAGTACCGAATTAGTTTTCACTTCACCACACTCACGTTAGGCCAAGTACCTGCCAGCAGTTGAAGCCCTCCGTGTTCGCGCACTATCAGGGTTGTATGACTTCAGATGGGAAAATAACTTTACTATGAAACAAAAATATACATTTTGCTATTCCTTTATGGTCATACAGCGTACAAAATAGCAGGAAAGTAATCTAAAATAACTTTTAATCCATAGCTAGGGGTGTTGTATATGCTAAAATTGAGATTTTTGCGATATTGGTGCCCCTAGCTCTTGAAAACTGTGGGTGATGGAGCCATTTCTTTACCAGCTTTGGATTGAGGGTATGCTAGTATATAAAATGACTCATTATTTCATCAGGGCCAAAAATATTGTCGACCAGTGTTATTTGTCTACTTAAATGCCTACCGAAAAATGCATGCTCGAACAAAGAAATGTCGTGTATGATGCATACATAAAAAGCCTAAATGTAAATTGTACAGGAGCAACCCTCATCCTATACATGAACTTAGGACAGAAATTGTGAAAATTACGCAAGAAGATGGGTGTAAATAGAACATTCGTCTAAAGAAGTCAAGAATGTCTCAGTGCATATGGACACCCCTTAAACACAACTTAATACGATATTACTCATTATAGTGCGCCTTAGTATCACTGTTAGTAAGCAACGCAAGCGTTTTAGAACGGAAATACCCCCCGCAGTGTATGATCCAAGGCCCCGCATTATATTTGTTGTACCCTTATAATTGTTTGCGTATGGAGTTAAACTAGGTTTCTCTGAGTTTAATTTATCTGAAATTTCTAAAATATAGCGACACAGCTTTTGCCCATACTAAAAGTTGAATAAAATGATTCGTCTAGTAGTTTGATAAAGCCCATGCTTTACTGCTGGTATTTTACTAAAGATCATATTATATTGGTATTTTATTTGGACCACCAAAGAAGATTACAGCCACGTGATGGCACTTTGAAATGAAACAAATACAAATGTCAAGAAGAGAAAACTTGTTTTCTGGCAAGAGGTCACATCCCGCAACAGCGCCAAATAAATTCGTCCTTGTGTCCTCTCTTTAACACTCCCACGAGAAGTGGAAGAGAGTAAGATAAGGCTCAACATGGAGACAAATTAAAAGACCATAACGTTTCTCTATTGTCCCGTTTGTTAGGTGCCTTATCACCCACAGCTTGGACAAGAAAGCACCATTTCCTTCTCAATTAAGTTATTTTATCTGGCTCTGCGGAGGGAACGTGCCGATTGGCATGAGGTGATAAACTTGGTAGAGCTGCGTCGCGTCACATTGGCCGGCCTGCTGGACCCTTCCTCAAACTTACGATCTGTTCACTACAGCCCTGGGAGTGATGTCGCAAATGTAGTCTTCCATAGCAACTTTGTTTGTCGCTAATGAATCATTCAGTGTATTGGACACTTAGTGAAAATTACGAGCTGATGTTTCCCGTTCACAAATGCTGGGAATCTCACAAAGGTTCCGCTGCGGGCAGTTTATATCATTCCTAATGGTGCAGTGAATATTAGGAATTACTGCCAGAAAATGAGAGATTCAGTTTATTAACACTTGATCACTGTAAGTGGGTTTAAAGGGATTTGGAGGGTTTTCTCTCACCAATGCTAACATTATGGAGACTATACTTTCTGTGACAAAGAATGGAGATCATTATTATTTAATCGGTTTTTTAATGTGTAGCACATCTTCCGATAGCCCTTCTCCATTCTTCTCTGTTGTTGCAGTGTTCATCTTCCAAATTCAGTCTCTTCATTACCTGTGTGACATTGGATATCCTTCAAAGTTATTGATGGTCGTCCTCTTTTCCGATTTTTTAGTGGTACCCATTCCAACACGTTTTTCAGCATTCTATCTTCATGTGTTCTTCTTACATGTCCATACCATTCCAATTGTCTGAGTGTAATCTCACCCAAAATTGTTGATTTTACTCCCATGAAATTCCTAATGACGTTGTTTCTTATTTTCTCTTTTCTTAAAATCCTCGCTGCTCGCCGGCAGAGGCCCATATCTCTTATTAATAATTTAATTTGTGTTAAGATCCCGTATATCAGCGCCATAAGTTGTTATACTTTTGACAACACTGTTATGAATATCTCTCTTTGTTTCGTTGCCAATAGTTTTGTCCCATAGAATTCCATTTAGTGTTTATTGAATGAAAAGTGCACAATGTGCAAAGAGAAACTTGTATAATTGAATCACTATGCTAGAGCCAGTTTTATTATTAAGGTTTTCCTTATTTTGCAGATTTGTGCGTGGTATCTCTCATAGTGTTTGTTACACAGTTCACATACACAATCTTCGTTCGGCTGGTGGAATTTCTTGCTTTGGCAGAATCTATGATGAAATCCATGCTTGGCGTAGCGCGTTACTAGTGTCGTAGCTCGTAGTTCACTTGTTTCCACTCTTGCGTCATTATGGCGTCCCTGGAGCAGGGGTCGGGCCAGATGCCATTGCACTTCGTAGTTAAGATTTGGCGTACATTCTCGTAGGATTTGGTGTTTGGCAGCCAAAACTGTGTTTTTATGTAGTCGATGAAGACTACATTCCATTTGGTGTTGAAATTGCACACTTCCCTTTGTTATTTCTGTCTTTAATCTCATCATATTTTCCATTGTTGTTTATTTGGAGATTGCTATGATAAAATTAACTAGCTTGAGGCAATGGTGAGGTAAAAATTACCAAGAGCGAAGTTGTTGTAGGATTAAGAGCACTCAACTACTCACCAGCGCCCTCCCAAGAGCAGAGAAATTTCAAATCTGATTTCATGCCTATTTGATATCTTGTTGATTGTTTGTTTCCAGTTAAATATATCTAAAGAGCTTTCAAATTACATTTTATGACACGATCATGATCATATGGAATTTCTGACACTTCTTTCGTTAATAAGTTGATTCACTGTGTAACTTGTTTTTATATGTACAGTTACCGCAAGCTTTATAACACTTTTTACACTGGTCCAAACCCAACACTAGTCCCTTTAGGAAACAAAAATCATAGGTGATCGGTTGAAATAGTCTCCTTTACAGGTTTTCTTCCATGGTTATGTCACAGTGAAACGTTTGAGGACTTTTTAATCCTACGCAAGATGCTCTACCAACCTCAGCAGGAGAAAATACCCTTAGAGATAAGGAGATGGTCGTAATAGTAAATCACCTAATCAGAGTTCCTCCTGAACTGGACTAAATTTGACACCATAAATAATGCAGAAACCAATGATATCTCCAGTTGGTTTATTACCTGTTTGATTATTTATTTTAAGCACTGTTCATTACAATTATTGCCTCGCCAAAGTGCATGATTTATCAGCACGAGCACTACAAGCAATTCGGGTTACCCACACTTCCCATCCAGCTATACCTGCCACCCACAACTGTTGGTCATATTGTCCTTTGCAACAAGTTGTTACGCCGCCAGGTTGGCATTACTTCCAGCACCTGTTATTGTCAAGCTAGTCTGTTTACGTTTCTCTTAGCCTGAAGAAAGACATCAAGTCCAATATACAACTTTTGTATTGCGCATGCATTCTGACTGTGTATGTCGGCTATTTAGGTATATGCTCTTAAGTATTGGTACTTCTGAATGAAGTCAGTAGCATCGACATGGCCTTGGATGAGGATCTGCATTACAAAATGCTTGCAATCTATACTGTTAGTTTTCTCCAATTTAAGTCAAAGATTAGATATTAAATCTGTCTCTTATTTCTTGAGCTTTTCATGAGATGGGAATAATACTGTTTCTGTAGCAACCAGGATAGAATTAACAAACCAGAAATATGTCTCGCTGGCTATTGTATATAAGTTACGCCAACAAAAAACTGGCGTAACTTTTTAAGGCAATCCAATACTGAACTTTGGGTAAATCTCAAGAAAATACACTTTTGGATTGCGATCCCAATGAATTAAAGAGAAGATACGTAACAATTCATAAGCTGCAGCCTCACAACGTTGACATTGCTCATTAGATTTTTGACCTTACGCCTTTGCCAATTTAGTAAATCACCTTTTAGAGATTATTCTAGGTGTACAGATTTTTCGCTCTCTAGAAAATTAGTTATATTACCATGTAATAATAATAATAATAATAATAATAATAATAATAATAATAATAATAATAATAATAATAATAATAATAATAATAATAATAATAATAATAATAATAATAATAATAATAATAATAATAATAGTAACAGTAACCAGTAAACAGTAAACAGTAAACAGTAAACAGTAAACAGTAAACAGTAAACAGTAAACAGTAAACAGTAATAGCAATAGTAATATTTCGAAAAATAAGAGTAACAACATAAGATAAATTTAATATTGGAGTACTAAAGCTTAGTGTGGAGGCCCAACTGCGTCAATTTATACAGTTTTAAGGGGATCGATCTGTAAATTTTCGAAAACCTAAGTACTCAATTGAAGTTTTTGAATATTTTACCTCATCTTATGTAGGCAAATACGGTTGCAAAGTTCGGTATACTTATTTAAATATTAACTCATCCCCGGATTATGCATGTTAGAACACAAATTTAAGCTTCCTTCTTTATAAGAAATGCTCCTTACAGTACAATTTTCATAATTTCAAAGCAGCAAACTAGGGGAACCGTTTCCAAAGTTGCACTCTAAAAATTTAAAACTTGCACTTTAAGGAACATTTTAAAATGTCGAAAAACACTTTACAGCATATTAGCTGGCAAACTAATCGGTTTTTAAAGAGGATCCCCTGTCCGGAAATGCACGGTTTGGGCGCTAGACAGCCTCAAAGTGCGAGATGGGCGTGCGTTCGCATTTCGTCAAGGAACCCAACACCGAGCTGTCTACATTACAAAACGGGCTTCGAACTGTGTACTACTTATGTAATTGCAGAGCCTATATCAGACAGGGGTTTCTATTTGAAAATCGATCAGTTTGTCGTCCCACAAAGCATACTGTTTTCGGTGTTTTTTGAACATCCTGTGCGTGCGTGTCTGTGTGCGTGTATGGGGGTGTGTGCGTGCGTGCGTGTGTGTGTGTGTGAGACAAAGTTGTCAAGAGTTAACATGACTGCATGAGCTATAGACAGAAAACTCAAAATATACGTTTCATTTGCCATAAAAATATACTAAACATATGGCATTCTGACCGTAATCGTTAAAGCCATTTTTGAAAATAAAAAATTTTGATGAATTTTCCATGCAAAACGTAATTTAGGGTAGTGGAACTTCTTCAAAATCTTTGTGTTGCACCCTTGAAAGAAATTAAACTTGAATACCAACTTTGGTTTACAATCGACTTTTCTTTTTTGAGTTATGCTGTTCACAGACAGACAGACAGACAGACATGGACCTTTTTCTAAAAATGCTTGTTTTATTCAGGGGGTCTCCAAACATATTCCCGGTGAAATCTCCACATTGAATTTTTGGTTCAAATACAATACTTCTCCTACTTCCTATACGTAGTAAAAGTATAGTGAGTTCGTAGATCGCCTCCGGGTGGCTCCGGACCAAGCGAGGGCCTGCGCGACCTATGTCAGAGATAAGTCGCGCGTTAGTTGTTGACGAATGAAATTTTTAAATGAGAGGTTATATGCGAGTCACTTACTCACCTTTACGGTACATAGAAGCAGAAACGACAGTCAGATGTGTGTTGCTCTCACGTTTCTGTGCTGAAGAAGTATAATAACGACAATAACTACAATCACTTCCAGTGATGTCAGCCATATGTATTACTCTATCAATATATATGTAACTGTTTACACTTCATTTGTTTGTATTCCTTGTACTCACAACATTTCTCCCTCGTCAATGCCTAAATTGCGGTCATTTTCATTATCTCTCGTTAAAACACTGGCAGTGGGATACACCCGTACCACCAAACTTTGCAGTCAAGTGTACTGTTTTTTCTTTTAAACATAACATAGGGAAGCAGGGACTGTTTGTTATTTTAACATAAATTATTTGCTGACATGTTCATCAAATAGGGTAGTTCATTGGATTTTCGCTGAAGGTCATTCGTCAAGAACTAACGCGCAACATATACATGTAAACGACTGGCAAGTCATGCGTACGGAATACTAACTACTGCACTAATTCACTTCCATCGCAACATATGTTGAAACTGATGACCTTCAACGTGAATGCATTCATTGCATCTCCGAAAACAATTCTTGCTTATCGAAGATCCCCATATTATTCATAAATTTCTTCACCACGCTGCAAAACTTGTGGCTTGGTGTGCAGCGATTGTGCGCAAAATTATCGGTCCCATATTTAGTGAACCAACAGTTTATGTAAGTAAAATTAAATATTTTTTCCGTAACTAACAAGAAATGATTTTGTGGGTGGTTTCAGCAGGATTCAGCTATAGGTCACACTGCTCTTTATCCTCTGTATGAATTGGGAAGTGTGTATGGTGACAGAAATAATTACTTGAGGATTGTGGCCACCTCGTTCCCCTGACATATCTCCATACCGTTTTTAATTATGAGGAACGTTAATAAATAAAGTGTAAGCATCAAATTTGCACACGTTATAGGGATTGAATGAAAAAATCACGAGAGTAATACAGGCTATCACTCAAAGTGGACTTTTGCGAGTAAGCCAGAACTGTTTTCGGTGATATGGGGAATGTGTTAACATTGAAGGTAATCTATTTCAACATCTGTTGTGATGCAGGTAAGTCTTATATAAGTTAGTACAGTAGTTAGTGTTCCGTATTCATGACTTGCCGGTCGTTAAAATGTAACTCTGGCGGAGGGCGCGCCAGTCTTCGCCCGGTCAAGTGCCGACGCAGAGCGGTCCAGCCGATCTACGAACGCACTGTAAAAAGCTTCGAATGGGATACTGTGCCCTCCGTTTAGGGTTATACAGGTGTCCCAAAATTAGACCGATAAACTTTGGGGGCTGATAGATAACATTATTTTAAACACTTTCTGTTAAGTGTTTTTCTTTTTTTTTCTTTTTTTGCTGCGGTGCTTCGTTAAAGCGCTAGACGAGTTAATATCATTACCTACTGCCTCCCACCCAGTTTTAAGTATTTACAGCAAAATCAACAACGCAAATTAGTTTTGCATTTATCTTAGTAAGGCACTCAATTTTAATACAAAAACAAAGCACAAATATCTCATTGTTTACAGTTAATCACAGCTTTACTATTCAATGCAAACGTTGAAACGCACGCCCATTGCGATTAACACAAAGAGTGCATCAACGTGACCTATTCTGCCTTACTCTCGCAAAGACATCAGCCATTTCTCTGGTTTAAAAATTTGCCGGTCTGATTTTGAATAGTAAAGCTGTGATTAACTGTAAACAATGAGATGGGTGTGCTTTTTTTATGTGTTCTTTGTTTCTTGGATTAAGATTGTGTGCTTTACTAAGATAAATGCAATGCTAATTTTCACTGTTGATTTTTCCGTAAATATTTAAACTAGGTAGGAGGCAGTATTAACTCGACTAGCGCTTTAACGAAGCACCGCACCAAAAGCTTTCCTTAACAAAAAGTGTTCAAAATAACATTATTAGCTCCCAAAGTTTGTCGGTCTAATTTTGGGACATCCTATATAAATTGTCATGTAAGTTCCTCATTTTCACTGCAGTACCAACAGTATTTACATTAAAACGTTCCTAGAGGATCAGAAAACCTACATTTTAATTTTGGCCCAATTTTCTAGATGGGTTCCCTTAAATTGGCCAGCATTTCTACAGCAGCTCTTGTGCGACGGAATTTGTTCACATAGATCGGAAACATGTGTAAAGGCTGGCTTGTGTTTATACTAAAAGCGTTATTAGTGCTACCGGTAGCGTTCTCACGACCTCTGGTTATAATTGCTTCCGTTACACTTGTTATGTAAATCCATTTCCCTGCTCTATTGCTCGTACACATCACGCACTCGTCTGGAACTGATACCCGGCGTACACAGAGCTTTAATTGACTAAATGCTTACCTCTAAATTGTACGTGTGTATGTGAAGGAGAGTGCACAACCCTACAAATGGGACGGAAACTGTGCTACGCTTCACCAACTTCATAACCCAGTATCGTGGCTGCAAACTGCTCCTATCCACACAAAGTAAACGTCTCACTTAATGCCTTGGAGGAATTTAATGGCCAATTACATAAGCTTTCCCAGACCTCTGACTAAAACAGTTTGTTAGGACTGCCGACATATTTAAAAAAAATCTGATGACTTTCTCTACTGACTCCTGTACAGACTATTCTTAAAACGTTTACCCTTGCATCTACTACATGTTAATCGAGATAAAATATTATACAATCGGTTGTATTACGTACTTTTTGTAGGTAGAGCTGGTCGCTATGTGATGGATTTGGCATTAAATTGTACTTGCATGGCCAGGGTATAAAAAACGAATAACGAATTCCTATTTGAAAGAAATGTATTTAAAAATTCAAACAAATAACAAAAACATCTCAAAAACAATCTTCACAGAAATATATATATATATATATATATATATATATATATATATATATATATATATATATATATAAATTGTGTGCTTTAATAAGATCCACACTTTTATACAGTAAAATTTTATCTAAGGGGCGCCGTGGCCAAGCGGTTAGACCATTCACTTACCACCAAGGTGGCCAGGGTTCGATCCCAGAGAGTCGCCTGTGGTATTCGTGGTGGACGAAGCGCTGTCTCAGCGGGTAATCTTCGGATTCTCCGGTTTCCCCCACCACTCATTCCACCAACTGTTCCATCACGTTTCCAATTATCCATTTCGCTTGCATTTCATACCATCTTCTTCCTTACCCTCATACCTGGTGTATGACTGACCACCCGCTTCCAGGTCTTCACTCTGTATGGTCCATAGGTTCGTCTGCTCCCCTACAGGCGTCTGACCCTAGACACTGGCTTGTAAGTCCTAGGCGTTGTAAGTTCTACACAAGGGGAGGGTAATCGGGTAAAGAGGAACAAGAAGAATTACATACTCCTTACATAAATTTACTTGAATGTATTTTATTTAAAATGTTGAAAAATTATGGTTTAACCGTTGTGCAAAAGTCACCCAGAGTGAGAGGACTTCAGAGGATATTCCAAGAAAATTCAAGATACACATTTAACTTGTGATGTAGATACATTTTAGCAAAATTCTTTTGTCATTTTTTATATAATTGAAATTTTCGAAAATGTTTTCACATGAAGACTAAATTCTAAAAATGTTTTACTGTGGATTTAAGTTACCTCGAAAGGTGTATTTCCTGTGAAATCTCGGCATCAAACATTATGGTGGAATACGATGCCTTTTCTCCCTACTGTGTTTGTGGTAACGATGTAATGAGGGTTAAACAGACATGGTCTTTTCTCAGTGGTACAGAATGTGTATTAACCATTCACATTGCTCACATCTACCTTCAAAATGGTAATTATAATAAACATTGCTACCAGAATTATTGTCTGGTAATATTAATAGTTTTAAAAAGAAATCATTAGGAGGTAGATAAATACTCAATAAAATAATTTCCATATGTTAAATTCAATGCATAATGTATGAAGCATGAGTTAACATTTTATTAAGACGTATGAAGTCATTAGCAGGAAAAGTTCTGATAAGGACAATTTGTTGGAAGTCTGAGTACTAAGGCAATTAGATGTTCCAATGAAATCAATCAGCAAAATATTCATTAGCCCAAGGTTCAGTTACCTGGAACTCAATACATTCAGAACTCAGAATTGCTTGTGAGTGCCCACGTATACAAGGCTCTGAAAATTAGAATGAAAAAGGATTCTTAGAGTTTAGCATGTCACAGAGTAAATATTGGGCTTCAGGTGTGAATAAGAGAAGTTTAAAATGTATAAATAGTAACTATGACGGTGTAGCCATGAAGTAGGTTGTTAAAGGGCGTGCATTTCTAACATTCGTGACTTTGCTTTCCTGTCTTACAGTATTAAAGAAGTGTTTTACCGCATTGATTATCGGCAGTCTGTAAAGCCCTAAAAACCGCGCTCGAGTTATACATACTTGCCAGTCGCCGCGAGGAACCTTTTTGCCTAACATTTCGGCGATTCGCGACAGTTAACACCTTTTACTATGTCTTCAATTAGTCGGCAACTAGCGTCAACCGGATTACTTAGTAGTCTCAATTAAGTGTAGTATCCAACTTAGATACATTGTCTATCCTCACAGCCACCAACGCATACCCCAAGAAAAAGATCCTATGGATCACAACTGTAGCAGCTAGCAGCAAATTCTTCAAAGACGAACCCACTGGAGACGGCATCAAAGTGTCACTCACAGGTACACCGTCCATACTTGTGCTACAAGCTGATTGCAACTGTAACCTTTTGATAAAGGGTAAGAATTTATACGAATTTAATCTTCATTAAATATAAAGAAATTGTGATTTTCTTTTAGAAGAGAATTCTAGAACTTTAAAATGGTTAGGACATACATGACATACAAAGAGAATCTAAAAAACTAATTTCAATAGAAGGGGTTGGAAGAATTGCTAACATTTTAAACATTTTCTGAAATTATAACTAAGGTTGGGAATTCAGAATTCGTTTACATAACATTTCAAAATCCCTGATTTATCATCTGCATTGCACAGGGTTTGTAAAAGTATAACATAAGTTGTTGACAATCTAAAGAAAGGCAGAGATATTGAAATATGGGTAGGGGAAGACGTTTCTCCCTTCCGTTGCAGCACAGGCTAGACAGGTAGCCGAGCCAGCCCGGATAGGTTTTATCAACAGCTTGCTGAAGGTGCAGAGGGCTAAACTGTGCTGTAGTGTCTCCCGTTTCATTAACCTACCTTTGTAGCTACAACTTGTGAACTTAGCTTTTAGAACATATATTTCATAAGCTTCTGTCTCCAACTTGACCATAGAATAAGATCCCAGAGATCTAGTGAGCAAATGTTGGCACATTCTGTGTACAAGGAACGTGGAACAATTTGACCAACAAACCTATGGTAAAGAAAGTGGAAGTGAAGGCACGCTCATATTGCACACAATGCAAATGTAGCATACTTTGTATGCTAGTCTTTTGGAATTCTTATTGAAGCTCGTAAGGAAAATGTATAAATTAATGTGTTAATATTTCGCTGTTTTTAATTGCACAAAATCAACAAACCAACATATAATGAGTGAGAAGGCATCTACAGATACGGCACATATGTATTAATTCTGTAATTATAGAAATAACTGCAGATCGAACCAATAGCCATGCTTGAGTGCCACGATTATAATCATTATTTACCTTTATGCCTTCCGTGTTTATTAAAAGATTGGCAAACAAAGTTTTCCGTTGAGTGTTTGTATGCGTGCGCACAGGTTTTGACATTTAAATACTCGAGATATGAGCTAATTGTTATATTAGAGGAAATGCGTATATTATGAATCTCTCGAATTTAAACTTCTGCGTGTAAATAAGAATACAGGAATAGAAAGACAAGGTTTTAACGAACAGATAGTTCCCGTAATTTTATTGTTTAAGTGAAATTAGAGGTCTAAAGTTGAAACAAAAGGGCACATTAGATTCTGCGGGAACTAAATTTATACTGACTGTTGCCGTACTGAGGGAGCGATGAAATAATGAATTAACTGGAAACATTTAAAGTCGCTGAAAGGATTAAATAATCCTGGGAACATATATTAAATGTATGATATTGGGGGATTACCAAAAATTTTAACCGAATATGAGCTGTTACAAAACAGGCGTTAAGATGGAGAAATAATTTTTATGATGGCATTGGAATATATCTTGACAAATGATCAAATGATGAAGAGAATCATATGCAACTCCGCATAATCAAAAGAGCCCGCAGTGGGTTAGTTGGTACTATATAGATTTACTGTGATGTTACCATCAAGATGTTTGAATCCAAGAGCTGTATGCATCTGCTTTTTGGTGTGAAATGAAAGTCCTACGAAAATCTAACCATGAAGAATTTCAGAGCGATTAGTTTAATGTTCAAATATTTAAAAATCATAATAAGTGTAAAGGCATTTTAATTTGTTGAAAGTCAACGGTTCTAACTTTGTATGTGATACATGCATGTAAATCCAAGGTTTTTTTTTTTTTTTTTTTTTTTTTTTTTTTTTTTTTTTTTTTTTGCCGTTAAAGGATACAAGAAGAATTAATTTCTTTCTTTTTCGAAGGAATTGGAATGTAATGGCCCAGGTGTGTGAATCAAACAGCAAATGCCCGCTGGCGGTACCCACATGTGCAACATCACTGAGGTGCAGTTTGGGATTCTGAAGGATGTTGTTCATGGTCGGGTTATGAAGTCGCAGTACCATAAGGCACAAGGAGGCGGGATGGTGGTGGAAGGGGTGGGTCATCATTTTGCCCATGGGAGAACGTGATGAAACTGCCGACTGCGATTGATTCCATTCGATCCGCCCATCGAAAGTAAACCCCCCCTCAAAAAAAATTCAGCAGGGTTTTATCTTGGCACGATCCCGTTATAGGCCGCCCCACACGATAAGTTAGTTCGGTTGCTCATGTGAAATGGACACGCCCCCTTCTTATCACTGTACTCGATCTGAAAGAAGCTTTGAGATCGTGTCGTCACACACCCCGTTGTTCCTTTGACACAAGAGGTTATCAGAGCTCAACGAACTCTGCCAATCTGTGACAAACACGATAAGCATCTCCTTGTATAAATTGCCGAGCACACAGTATCAACGGGCAGGATGCACATTAGGGGAGAAATTGTGGAAAATACCTTAAGAGGAGAAGCTGTACACTTACTGAAAGCTCGTAATTCGGTCAAGGCTTAATGGGTTTCTTTATGTTCCAGACTATGGCAGATTATTTTTCGTATTCTTTCCTGTCTTTATCTCACCTGGTGTTAAAGGCCAAGAAAAGAAGGCTCTAAAGTATGATCTCACCTTTGTATAAGTTCGCTAGATATAAGGGAAGTACCAGATACGTCGGCGGTACTCCGTACCTTCTTCAGAAGACCGTCGCTTTGAGAGCATAACTATAGAGTTTTAATGTAAGAAACAAGACTTCAAAATCATAAGCTGACTGGCCTACTCAATTCTCGTACTTAATATATGTTATCTTAATAAATGTAAGCATATGGCACATACAAGCAATGCCAGTGCGCTGAACCAATTGCTGTAGAATATTCCGTGTATGTTGAGTATCAAGTATTTTGAGTGCAGGAATTCATCTGATATTTACTAATCTGAGCAACAGGTGAAAGGGTTTTCTAGAAGCGGAAGGCAATTTTCAGCAGTTTTTTAACTAATAGTATCCCACAATGAAGTTTAACCTCTTTGAATATTAATAGCATTAATTCCATAGCCTTCCAGACAATGATTGTTGCCAAAGGAGACATTGGACATTTTTTCACATTAGAATACGTCAATGCAACTCATAGGTTTATTAATTTTGCTCCTAGTTATTGAATTTCAGACATTGTAGACCCCTTTGTGAGACTCTGAATATTTCAATACATCTATAGCATAATGTCATAGCCATGCCATAGCCAGGATTTGATCCACGGATCTTCCGCTTATCGAGCGGCTGCTCTAGTCACCAAGCTACCTTCCGCGGAAGATCCGTGGTTCAAATTCCGGCTATGGCATTGCATTTTTCAGTCCTGATTCCAACTCTTAAACATTTCCCACACATGAGTTGTGTGTTTAAAAACTACCAGCATTAAGTTTGTTGGCATAAATAATAATTAACATCAATAGCATTTTTATTTTGCACATTACTCGCAGAACGTTATCAATATTAAGTTAGAAGCGCTTTGGCATTTGCAAGCTGCCGGTTTTAGACTTTATTTTTATCTAGATTTAAACCACTGTTACCGCCATAGGCATTTCAGCCAAAAATGATTAATGGGCGTATTGGTATTGAATATTTGACAGTGTAAATCCACACATTCGGGTGGATCCATGGCTATTATACTGCTGGTGGTTGTTTATTTATGTGCTGCAAAAGCCTAATGAAAAAGTTTCCGATTGGCCCCAGAGCAGTTCTATTTCCTCTTCATATGTGCAGACTTCTTACTAATGTACTACATATTTATCAATAAATGTCCCTAATAAAACAACACCACTAAGTCTGAAATTGTATTTATCAAACATGGAAATAACTTCAAATTTAGCTCAATTTCAGTCATCGTGAGCTAATTTCACCTGTTGCCCCGAATAACTTCAGGGGATGGAGGAGTAAATATAGTAAAACATTGCTGATATTTTATTACAGGATACATACTAGTGCTGATCTTCACTGTAAATGAAAAATATCTAGGGAATGAAGTTAAAAGGTCTTTGTGGCCTCCTAGATATCTGTGTAAGTCCAACTCTTATTCTGGATTTCATAAAGGTCAATTCACTTCAAGAGGATTTTATAAGGCCATCAACATATAACATTTTGTGTTTGTAACACAGCTTTCTGTGTTACCTCTTAACATGATGCATCTCTCAAAATGTCTTAAAGTGTTAAGAGTATTTTAGAGTCCTAACTTGAACTTATTGGCAAAATACGTATTATTAGTTGTAATTGTCTTCAAGTTGATAAAGCAATAACTTGTTAATCATATCCGAAATTAGTACCGAATCTCGATATAAATATTATTAAAATGTAAATTATTGATAAAAAGATAAATATTTAAAACAGCTTTTCAAGAACAGCTCTTTAGAAATGACAGTAAGTGAACATTTTGGCAGCTATGTCTTGCAGCTTGACATGTAACTTGGTTTGAACACTGTGTAATAATCATATGCATCTTTAGGCACATGCATAAAGTTGTCTTCTAAAGTTTAACAATGCTGTCGATGTAGTGTGTCACCTTTTGACGCCATTTCCGATGTATCTGCAACCAGCTGCTCCAGTGATAAACTATGAGACTTTTGTCGCAGGGTGTGTGTGGGTGTGAGTGAGAATAAATAACACCAGTTAAGTTGACGATAAATATAATGGAGTCTAATAATGATCTCTTTAAAGTTGTCGACTGTTGAAACTGAATAATTAAACTGCATCTGAATCTTACCTCTCAATTATATAACTACTGAATTAAGCTTGCCAACTTGTGACGATTCCAGGATTTACGCCTTAAAAATAACTGTTTGCATAGTAATAATAATGATGATGATGATGGTAACAATAATAGTAATGATAATAAATAATAATAAATAAATAATAATGCTAATAATAAAGCCGCAGAAATATTAAGCTGCAGTTACCGCCGAATCTACATGCTCAGCGTGGTCTTTAATCGTTAGGGGATGCCGATCATTGATCATAGTAGACACATCTCTAAGATTAAAAACACGAATGAAAAGATGTAAATTTTAGCAGTACAGGTTCTTTTATTAACTTCAGTCTCACTTACAAGCGTCACTCCCAGCAACGTTCCTGCACATATTGCCAACTCTTAAAGTACTCGTTCGTATATGATACGCGACTGTTATTATGTAATGTCCTAAAATTCCAAGAATTTAATTTCCCATTCGACTTTTCAGAATTTGATCTTACGAGCCGGTGCAACAGCCCGACATGGACATTCCAGGGATCTGACCTTTAAGCTAATAGTTTTGTAGTCGACTGAATGCAATAGAGCTCTAAATTATCTGACCAACACTAGGGAACTGCTAATTATCTCAATGAATTTTACATTGCCTAGCTAGAGACTAATTCATGCTTATGGCGTTATATATTAATGTTAACGCACCAATCTCACAATCATTTCTTTATAAAATTATCTTAACAAAACCGACAATAGCCCATTCCAATTATATTTTTATCACTTTGTTTTCTTCTAAAACTTTTGCACAAATACACAGTTCTGTTTTACTGACGTTAACACAGTCTACAGACTTTCGTGATATTACAACCAAAAACTATTTTCTTCTCGAAACCTTGACTCAGTCCTTTCGCTGTCTTTCTCCACTTTCTCTGTCTCTCAAACACTAACTCTGACGATACGATCACTCAACACTCATAACTGCTTCGTTATCTTCCTCCACGACGCGATAACACACACAGCTGACGTACACTCAAACTAAGAACTGACTCATGTTTGTAACTCATTCCTACTCTAAATTCGCCTTCTCTTATAGCGAAGATGACGTAACACGGTCCTTTCCCGAGCTTCTAGGGGCCCTAATGATCTAGTTGTCGACGGGACTTAAACACTACACACTCGCTCACTCGAAGTTTTACAAATACGCCGGCTGCCGGACACCTCTGGAATACACTGCAGAATCCTTTGTTTTGCCATTCGATTATTGTTAGTCACGTGAGCGGTGTGGGGAAGTTGGACCTTGAGCGTCTTTTTACGCGCCGACGAGTGGGGTGGGGCAGCCTGGCCCCGACTATCCTTTGTTGTGTTGCCACTGCCGTGGGCTGGCGTCACATTATAAATCTGTTCCGTCAATAATATCGGTTGATATCATTTTGAAACCCTTTGGAGATGCATAAATTTAAAAACTTTTTTTTTTTTCGTTTGCCCTTATAAGTTTACGTACCACCTCAGAAATATTTTTTAGCTTATATATGAGGCGATACTAATTTAAGAGAGAGAATTCTCTGCTTTGTCACTTAGCTAACTCTTGTCATACAGCACGCCGTTTTCTCTCAAGAGGTGAATTTATAGGTGTTTGAGAGTTGTATATAACCAATTACAACTGATGTCCACTCACATTGTTTCAGTGAATTATGAACTGTCACTGATGTGAATATCTAAAATATTGTTCCGCAAAAAAATGCCTTACAAACGTTTGTGTTGTTTCCTCTCGTTAAAACCTTGTGCATTTGTTATTCAGATAGTTGGTATAAATAAGATGGACGACAATAGGATGCTTTTCAAGGAAACTGGTTAATTATGTGTGCATGGGTGGCGCTTAGACTTAAGTGACCATCGGGGTATTGAAGACACTGGCAAGTAGGTTGTTTGTTGTTAACATTTTGGAAACCATAAACACTCCTTTGTGTTCCAGACAAGATAACGAAAACTTTCTGATTTTTGTATTATGAAGATGAAAACACCTGCAAACATTAAAAAAATTCATGTGTGTAAACATAAATACCTTGAACTTTGGCTTCTGCTAGTGTCTAGCATCTTTATACCTTTCACGCCTCCAGCTTATTGTTTGTACTTTTAGTTGTAATTTTAATTTTTGGATTCAGGAGGGCCGAACGTTACGTAGATTTTAGGATATTTTGGTTTATGAAGAGCATCATTTTATAAGCACTAATTATGTAGACTTATTATGGCCAAAGTAGGTTATATGTATGCTGTGAAAAAAAAAAAAAAAAAAAAAAAAACTTTGACAGTCCAATTACTATATTTTTTCACTTTATTCTCTTTCCAAAATTTTATCATAAATACACAGTGCTCTTTTACTGACGCTAACAGTCTTTAGACTTTTGTTATATTACAACTCACTACTGTTTAATTCTCATAACCATTATTCAGTCCTTTCACTATTTTTATCACCCTCAGAGGTCGCGAGTTCGAATCACGCTTAGGGTAAGTTATCCGGGTAAGGTTTTTTTCCCGAGGTTTTCCCTTATCCTGTGAAGACGAATGTCGAGTAACTTAAATCTCCGTGGACCTCGGGTTCATTTGAGCATCATTTCACCCGTTTCATTCATTCATCGTCCAATATGACATTACGTTGGAGGACGTTAATTAAGAAAAGAAGTCTGTCGCTCATACACTCACGATACAGTCACTCGACACTCATAACTTCTTTACTTCGACGCGACGCATCTTTTGCAACGATAGTATGCCACAACGGTCACGCACTCACCGACACACTAACCAATTTATATGTGTAACTCGGTAACTCGTTGCCTCGTATCCTTTAATAGTGGGCATGACGTCACAGGTCCTTTCTGAAACTTCTACAAACACGTCGCCCGCAGGATGCCTCTCGAATGCCCTGGAAACCCTTGGTGTTGCCACTAGATTGTTAGTCATGTGTTTGCTCACAGGAGTGATGTGGGGAAGCTTGACTTTGAGTGCCTGTGGGGCAACCCGGCCCAGTCCGTCGTTTGTAGTGTTGCCGCTGCGTGGGCCGTCGTCACAATATAAAAATTGAACGCGGGTCAATTCACCGCTAGGAAATCAACACTACCCTTTTGAGTGTGTAGCCTTTAGAAAGCACTAATCTCTTAACGAAGTGACCGAGCGAGGTGGCGCCGCGGTAACTTCTGCGACCCCATTCTGGAAGCTCCTGGCGACCACCGGCAACCACCCACTCTTTCCCATGCGTTTTACGTAGTATCCCCAGGTCAGTAGGTGACTGTTGGGGTGATTCCTCTTCCACCGCGACTTTCCTGCCCATCGTTTCCTTCATTGTCATCTGTTTCAGGGTTGTACGACCAGACGACGGGTTGCAGCTTGCGGTGTATAAGCACTCTGTAAACGCTTTTTTTTTCTCTGGCGTCAGTTGGGACTGCCCAGTCAGAACGTGCCTCCGTGTTGGCCCCATCAGAGGGACCACTGGGGGTTAGAGCCTTGTGGGTGAGCTCGGGTGGCATGGCATCCGTCTAAGTGGAAACGTTACGGACCCCATCCATACTTGCGCCCGTACTCATCAGGATCTGGTCGCCCTTCACGTCTCTCCGCTCATCCCTCCCTCCCTGCCGAAAGTTGCGGTAGAAGCACTAAGGACCGGGGGCCTATGCCCTCTCCGTAGCATGTACCATTACCTTTACTTTACCAAGGTGTGTAGCAACCATTTAGACAAAGTGGTTACCAGAGGTCAGTACCAAATAGAATAACATGACGCCTGTACAAGTAAATGTGTAGTAGATGTATGAATGCTCAAGCAACGCTTCTAGGCATATTAGGGCTAAAACTTAAAAAAGCCTCGTGTACACCAGGGCAGATGGAGTTAGAGTAGCCAACGAACTGTGAAGTATTTACTCCCAACACTGAAGTGCCACAAATCCTTCAGTCTAACAGAGATTGTTTGGAGAAGTAGCGATAAGTTAAAACAGAATCCATCTATTTAGCATAGAAGACAATTACAAATCTTCCAAGCTGTTGAAAGAGAATTGGAACATTTATGTACTAACATGAACTTCTACAGCTTACATCTATCTATATAATATATCAAGAAGCAATATATACTATAAGCTCTTTTGTACCTTTTCAAGTGTTAATCTAAGAATCAACTAGAAATAAACTGCTCAAATGATAGATGACAATAATTTGAAAGTACTCATATTTTGAAATACGAGTATATTCATTTTGATCTGTGGTTTCACCTGTAAATTACTGTGATGTGCGACACTCGCCCAATATTCAATGTTTCCTTAGTTTAACACCAGATAGCTCTATTCCATACATGACTGTATACTTACAAGATGAAGATTGACGTCAGAATTTATTTTTTAAATTTTAAATATTTTCTTTTCAAGCTATCGAGCTTGTTATAGCTAAAATACTTGCATTCTAAAACAATATTTATTTTGGTCTGAACTTCTACGATTTTGTTACATTAAACGTGGTTTAAAATGTGCTGATGGCCAATTTTAATGAAAGCATGTGCGATACTGGTAGCTAAATAAGGCAGATATTTGTATGACACTTGAAATGATACATGTATACCGATATGAGGTGAATAACCGGATGGCTAAAGTCGTAAAGGTATTGGATTTAAAGTTCATGCCGAGAGAGAGAGAGAGAGAGAGAGAGAGAGAGAGAGAGAGAGAGAGAGAGAGAGAGAGAGAGATGAATTGCTCCCGTCGAAATAACATACTTTCTTTCCATTAAAACTGAGGAATTTATCTCTAGATAACTCCACGTATCTTGGCAATTCTAATGATATTGTCGCAAAACGGCAATTCGATAAATCCCACCTCTGACACCATTGTGACAAAAGTGACAAAATCTGGTCCAGTTACTTTTTCTCCTTTATTTTCCTTCTAATACGAATACACAGTTCGGTTCCACTGACGTTAACACAGTCAAAGTCTTTTGTGACATTACTACTTCCAATGTTTTGTTCTCGTAGCCTTTACTCGTTCTTTTACGGTCTCTCTTCACTTTCTCTGTCCTTCCTCACTCCGGCGCGACGTACCTTTCACGACGACAATACCACATACACATACACACACACGCACCCACGCACACGCACAGCTGTCTCGAACTCGCTCACACTCTGACCCACTCATGTCTGTAACTGCAACTCCTCTTAACTCGCTGCCTCTTCTTATGTAGAGAGAATGACGTAACATGGACCTTTCACGAACTTCTTCAAACAAGCCGACAGCCGGACACTTCTCGAATCATCTGGAGAAAGCTCTTGCTTATGCTATACGATGAATTAGAATGTGTACAGTATTGAGATTATGGTAGCCACAAAGATTAAAAGCGGCAGATAGTTCACTATTACTATTATTTTTCCTGTTGTACAAATAAATTTTGTGGGCGCAGATGATATTTACATTACCGGCTGCCCCGCTCGATTTCACAGCATGTTTTAACTACACAATGCTGCAAGGCGTGACAAGCCTATGATTGAAATTTGTGTTAAGCCAGCCGCCTTTAAATTTTATGGCTGCCATAGTTCCTGCACCCTTACCTTGCATTCGTCTAATTTAATTCATCATTGAAACCTTTTCTTAAAAATTGGTTTTCATTTATATGTAGTCTTAATAGACCAAAGCTTACCTTCCAGATGTTGCGTATGTGTAAATATTTTTTTCTGTATAAAACATTATTTTCCACAAATAGGTACAAGTATCTTCCATTGCCTTGATATGCATCCCTGGAATTCGGCGTACGATGGCTGAGCGGTGATTAACGCGTCAAAGAGGGCAGGTCGGTTGTTTACGGGGAACCCTTCTTTGTGGAGTCGCCTGAACCCCCCCTAGTGTGAAGCCAGCATTTGGTACAACCGCACATTTCCCAACCCCAACAGCGAACTTAAACCCTACTTTATTTGGTCCTATCCGAAAGCAAAATTAAACGAAATTTATTGTATAATGCTTCTACATTTTCATTACCTGGCATCTTATATTCAATTTCGGCTTCTATTTATCAATCTACAAACGAACAGCCAGTAATGATTGCTGTGTTATTTTATTTTATGGGTTTCCACACCAAGACATTAAATTACCTGCTTTTGGTCCCTGCGTATTTCATTTCTTTCAGCGCTGTAACAACATTTTCGGGCTTCTCACTATTTTAAATGCGCCCAAAAGAAGTTATGCTAAGGGTTTTTATGCCCGAATAAATCCATCGCCCTTTGCTGGATTTGAATTCGTGACCTCGTGAACCAGAGGCTAGTCTGTTAACCTTAGACCACGAAGGATGGCGGCAATTAATATATGTATATGAATACCTATGTTAATTAGCAGTAATATACTTTTGGGGCTACCCGAAATGAAATCAATAAGTTGTACGACTAAAGACACACGTGATTTAATTTTTTCGCATCAATACCCTTTATAATATTACATTAAAAATCTGCTTGCCATAAAACAAATTACGGTTGCAATGAGCTTTAACTTTCAAATTTTATTCTTATCCTTATTGCTACATATTTCGGCTAGTATAACTTATTTTATAATAAATAAAATACGCACTTACCATCCTATTTAATTGAAGCATATTTGAACATAGTGGTACCAATGTCTCACAACAATCCGCCCAAGTAACTCACCGTTTATTCTACGTGGGCCATCTCCGCCCCTTACCACAGATCTTTAGCACCGCAATGAGGATTCCAAACTATTTTCTATTGTGCTGTGAAAGTTAGATGAGTTAAGAGCAACCTCTAAGGTCACTCGTTCGTAGGATATGGTGTTCTGCTTCAAAAACATTTTCGGTCTAAAATAAATTGGGTCCGAAGGGTTAAATATATACCAGTTGACATCCTTGAAAGGAACAAACACATGCAAATACTCATTGTAATATCTCTAATAGTTTACTGTTTTTCAGATTTTAACAAAGATTCACTTAGTGTAAAAATAAAGATGATTTAAATTACATTTCTGTTGTTTTGCAGATGAATTTTGAGGGAAAATATTGGAAACAAGTGTGTCATTGTTTTCGTTTTAAAAGCACGTTAGCACTGAAAATATGATTTTGGAGTAGTTGAATATATAAGGGGACAAATTGATGAAAGCCAACATTTCAGATAGTGACTTATCTTTATACTGAGACTTTAGAATCTATATCTTAAATGTATCTATATTTCAAATGTTCAATGGAGCCGAATACGATTTGCAAGACGAGGAAAGCAGCTTGGACATTAGGGCTAACTTAAAAGATAATATGCCTATTATGCTGAGCGGAGAGTGTAAAAATCTCAAGGTAGTGTAAATTCTATGCGTCGATAATGTACAATACAAACAGTGAACCTGTAAGGTTAACATAAACATTTCATTCTTTCAGAACCTTCACCGAGCAGGATGGCTCAGATGGTAACGTCTGTGGCCCGCATTCGGGAGGTTGCGGGTTCAATCCCCGTGACCAACCTTCCTGACCCATGGCTTTTTTTCGGAGTTTTACCCGGGTTGCCAGGCGAATTTTGGGAAGGATTTCCATGTCCACCGAATTTCCTGTCCCACCACTTCGCCACATAAATCATGTCATTTCACCTTCATCCCGATAAGTTTCTTTCAGGGTTGGAAGTGTCGGCGTGCGTCGAGGCAGCACTGCAGCAGAGTGAACAAGTGCACTTTGGAGATATCCTCCCCCGGATTGGAAGGTGAGCTTACTGATATCCGGGATCCCCTATGGAATGTTGCAAGCCCGAGGGGGTAGGAGAGCTGAGTCAGCCCATCACCGGGGTGCTTCTAACTGGGAAAATTTAGGGACCCTGCTCTGTCGTGGCAACGTTCCGGACCCCTCAGGATACATTCTTTTCATCCATACTCCCGGGGTGTGATTGCCTTTCGGGCGAGGTGCTAAGTCCTCCTCCGCAAGTTGTCATTAAGTCATTCAGAATTTTCGGTCTATTTTCGTTATCCTTACTTTCAAGTATTGCTAATTTAACACAACAACAAATGCAACGCTATGTTTAGTTTATATGTTGCATGTTTATTTGAAATAGTTAAAATTCACCATATCACATACTATTAGTAAAATGGGGAAAACATGTATACAAATATGTTTATCATATTCCTGCTTAGTACAGTCCAGAGGACGAAAATATAACAGACATCTGTGTCTTGAAAATGGATGCTGGGTCTCGACAGGAGATTAAGAAAATCCTGTGAACTTCAACCTTAAATTAGATTCACATTTTTGTACCAATTTTAGAAAGTATTCCTATGCTGGTATAATAACTGTTGCTGTTAATATAATCGTAATCGTTTCCCTGGGAAACACCAACAAACGTTCCTTTCAGGGACTAACACAGCCACAAAATTTCGTAGCTTGTTCTTATTTTCATTTGGAACGTCAGAATCTATGTTGGTTGAGGTGTTCGGAAGGGTTTATGGCTACGATCTCTTGTAACTTAACAAGGAAGAGAATTCCCATCAGTAGAAGTGGAAAGGTGTGCCTTACGGCCCACCTATTTGGAGTGTTACATCCTGCCACGACTATCAAAGCATTTATCCCGACATAACCTCCTACTGTGGAGTCTCTCGTATTGTTATTCATGGCTAGGGAGAGTACAGCAGAAATAAAATAAGGTATTTTAATTTCGGGGAATGGTCATATATATTTATTTCGTAATCTTTACATAATTTACAGACCCTCTACCTCGTTTGGCATTCCTTTGGTATCTAACATCAGCTCAAGTGGGGAATAAAAGATACCAAAATGTGTAACAAAAACTCTTGACTGCCTCCCCCACCCCACACCATAGAACGTGACTGCGTGCTGTTATAGCAATAGGTATAAGAAAGTCCCTAATCAGAGGAAACCAATTTTTTCTAGAGTAAATATTGACTCAATTAGTGTAAAAATATTTCATGAAGGTGAATGGGTATGTGAAAGTTTCCATAAGAAAGAAAAGAACTGACAGGAACCTTGTCTTTAAATAACCTACAGGTGACTGGGGCATCTTCAAATTAAACCCTCTGAGGACCTAATGATCTGTAATATTTTAGCTAACTTATGGCACTATTTAATTAGTGATCAGGTGGAATATGGAGTGATTTGCTGTATGTTTATATAGAAGTCTTCAGTTACAAACGAGTTTTACTCCTAAGTTGTCTTTTAAGTAGTATTTATATGCAAATTGGATCAGGATTAACCTGTTCCGAATCAAAAGAACCAAATGCCTGTACTCTGTAAGAACTAAACATTCATGACATGACAACTATAGTAAACATTTTATTTGAGATAACCGCTTATTGTTACACACTATTGGAAGCACTAGAAAGCTAACTCAGTTGTCTTCACAGTGGTTAGGTGGTATTGTGGATTGCAAATTATCTTCTGGTCTGTTGCGCGGAAGATGAAGGACCTGACACTAAGGATGCTGACTACAGGAGTTGACGAGATGCTCTTTAGGTTCTAAACCTTAGACTATGGCACCACAACTTGGAAATTAATGTTTTAGTAGCATAAGTATTTTTGTTGTTCCTAAACTGTTGGTTGTGCTCGCCTCTGTGGCGTGGTGGTAACGTATCCTGAGAAGAAGTATGTCGGGTAATGTAAAAACCTATGGACTTCGGACTTATTTGAGCATCAATTCACTCATTTCATTCATTCGCCTCCCGATATAACACTGCGTTGGAGGGCGTTAATAAAGAACGGAACTCCTGGTTGTTACCAATTAATTATTCAAATATAAGAAAGTATGTAAAACGTGTGTTTTAATTGTTGAAATTCTAATATTTGGTCACGTTACACTGACGAATAGCCTAGCGTAATGTAGTTTTATTATTAAGAGCTTTATTTTACTAGAAACGGACATTGAACTTTTAGAAATAATGGAGTTTTTGTTTTGAGAACATTGGGCAAATAACACTTAATATCATTCCTAAGTAAAGATAATGTTTGTCAATATTTGTAATACTTCTGCTGAAGTCAACTTATTTAGAAGCAAGGTCAAGTCGATACAGTGATGTTGGAGTTCACTGCTCTGAGTACTGCACTTACCAAAGCCTAGGTTATAACGAATCATAAATATAGCCATTAAAAATTAAAAATTATTACAATCTAAAGGAAAGGCGACGCTCTTACAACATATACCACAACCAGCTTACTAAACCTCGTCACAATCTTTTTCATCTGATCTTGCATACCTAGGAGATCCTTTGAGGTTAAGTGTAATAGATTTGTAAAACGTTTGCTTGTTGAAAGTAGCAATTTTCTATTATACCTTACGTTGTCTTTACTCCATGAAAACGTAAGCAAAGCCCTATGTAAACTGAATATTTTGTAGTAAACCTCCGATTTTCCGCTTATACCCTACCTCAGAGTACGCATAGCTGAAAAGTGGCCAACATTTTAAAAACATTAAAAAAATATTCTTTGTATAAAGTACTTTGAAGCTTTGGTTTCAACTACATGCTGTGACTTTTGTTCTCTGAGCCCTTTAAAGCGACAATTTAAATACTCATGCGCAGAGCCTAACTACCTGTACTTGCTTCCAATGCCTATTATTCAATTTTGATTTTGCTTTACACTTTTACACATTAAAATGTCCCATACGGTGCTCTTTATCGCCAATCTTGTTCAAATTTTTCAGCAAAGACTTGAAACGAATTTAAAAAACTGGTATGTTTGTTTGCTGCAGGTTTAAATTGTTGAACGTGTGACACAATTCAGTCACTCGCACTTTTTTTTTACCCCAGCGCAAGAGCCCTCATGGCCGCTGCGTCCCGCACCTCTGCCACTACAAGTGTCCTGTGTGGGGTGCAGAATTGGAGGGTGGGATGTGGTCAGTGCCCCGAGCCCCCTCCCGGGCGATAATGCTGCCTTCGCGATCTGAGGCCGCTACTTCTTTATTCAAGTAGCTCCTCAATTGGCCCCTCCCAGGGACCTAGCGAGGCTGAGTGCACCCCGGACCAGACCTCCCAGCAGAGGAAAGATCGCCAAGGTGGTACCGGGGATAGAAACCGGGTCCTCCGCATCAGAGGCAGGCGAGCTACCACTGCGCTACGGGGGTGGCCGATCACTCACGATAGATTTTAAACATATAAAGGTATATTTAAAGATTTAAGTTTTTCTCTGAAACAAACAGAAGAAACAATGCATTTCTTAAATCCGCTTTTGTATATTAGTATATAAATCATATTGTTGCATTTTTATTTCTTAGAAATTGCAATTTCTGCATCGTGTGGAACACCTGATTATTTATCATAAAAGTAAAACCGATTTTGCCTCACAAACTATTAAGTCTGTTTGCCATAAATTTTAGGGACGCTTATAATTGTGTTAGAGCAACATGTGACGAGTTCTGAAAACATTTGGATAAGCCCAGAAGATTTAAAAATCTCACCAGTACTTTTAAAGCATTTCAGATATTTCTAGCCTTAGCTAAACCACCAAATCAGTTCTGTGGCTTGAACCCCGGTCTTTACCCCTTCATTCCGTCATCCTTAAGGGTAAAGAAACAAGTTTAAGTAATGAAACAGTGTTAGCGAAAGCTATTTCTATGTTTTCAGTGGTTTCATATTTAAAGTTTAGGGGGTCCATTACACAAGAACTATTGTATTGTATTACATTTCAATATTAAACAGGTTTACGCGCACCAAAGAATGAAACATGATAACCTTCACAATCCAAGTGTTAGGTAACCATTATTGGAGAGAATAGCAATACAAATGGAATGGGAAAGTGGATTTCGTGATCATATTTACTGTCAAGTCACTGCCTTTGGAAAGCAGTGAAATGAACGGTATTCAATGCCAACCAGCGTCGGAATGGTACATCTTGGAATGCACACTTTCCTCAAAGCTTTAACTGGTCTTTTCCACTAATTTTGCTGAGCCACATTGCATGTGTTTATAAAAGAGCCAATTTTGTACATGTTATTTCCTTGGTTTGTGAGCGTTTATCAACGTTGATTGTTGAACATGATAACAACTATGAGAAGAATACCGAGCGGGATGGCTCAGATGGTAAGTTCACTGGCCTGCATTTGGGAGGTCACGGGTTTAATCCCCGTGGCCGACCTTCCTGAACCATGAGTTTTTTCGAAGTTTTCCCCGAGTCATCAGATGAACGATGGGCGAATTCAAGTGTCAGCGAAAACGTTAGGTGCAACTTGGCAGGGATGATATGCCTAAAGGAACTCC